>JAVJGG010000055.1:16644515-16678816 GCA_035590195.1 Aviceda cuculoides
AGAGAGAATTGGTCACAGCCTCCCTGTGGCGCATGTGTAATCCCGCCTACCTTTACTAGTATAAAAGGAGTTAACTGCACAATAAACGAGGAAGTTGATGCTCACACTGTGTGTGCTATCTGTCTCTTCCCTGGTCTGGGCCAACCAGTGATCTAGTCGCAGCGCCATAATATGTAGCAATGCTACACTGATGTTGTTCTGAAAGGTTACCTTTTCTTATTGGCTTAGCCAAAAAATCACTTACCATTCCAGAGAGTCTGTAGATCCATTTAGAAGAAACCATGCAAATTTTTGCTTTATAATATCTGAGGTAGTAATACATCTAAATAGGCCTCTGTGAAATGTTAGTTTCACAACATTATGTCCATAGACTTGGTTTGGTACTTTATTATCAAAACAGAGTCTATAACTAAATAAATATGTATTAAACTCAAGGAAACTTAGTTGTCATGCAAATAATTGAAAATCTATTAATTTTAATATCTTCAAATGTTTCATTGCCTCCCTTTAGTTTTAGTCATCTGTTATCAAAGGTGGTAGTTGCCAACATGACTAAACCTTACATGACTGTATTTTTATTTCCCCTGGCTCTTGGCAGGGAAAGGAGTGAGGAGAGGAGAGGAGAGGAAAAGAGTAAGGAAGGCAAAATTAATGAGATAATTTAGATTTTCAAGTTTATAGAGCATTTCATCTAACAATCTGTACTTAACTGTACAGTATGCATGACAAATCAATGCAGGAAGGTAATATCAGGGTGAATTTTTTTCTCACATGTATTCTCAGTAGGGACTTCTCAATGCACAAAATAATTACATTAATTGCCTTTCTTTTTAAAGGCAGCCAAGTGAAACAGTAGAAGTCATAACAAAAGAAAAAAATCTGCATAAAATCTTTTTACTGGAATGTACCAAGATTACACTGTAAATAACTGTTGTATATTTTTTTTCTTTTTTTTTTTTTTTTTATCCATGTGCCTGGAACAAAGTCCAGTCAGATTCCATCACTTACATCATGGCAATGGATGTATTGCCATGTACACCACTGTGTGCAACTGGTTATGGTAACATAATAAACGGTACCAAATGATAACTGTAACATAGCAACAGCTCTACTGAATCATACTAGTGTTTCAAACAATTCAGTATTCTGCCTCTCCAAATAAACATCTGCAGGTACTTACAAGGATATAAGAAAAACTGAGCACCCTATTATGAGATCTTTTGACTCCCAGGAAAACTGTCCTCCTAAATCCTCTTGGTTAAGTGAAAGTTTATGAAGTAAATGATGATGTGTGCAGTGACTAAAGCTTACATGATATAAACATAGGTGTTCTCATACTCAATGAAATTGATAAAGCCTGCTTGGAACCCTTTAAGATCTTGATTTTTGGGGGGCAGTGAGTTCCTTATGTACTGTTAACCTGAATAACATGTTGAGCCAACATGTGATCCAGAGCCAACTTGCATGTGAGCCAACTGCATGTGATCCAGATAACTAAGTGTCAGAGTTTACATGTGAACATCATACCTGAGCTTCTGTTCCAGTCAAAGCGGGGCTTAATTTGATTGCTTGCATGTGTTTCAGGGTCTTAGACCATCTATGAAATCCTAGGGTATTCTGCACAGCATTTAAATGCTGTTCCAGAAAAGCACATGCCTCTATAAATATCCCCATGCTGATCTCTCAGATATTCTAAGACACCTATGATGGTAGTAGATAGCTATGATGACTGTATGTAGCTTCTAGGAAAATCAATCAGTATTGTCTGGGAGGCTATCCAGTTGATGATATATGTGTGAACTTCTCAGATTGAGTTTTGTAGCCCTCAAGATTGATTTGGAAATTCATTCAGATGCCTAAATCTTGGACTTAGGTGCCATGTGAGACATATAGGTTAACCAAAGCATCTTCACTAGACTAACGGAAAACTATATGGTTTTGGAGTGGTAACTAGAAGGCAATCAGATTACATTCAGTCAACACATATATTATTAGGTGCCTATGCTGAGGTAACTATATTAAGCTGCAGGATTTCCTTAACTAGAAAGGGAGCTTGGACATGCAGCTCATGTACAAATGCATATTTACAACAAATTTAGGCATCTGCAAATGTAGAGCTGAATCCTATCCTGTTTGTAGTTGTGATTCATTTGCCTGTCCTTAGGCATTTACAGCCATCCAAGATGCTCAAGGACATCCTAAACATGCACCTGAGTTATTGTTCTTATTTTCTCAGACAACCTAGTCTTCTGCCATGGCTTCTGAAATGGCCAACAATGTCCTTTTCAGGCTGATGATACCCATCTAGAATATAGTATTCCCAGTATGTTGTCAGGGCACAGAGTGGGCCAGCAGCATCCTTGGGGTCAGGGAGTGGGGCACTGCAGGGATCCTAAGGTCAGCTGAGCTCTCCTTGACAGTACAGCAGGCAGACCTGGTGGCCAGTAACAGGGCCTACCAACGGTCCCCAGAAGTTTTGTTGAGTTTCAGGCTGGGGCTGGAACTTGGCCTGAGGTTCTCATCAGGAGTGGCTAGAGACAGACTGGAGATGAGCTGCAGTGCAGGCCTGATGGGCCCATCAGGGAGATAAGATTCTGACAGCGCTGGGCCCAGGCTAGCTAGAAATAGGACCAGAGCTTGCACTGGGCACAAGCACTGATACCCATCAGGGACAGTGAGACCAGATGGTGTCTTCAGGACCCTGACATACACATCTAGTGCTTGGCTTACTGATCTTTGCACCAACACAAGAAGGTAGCTTTGTTGAGTTTCCTGGAACAAAATAAATATGATTGATAATGGCATCATTTTCCCCAAAAGGTTACCTGGACAGGTCTCAAAATATGGATGCAGTTTCACCATTATAAAAATGTGTTATACGGGTATGCTTTACTCTTTACTATTTGCAGACAACTATCAAAATAAGAAAATATTAAGATTTATGTAAGGATATAACTGTGTCCAGGGGCAGGCTTCTAAAGATACAGAAGGAATAAAACACATGGAAGTAAATAAGTTGAATGCCTTTCAGTTAATATGACCATGTGTAAAAACCTAAAGGGCTACCCAGCCTGCAGGTGTGTAGAGATTGTGACCTTATGTTCATAGGTCTTCATGATACACAAGGACATGAAGGTTTTATCCTCTCAATTTCTCTACTTTATTACAAATTACCACAAACTTCACAATAGCCACCACGCTAGCAAGTAAGCTACCATAAAAATCACCACTAGCAAGTATACCTATGATTAATAAAGTGAATATATATATCAAGTTATTAAAAATTATCAGCAATCAGTAATATAGTATCAATCAATAGTATAGCAACAATCAATATAATAGCAAAAACCAGTAACAGCAACCAAGTAGGTATATACTATTACAAGTTACTGCAAAATTATCAACAATATAACAGCAGGTATGATAGATTACTTGTGTGGATATATATATAATAGTGGTGGATATATATATAATAGTGATATAAAGCAAATGAGACAGATCTCAGAAGGGGTCAAGTTATCCCAAAGGGGGGGACAAACTAATCTCAGAAGGGGACCCAACCATACCTGCCACAGGTGGGACAGCAAACCAACCCAACCCCAGAAGTGGGACCAAAAGGGGAGTAATGAAGTAACAGGCAGTCTCACTTCAAAGATGATCCACATCAGGAAGTTTGGAGTTAGCCAGGTGTGCCCAATTAGAGTCCAACAGCTCATAAAGAGCTCATGCAGAGTATTCAACCTGTTTAGGTGTGGTGGGTTGACCTTGGCTGGACACCACGTGCCCACCAAGCCACTCTATCACTCCCCCTCCTCAACTGGACAGGGAGAGAAAAATTACCAATTACCATGATGGGCAAAAAACCTCAACTTGGAGAAATTAATTTAATTTATTATCAGTAAAATATAAAGTAGGGTAATGAGAAATCAACCCAAATCTAAAACACCTTCCCCTACCCCTCTGTTCTTCCCAGGATCAACTTCACTCCTAATTTCTCTACCACCCCACACAGCACAGTGCAGGGGAACAGGGAATGGGAGTTGCAGTCAGTTCATTACACATTGTCTTTGCTGCTCCCTTCTCCTCACACTCTTCCCCTGCTCCAGTGTGGGGTCCCTCCCATGAGACACAGTCCCCCACGAACTTCTCCAATGTGGGTGCTTCCCACAGGCTGCAGTTTTTCACGAACTGCTCCAGCATGGGTTCCTTCCATCGGCTGAAGGTGAAGATCTGCTCCCCCGTGGACCTCCCTGGGCTGCAGGGGGACAGCCTGCCTCACCATGGTCTTCACCACAGGCTGCAGGGGAATCCACCCCTGTAACTCCCCCCCCACTACCAAAACCTTGCCACACAAAGCTAATACACTGAGGCAGGTGAGGGGAAACAGGGAGCTAACTTCAGGACAGTATCTCCATATACTTTTAAGAAATACATACTACCCACATGCATACAACCAGTTTCTAGAGCAGATCACAAGGGAATTATTCCAAATACACTGACCAAAAAGTAGCTGTTAAAAGATGCTTTGATGAACTGTAAAGACACTGATGCAGACTTCTGTAGTATTACCCATGAAGGAACATGCCACTATATTTACCAGCCCACAGCATGCAAACACAGCTTTTGGACAGGAATAAGGGATGGGCTGGAAATGCACTCTGCAGGGCAGGTGCTCCCAGCCAAAATGAGCCTGAGGATCCCCGAGAGCATCAGCACGACCCTGGTAGGCAGCAGAACACATACTGCACAACCTGCAGCGGGCCGTATGGTTCAGGACACAGGGCAGATTGGGACTTCACCCTCTCCCTACTGCAGGTACATATTTTACATCAAAAGATGTACTTGCAGCCCCATGCTCAAGCACCTAGAAAAGGGGACAATAATGGGCTCCTTACCCTTCTGGAAGAAGGGAGCCAAGGCAATTCTAACCCCACACACGTGAGACCTCCAGGCTGACTATAAAACAAGCATTTCGTCCTTCATCTGATCTCCGCTATGATCTTCCATAACACAGTATCTTAATAATTCAAGATCTCAATCTTTGAATTCATAAGGACATTTTCATTGGGCTTTACATGGCTAAACTACTACCTAAAACTACAAAATAAGTAACTGAGTTCAAAGGTTTTCATATTGTAGTCAGCAAGGGACAAATGCATCTGCTCGGGAGACCTGCTACTGCCAGAGCGTGGAACAAAGACCAAAGAGCCTCCACCATCCTTCCCACCGTGTGTTTCAAGGAAAAAGCACATTCCTTTCATCTTGTTTTAGTGGATATAAACTTAACAGAATGCACATCTTAAAAATCCCATTCAATAAAAACAAAATGCATGCAGTTTCCCAGGAGGAAGAGGGAAAAACAGTCATGCCAGATGCTAGTCACTTCCCTCATGCTCTTCTGGCAGGAACTTAAAATAATCCCTATAACGTCTTCTCTACTGAATTAATAATCAGACATAAGATCCAGGTGATAAATAGCATCCATTCAGCTGCAGATCACAACATGATACAATAGATTGGGATAGAAAGAATGCAGGCAGGACTTCATAAATATCTTGCAGCAACTGGATATTTCCACAGACGACACCAACTATCGATAGACTTGGTGTTCACTTGACTCTGAGACATAGAGGCCACAGTTGAGGAGAGTCAATGTTAGAGGTCAGCCTTACCTAGGTGAGCAATGGATGCTTCCAGCACTTTCACAGCTGCAGCATAAATCCCCGAGTGTTTTGAGTTCAGGTTGTCGGTGACTGCTACTACCAGAGAGACCAGCACTGGGTGTAAGGCATATTTGAGTATGGTTATCATCAAAGCCAGCACCTCCAGCGCCTTCTGGTTCACTTTCTTGTTGCAATCCTGAAGTCTCAGGACAAAAATATCAAAAATCTGTTAAGAAAACAAACGACATGAAAGCTGGATTAAAATGTCTTTGTTTCAAGAGAGGATGTAGAAACAAGTACCCAGCAACTTAAAAGACAAATGTAATCCTTTCTGTCAGGTCAGCACTTGCTAGCACAATTTCACTGTTTTCCTGTGGGCTACTCGCTGTAGTGGTTGCACAACCTCATGCTGGTTGAAAAGATTTTCATATATTATTAAGAGGCTTGGGTGGGGATAGGATAGTTCATATGTTGTTCTCTTTACCTACAAATCGTTAAATTAATCCCACATTAATAATGCAAAATAGTATCTTTAGTATAGAGGTATGAAAACAGGTTTTTATGATGGCCATTTTTCCATAAAGTTGTGTCAAGTACTGAGGGTAGTTTTCATTTTGCCAAAACTGTGACTGGATGAGATCCAAGTTTTGTTTTATCTATCTCAGAACCTGTGTCTGGAGGAGTGCAAGGCTCTGATAAACTCTTCAGGATCCATACCATTTGTCTAGCTAACAGGTAGACTTCTGAAGTTTAATGTGCTGTGCAGTTCTCATTAGAGCATGTTCAGCCCCTTGACAGCCACATTATCAGGTGCCATTTTCGGGAAAAGAGGAAAAAAGCAGCTGCTGGGAAGAGAAGGAAGAGAAGATCTGTCTCTAGCCATTTTCCTCCTCTTTCCAAAGAGAAAAAAGGACCCCTGGGAAGTGTGAGAACAGTCTTTCCTAAGCAGGAAAGGGATGGGGATGAAAGTGAACAGGCAGAGTTGTGTCCGTGCAAGGCAAGATAAAGTTTACGGGAGCATCCTTTAAAAATATTTTTTTAATCAACCCAGCCTGATACTTCTCTCCCCCATTCCAACACATTTTTCTTCTAAAGAATAATTGCCAAGCTTTCAGCAGCTAGATCTCCTTTATTTCAACCTAACTGGTAGTAGGAGACAGCAGAAGCTGGAGCAGCAGTAAACTCTGTCATGATCTCATGAACAGCACCAATAGGCACCTGCCAGAGAAATACATCTGGACTGAAACTACTTGCCCTGAAGCCCAGAATTGAATTAAATTGTTCTGGGTAAGAAGAGACCAGCCTGTCCCAAACAACTAGTATGTAGTGCCAAGACACACTGAGTTAACTTTACTGGTACAGGCGTAGGAAGGGAGCTAACAGGAAAGGAGCAATAGAGATGCCCTATGTACCTGGACAATGTTAGTGGAGACAACCTGGGGGCTGTTTTTGCAGTGATCTAGGAGGAGCTCCACTCCCTCCATTCGTGTCCGAAACTCCGTGCCTGTCAGGAGCCTGTAAATCTCCTTGAGCTGTTCAGTTTCTTCTGCGGTCCGAAGTGATGTGCGGCGGACTGTCTGACGGGGTAAGACGCGTATGTCAGAGCCAGACCTCAAGCTGGAAAATAAAAACAACGCAAGACCTTTTAGTGATAACGTCTTCAGTTAATTGTGAGGAAAACATCTCAAGGAGACTTCCTAATGACGTGATTTCAGCTAGATCCTATCCCTATCTGAAAAACAACTTGGATCTCATGACAATCATTACCAGAGACAATTTGCAAGTAACATTATTGCTAGTGCTTACTCAGGAAAACCAAGGCACCAAGGATGGGATTCATCTCGCTTATCTTCAAATGTCTTCCCAGGTACTCATCTAGCATCCCTTTGTGGGGAAAAATAGGCACTACAAAGTTTAGATGTCTTTGGACATGTGAATGGGAGGTGTCTGTATTATAATTACTTACTCTGGAGAAGTGTATCTACAACAGGTATGGGGATCTGGATAAATAGCTCAGATGCATCTGAACAGATGAATCCTACCCAGAGAAATTAAGGGGCATATCCAAAAGGATCCAGAGGCTCAGTAATAGAGAGAAAAACAGAAGCCAGACATCCCACCACCATGCTCACATTATTGCTTCTCTAGGGACTAGATCCACAGCTTAACAAACCTGATGGGAAAAATTCTCTTGGATCAACCCCTCTCTGCCATGAGCATGGGGAGATCCTAACTATGCTAATAAGGAGTGTGGTCACCTTCCTGCCACTACTGAGCACAACAGAGCTAAATAAATCCACTCTGTTATCAGAGAACAGGTACAAGTAGCTCTCCCACTGGCATGGGGAGACAGCAAGGACCAAATTCCTATCTTGAATGCTGACTGCAGCACAGGGGAAAAGAACATGCTGTCCATCAGCCAACCAGTAATGGGTCTGAATGACATGAACAGCTACAGAAAAAGTCCACGTTGAGACGTCTGTTGACCAGAACTGCTCAGGAATTGTCTTGCTGGTACTGTTTGAGGGACAGAAAGCCATGATTTAGTGAGGCCAAGCCACATGTATCAAAAGTTCTGTTTTGGGGAATGACATCATAGTTCTAGACTAGGACTTCTCATCAAACCACCCATCTAAAAAAGACTCCACTCAGATAAGAATACCCTGATCGAAATTACTGGTCCAAAGTCAAACAGCAGAGACATGACCCTCTCACAGCCTCCACAACACTGTCCTTGCCACTGCACTGAATCTTCTGAGCTGCAACTGCTCGCTGTCTCTTCCTCTGTCTCAATTTTTCTAGAAAACCCTCCAGAGAACTTGCGTTCAGCCTAATGCAGAAGCAGACATTTTTTATCACAGATTTGTGGGGCAAGGAAACAACCTCTGGCACAGTTCATCTCCACCAGAAAGATTTTACTGAGGAAGAGACAAGTAAAGCTTGTCACGTGCTTTGTCAGATATAACAGGAGTGCTCAGTACCCTCCATCAGAAGGCAAGTTGTCCTGGGACGTCTTCAAGCCACGGTTCCTAGGCTTACTCCTGTCCTTGACAGGTGGACATTCACATTTACGATCTTCTATCCCCTAGATATATAGATAGATAGATAGATATAAGCATTAATCTGTAGAAGATAAAATAGGAAATTACTTGTTTAAAACACAAGTTATAACCAGGATCACTGCTACCAAGAAAGGCTTAGGAAAACATTTCATAACTTAGAGAGGGAGACAGGCCAGAGATTCAGTGATGTCTACTATTTGTTTTCAATAACCCAAGGCAAGTTATAGGTGCTACTATAATGGGCAGCAGTAAAAAATCCTGAATTCATTATTCTTGAGCACAAATGGGAGTAATGCAAATTGGTAGGGAACAAGCTTTCTTAAAGGGAATAGCAGGAAACTTTTGGACTCTCTGGAGGTTGGCCCATTGTGGTGGGAGTTTATTTGGTTCACACTCAACTCTCCCTATTCTTGCACAAAGGCACATTCCTTTCTAGAATGTAAATTAAGGGGGGGGGGACGGGGGAGGGGCGGACACGGACACGACCAACCAAAAAACCCAAACCAAACCAGGGATGAGTTTCCACTGGATGCTGAATTCACGAAGCTTTTTCCAGCTCCACAGTGCATGACAGCAGGGCAGTATTCCCAGAATACAGACAATATATGTACTAATTATGGTTGCCTTGTGCATCTTTTGTATATTTGGAAATTTTCTTGGCACTACTACTTCCTTCATCTGTTGCAAAGACTCTATTATCTTCAGAAGCACTATTCTCACTTCATTGCTTTATTGGGGGTAGGGATAGTGTTGAGGTTTTTTATGCTTGAAGGTAAAACCATTTTCTCCTACTTCCCTTTCCTGTTTGTGGCTGATATTCAAAATACAGCCACTTTATTTCTAACCAAACTAGTTTGCTCACTGCCTGCAGATAAACAGGCTGAGGCTCAACAGTTCATTCCAAGGAGCAAAATGATTCAGTGGAAGAAGAACAAGATAAAGAAAGATTAGGTATGTTTAATCTCATACTAGCAATCTCAGTACTTGCATGAAGGAAACATTTCTCCTGCCAAGCACTTACTTTCTGCTTAAGTGTTGCCATAACATCTTCCAAGTCACGTGAATGGACAGACTGTTTCAAATACTTATCAAATTTTTGATGACTCATCAATATATTCAGCATCTTCCGTCCATAACACCTAACACAGGAAGGAGAGAAATGAATAGAGACTACTACTGTCTTTTCTCCCTTGTAAATAAACAAAGGAAGTGTTAATAGAATTAGCTGATATTTTAAATTCTTAATGCACAATACATTCATGAGAAGGTATTACCCAGTCAGCGAAGAGAGATATTTACCTCCACTTGTTGTCACTGCACAACCCTGCCAGCTGAACACCAGAGGCAAGAAGAGAACACAGGGCAACAGGAAAATACAATTTCACTCTGAAATTGTGGGTATGCTTCTGTGGGATCGAAGGATCCCATGGGACAAGCAAAGCATATCTCCTGCTTTGCTATCATGGCTTATTTGCAGTGCATTTCTGCCATTGGCAATAATTTACCTTTCTTTAACTGGCAGAGAAGCTAGGACAAATTACCTCATGCTTACTATTTGTTTTCTATACTACATGTATGCACACTGGCAGCTAGCTGCTCATGTGTTCTTGGCATCTATTAATGGGAATTTAAATTAATAATCAAGTAAGGTTTTGGTTGGTTGGTTGGTTTGGTTTTGCTACTATGAAACTACAGCTATCTTCAAGAGGAAATTTGGAGGTCATTCAACCACAGACAACAACATTATACAATGACTTGGAAGAAAAATTTGTGACTACTGTAGACAGCTATATTTGAGGAAGAGGTTTAGAAATACTGAATACATTGGTTAAAGACAGCTGGAATTTTTCTAGGACAGTCTTAACCTTATCAGAAATATATGCTCGGGATCTTTCAGTGATTAACAGTGGCCAACACTTCAGCTTTGCATTGAGCACATGAGACCAAACAAAATTGTTTGACTGACTAATCTGAGCTCAGTTGATCTGAGTAAAGAATCATTCAAGTCACAGGAATTTGGCAATGGTCATTCTTTCTGGACAACCTCATGTTACCCGGTACTGTCATTTCCCACACTGTGAAGTAACTTTCTTAATATTTACTTTACCTTCCACTCTTTTGTGGTTTTATCATTAATAGCCAGACATCAAACAGTTTTCATATTTTAGGAGGTGAAATGAAGATCATCACCTTGTGTCCGGATGACAGTCCTGAGCAAGCTTCACCAGCGTGCACACCAGTACCCCAGTACTGGCACGCTCGCCCGACAGGAGCTTCTCAGCTCCGATTCGCTCCATCACAGTCAGTAGGTGTTTGGCTGCACACTTCCGCACCAGGACGTTGCGGTGCCTGTAAACAAGAGAACAAACAATGGGGCAGAGGGAAAAGGAGGGCCAGAAGCACAGCCTTTGGTCACAGCATGCTCCCAGTAATCACTGGGGGAAGGAGGCATGTGTTCTCGCTGCAATTGTAGCCTGTAGAAGATTCTGTCCTCAGATAAACACAAAGCTGGCGTTGTACAAAGACACTACCTGCAAGGAAGAGGGAGGAATTTAATCTCCCTGGACTATCTGATACTCTATTTCTTTCCCGAAATTAACTCTGAGCAAGAGCAAAATGAAAGACAATTCATGCTGACTTGGCAGAGGGCTTCTACTACACAGGCAGAGCTGCAGCACGATTTAGGCTTATTCCACCAGTTTATCTGCAAATCAGCAGACCCTTGAAAAAAAAAACAAATGGGGGGAAAAACCCTGTGAAGGTACATATATAGGCATGAAGGTACAGAATATCCAGCAATGCAGCCAGTTTGTTCTTTGAGGCTTGGCAAGAGGTACATTTGAATGTTTTACCCTTTTCAAAAGCTGAGGAAAGGGTAGCAGTCATTTTAGCCAGGTTGTCCTTTCTAGAAGGTGCCTATTTGAAACTATCAGGCACAGCACTGATAGTTTAAGGCAGCATTTGCCTCAGCTATCCCATGGGAGCCAGCCTGTGAAGGTGCCTGTAAAGTGACTCACCGCCTCAAGGCTAACACGCAGCCTCAATTTGAATAGAAAGTGGAACTCCAAGGACATGACAGTCAGACAGACAGACATAGCCTGCTGAGCAGGCTATGCCACACCCAGAGGGTTCTCCCCCATGTGTTCCACGTCCCAGCAATTAGCCTCTTTATTTCTCACGTTAATGGCATAATGATGATGCATGGTTTTTCCCAACGCCTCTGTGGTTAGCATGAAATATCAAAGGGCGCTTACTGCTGGAATTGCCATTGTCCCTCTTCCCACAAAGCCAGAAGGCAGTATCACCACCCTTTGCAGGGACTTTCACTTCCCCGTCATTCACCACATCTAGGCAATGTTGACAGACTGTGGGAACAAATAGGCTGCAGTAGGGCAGAACCAGATGACAAGAGGAAAGGAGTGAGGTTGATCAGAGAATCTAATCACTGAGTTCCCAGAAGATGCAGGAGAAAGGACCTTTCCCTCCCATCATTCCCCTTCTGCCTCCCATCCCTTCCCCGTACCCACACAGTTTAAGGTGAAGGATATCACTAAGAGAAAAACAACATACTGGACTCCAGTAGCCATTAAAGCAGTCATTGCTCGTGCAGGAGTCACGGTCCCCACCATGATCCCCAGGGATCGATCGGCTGCTTTCTGTATGAACTCGCTGGAATCCCCCATTCTCTGGAGCAACACCCGAGCAACCTCATCCACCTCATGGTCCATGTGTTTCATCATGATCCTGAAGAGCTCTCCAAGAGTGCTGATTGCAAAGCGAGACACCTTCGAGCGGAGGTTGTTCACCTGGGGAAGTCATGAGGGGAAACGTAAGAAACACCTTGTAAAGAAAATCAGTTCCCCTAGACAAAAGACCTAGGAAACAACAAGACTTCTTGCTGTGTCCAGGTGTAACATAAGAACATGGTAAGAACATGGTGAGAACTACAAGAACAAAAACACACTTACTCTGATACCAACTTCTTCTCTGGCCTCAGGCCCACTTATACAATACAATTTTAATGAGGCTGCAGGCTTAAAAAATATTGTTTCAGCTAGAACAAAGTGTGCTACTTAGCCATAATGTACACTGCTTTGATTTTAGGCTCTTTTACTGAAAATAAACAAGCAAACAAAAAAATTAAAGCAAGGGCTGTTTTTAAACTACAAAGGCACAATTCATAAAGACAAGATAGAGGAAAAGTAGTAGTTTCCTCCTACCAAAAATTGCAGCACTGGCAGTATGAGCACTCAACCAGGAAACAGAAAATATGGGCTTAAGTCTACAGACCAATTCACAGCAGGGACTTGAGTCCTTCTGCAGCTCCATCTGCTCAGGAGAACCCTAGCAGTTGGACTTAAGGCACTTAAGGGTCCTGGAAATCACATGTAATTACAGCTGCAATCAGTGGGGTTTTACAGCATTCAGCGCTGCTCTGGAGTGATCCCTGCTTCCAAAAGGCTCTCCCCACAAGGGTAAGGAAGAATCATCTGAGAGTCGTGTGGTTCATTTGAAAGATACTTTGAAGGACAGACCAGTGATTCTTTCTGCCAGACTTAGTTGTGCCTGTTCATAAAAACGAACAACGTAAATGCTCGAAGTGCTTGTGAAAGCAAAATCTGGGACTAGAATGAAATGAAAGCTGAAAAATGTCTCTGCACATGAATGTATAGAACAGAGAGGAGGAAATTTCCTCAGAAATACAAAAGTCATAAGAATCAGATTAGCTAAGCTGAAAGGGCTTCTTCTCCTAACCCCGATATCAGAGTGGGAGAATCCGAGTCCTGCATATCTAAACAGAAAGGTTTGAAGAGTCTAACAACTCAAGGGGCATTCAAGCCTCCAACATCATTAAATATTAGATAGGAGGACTGATTTTCATGGAAATGAGCTAAATCTTACTGTCTTCTGCAAGCAAAGGAAAATTTAATATATTTGGCAATCATGTAATAAGAGTACAAGGCAGCTGGTTCAGGCCACACACAACTGCCAAGTCAGAAATATAGCCATAGATGTTATTAAGGAGCCGAGGCTGAGACCTCACTGTTAGCTGAGAGATGAGATAGTGAAGCTGTGAGCGACTGCCCTGCAAACCCCAAAGCCAGGCCACTCCAAGCACCCGGTGGTTGCAGTGCAAAATTCCATTGGTGCACAGAGGCAACAGATCAATGGGCAAATTACCAAAAACCACACAGAAAGGAAGAAGGAGAAGACATCAATAGGAAACACTGGAAAATAAAAACCTGCAGTCAATCCCCCAGGATGCTGAGGAGGAGGAGGAGAAGGAAGTAGGAGGAAGCTGGGAGGCAAAAGCTGCAGTGTTTAATTACAGCTTGGGCAGAGATTTAGGCTGTGGCAAATCACCTGATTAGTGTCTCAGTTTCTGCATTTGTATATTGCATTATAATGACACCTAGCTCAAAGAGGAGAGATCCCCTACATACCAGTAAATATAGCTATATGTACAGACAGATCATACAGATAGGTGATGTAGCTATTAGAAAAATGAGGTCTAAAAATAGTAATGAAGGCAGACAGTGAGCACACATGTAAATGAACAAGCACACATCTACTTTACACTCCATGTACAGGGTACATGGGACACAATTAAACATAATGTTCTTACCTCCTTGGTAACTGCCAAGGAAACATCATGAAGTCTACAGAGAAGGACTTCAGAGTGGCAGATAGCCAGGCGTCTGACACTGAGGAGTCCCTTAGCCTTCTGCTCCCTGAAAGGCAATTACCAAAAAGACTGATTTTTCTCACCACCCAAGAACTAGGCAGCACCCTCTGAAATTACCAGGGAGTTGGCTCAAACAAAGGCAGGCGGGTGCTTCTCATACAGGACTTACTTAAATCATGGAACTTGTTGCTACAGGATGCTGTGGCAGCCAAAAGCATACATAAATCCAAAAGGCAAAAAGATGGTTTCAGAGGGGATGGGTTAATTTGTGGCCATTAAACAAGACAGCTTTTCTGAAATCCCTGGCACACAAAGTCCCTACGTCACTGCTTCCTAGAAGCTGGGACACTGTGCTATGTTTCCGTTTCTTGCACCTTCCCTGTACCCTGTCCCTGAGATACAGTCCTGCTTGGCTGTTACTGGGCATTTTTCCTCTTTGCCATCCCCAGAGGGCAGTTCAGGAGTGAGAGTCTGCACTGCCGCTCCATAGCTGAGTTTGCACTCTGCAATCTAGTCACCATGTCCACCCCACACCCCCCCAAAAAACCCGGTATGTCCTAAAAGATTCCAAACCTGGACAAGAACAGCCAAAATGCTGGATTTCCCAGAAAAACCCTACTTAAAATAACACCCACAACAGCAACATCTTATTTAAAAGTAGTAAAACCACATCTCTCTCAGCACTTTCCTTGTGAAGGACCTGAGCTACATGAAGGCACATGACGCATCATGGGTTCAGCAGGGCTGCAGGGCATCACTAGGGACCCATCCCCACTGGGCTCCCTGAATGTAACCCGGACCCCACACACCTGCAGCAGCTTTCTGCACCTCACAGGGCACCAGACAGGAACAGGGAAGAGAAAGGGGAGAGGTGCAAAACAAAGCAATTGCACAAGGAGATGCGTCATGGGAGATTTTTCATGGTTATCCCAGTATAAACAGAGCCCTAGTGAGTGTGTGCTGACCCAGAAATCAAAAAGACAACCAGTGGCACCTGAAATCTGTAGTGTCCTCTCTGTGTCTAGTTTCAGGACACACTGGGATTATCAACAAAACATCTTAGGCCCATATTAAGCAGCAAGGAGGAAAAAGTTTAATCTAAAAGTGCAAGGATTTCTTTTTCTTTTCCCTTATCTCTTGCCATGAGCCCTTCAGGAGAAATGACAGGCTGAGCAACTCTGCACCATGTCTCAGTCCATTTCCCAGAAACAGGAACTCCCCATAGGCACTCCTGGGACTTAGGTGCAGTAGGTCACAGGGAGGGCCTGTCTCCTGCTGCCAGCAGCGGGAGCAGAGATAAATCCTTACTCAGTCCCACCTGGGCCAGTGATCTGAGGCCCCCAGATCTCTAAACTCAAGACAGCTTCCGTCATGCTTCTGGCTTCAGCCAGCAAATCGTCTTGTTCCACAACTTTGTCTCTTCCCTAAAGATTTTGTTTGGAGCTACATGGACCAGAAGACAAAGCTAGGAAACAGCATGGACCTGCTGTGGCTGTAGCACTGCTACAGACCAAGGCAAATAAAAGGCTGTTCTCACACCTTTATACTGTGATGGCTTTGGAGTGGTTTCACTAGTTCCCTTTGGACATCTAGGCTGTCTGGCCTCAGAGGCATTAGAAAAAATTGCTTCTAACTTAGCTTTACACTGAGAGGGAGAAAGACTGAACAGGGGCTTTCTTACCAGTCATCACTGCTGAGCCACGTGAGCACATCGAGCAGCCCCTGCTGTGGGTGAGGGAAGGGTCTGGCTTCCTGGGCGATCCCACACTCTGGCTCCTCTTCCTTCTCCAGGAAGTCCTGAGCAATGGCTGGCAGCGAACTCACTGTAAGGAGAGGGTCAGGCATCAGCATCGCCTATCCCCAGGGCAAGGCACCCCGCCACCAGGCAGACTGCAACTTAATCTCCCAGCCAAGGTTACATACGGGTGCAAACTGGCATTGGTTCAGAGACTTCCTTGCTATCTGGCTCATTGCTTTCCCCAGCACCCAACCATCTCCGAGTCACCCCCAGCTGGGCACCAGCTCCTTGTGTAAACCTGAAAATTGTACACACAGAGCCAGCTCCCAAGTCCATATAGGTACCACAGCCAGCTTGCAGTTTCACAGTGCCGCAGAGCTAACACTCACTGGGAGCCAGTGCCGCCCAGCGAGACTTGCTACCCCAGAAGTAAACTCCTGAGATGTGCACAAAACTCCCTGTATCACCTCCCTCTTACCTGGGACACTGGGGACAGAGGCACCCAGTAACTTTGAGGAAACATCTCCAGCTGCCCCCAGTGAACACCAAGCCTGAACAACTGAGTCACGCTGGGCTCGGGTGAATCCCCAAGGAGCAACCACCAGGGAACAGTGATACCTGACCCTCTAAATCTAAACAGTGCTTCTGTTTCCATTTACTTCAAATATTCTAGACAGCAGGCAGCTGAGTGCACATACATTTTAGCATACTATTGGGAAAGTAGTAGGTTATGGATTTTGCTATTTTCCAAGTGTTATGAATATTTACTATTTCAGAGGTACCCACTGGCTGTATTTTGAAGATGCTGAGGTGAAATTTATTTGTCATCAAATGTACTTGTTTGCAAACTGTGCAATGCCTGAGCTTTCTCTTGTGGAAAAAAGCAATTTCTACTCTAGATAGTTGCGACAAAAAAGCCTTCCAAATGTGAACCGAGAATAAAAATATGTAAATATAGATGCAAATTGTTGGCAAATGCACTCTCTTGATGATAAATATACAAGGTATAAAAAAATTCAGATGACAAATGCATTTGTTATGAAACCTATTTGTCATCAAAAGCACTGTAGGTCAAAAATTTCATGTCTTGCACTCAAAAGCTCATTTTCTAAAGTGTAGATGAAAACATCTGAGCTGTCTAAAAGTATTGAGTATAAATATTGCACAGAATCTAGATGAACTGCTATGGACTCTGTAGGGGTTTTACGCTACCTCGTGTTCTACAAAGTATGGAGGATGGAGGAACTGTAAAATCAAAAAATATTCAGATGGGGACTAATTCAGATGTCACCAATATCAGCGATGTCACTGCATGAATATGTAGATACAAACATCTATATTCAATATGAATGGAGAGCCATGTCAGGCTAGTTGTGGTCAATTTTGAAAATCAGAGTAGCATCACTAGAAAAGAGCATTCAAAGTACCATTCCTAGCTCCCTTTTTCTTAACTCCCACTAGTCAGGATCATAACACGAGGTAGGCTACCCACAAAGGAGAGATGAGAATCACTATGGACTTGCTATCTGCTGTACATTTACGGCAGGTAGCAAGCAGCCTGGCAGCACCGGGCAGCCTCTCCTGTATGTCATCTGCTACACACAGCCACTGTGTTTGGCTGGGGTGACAGAAGAGGCGCTGCTTGTTCCCAGCTTGCATTGCAGGCGGTGGAATGAGAGAGACTAGAAACCATTAAGCGCTTTTAGGTGCAATAGCATGACTGTACCAAGTCACTAATTTCCGTGCAGAGACAACCCTTGCTGCGATAGCAGAAAAGCTGGCTGGAGAGCCAGGCAGCGGCACAGGCAGAGGGCCAAGATGGCGAGTGGCTAATTGATCGTGGTGGTACACATACGTGTACAGTGAGCACACCCTACCGGACTTCCCTGGAGCTCAGCTCTGCACTTACAGCTGCCTCCCAGCATCGGTGTTATATTTTGGACTATCGGTATGGGCAAAAGCTAAAGCTTAAGACTTTACCACTACTTTATTCAGCTAAGCTTTCCAATGGATCTGTAAGCACTAAGTGCTCCAGTATCACCGAGCTGGAGTGGATCCAAAGGAAGTTTGCTCTCAGTCCTCAGGACAGGCTTTGGACCCAAGATCCTACCTGTGGTTGAGGAATGAGGCAGTTTGTGCTCCTTGTGCAAGGAAAGAGCTGGTGCGGGGGCTGCAGCGGAGCGGGCTCACCTGAGGATTTGTGTGGGAAGTTCCCACCCTGGCTGATGACGGGGACGCTGGGCAGCGAGGGCCTGTTGACCCGCTTCCTCAAGGCAGTACCAGCACACTTTCTGCGGACATTGCTCATGCTGGGGGAAATGAAATCTGTCCCATTGACAGGCGGTGGGCCAGAACCTACAGAGGTTGAAAAGGACCTTGTAAGTGGAGAGTGCTGGACAGGGTGGCTATGGGCTTGGAAAGGGCTAGAAAACTTGCTGGAGTTGAGTAACATCCCTTTGTTGCCCCAGACAACTCCAAGCATAAATAACAGTTGCATTCTAATGTGGGACAGTGATCACAGAATCATAGAACAGTTTGGGTTGGAAGGGACCTTTAAAGGTCATCTAGTCCAACCCCCCTGCCATGAGCAGGGACATCTTCAACTAGATCAGGTTGCTCAGAGCCCCATCCAGCCTGACCTTGAACACCTCCAATGATGGGACATCGACAACTTCTCTGGGCAACCTGTTGCAGTGTTTCACCATCTTCATTGTAAAAAACTGTCTTCCTTATATCTAACCTAAGTGTACCCTCTTTTAATTTAAAACTGAATGCAGTGATGTTTTCCCTAAGAATGAGGAAAACTCAATACTGCTTTTCTTTTCCTTTCCTGTTTCAGAGGCTGGATAGAGAAGTTACATTTCTGGGGCTCCCACCTCAGCACTCCTCACCAGTACTTCACAAAATAGTAGCAAGAAAAAGAGCAGATAACCTTGTCACTGCCTTTGGGCTGAATGCTGACTTTTAAGTTCCCTGCCACTGCACTCATGGTAGCGCATGCAGCAGTACAATCAGAGCCTGTCCGCTGCAATTAAGTCAGTGACACTGCTCGCTCATGTGGGTAAAACATAAACACTGGCTAAGGGCTCCAGCACAGCTCTGCAATGCAAGCTCCTCAGCAAGGAGTGGTGTGAGCAGGATAATCTGTCCTATCACGTGAGAAAGATCTGTTGTGTTTTAATTAAAAATAGTTTAATTTTGTTTCTTCTAAGTTGCACCTTGGTTGAAAAGCATTCTTTTGGACTCACCCATTCACTTTTCCTGGAGGCTACTCTGAATTAGAGAGTCTGAAGCCCAAATGTAGTTTGCAAGACAGAATTATCTAGTCTGAAAGACTTTATAGAAGACGGGAAGGTGATGTTCTGTGACTGACTCAGTGTGGGCCATGGGCAAGACACTTCATGCCTCTGTATCTTCCTTTGGAAAATGGAAATAAATTCTCTTCTAACTTCCACTTAGATGCAAGTGTAACAGCCTTCCAGTCTGATTTCATAGATACTTGCAACACTACACAAATAGCAAGCAAGTGAACAAAAAGGCCCACAACTATAGCAACCACTTACTTTCTTCAGCTGCATCCCCATCATCGACACACTGTGGAGGGAGTTGCAAGGACTTTTCCTTTTCTTTCTCTTTCTCCTTCTCTCTACGCAATAGCTCCAGCTGTCTCAGTCGCTTCTGGAGTATTTTCTTCTGAGCTGACTTGGACAAGGTAATTTGGATCTAGTTGCAAAGGAAATAAATCATGGAGCATAAAGAGAGATACACAAAGCATACACGACACCTCATCAAGAACACAGTGGTAGAGTGTCATAGTCTTTAATGCAGCTCCATATACATCCCAATAGTTTCAGAAGAACTCCTCCTTTCCTCACTGTGGCATACAATTACACCCAGTGGCGTATAACACTTCACTACTGTAACTTTCCACTGGTCCAAGATACTGTTTCTCAATCTATGTCAGGAAGCCCTGCTTGAACTAAGAGAGTCATGAGTGCTCCAAGATGTACGAAGAGTTCACATGACCCATGAACAGGCAGTTCAGTTTCCTCAGGCCAGGGTGGGGGAATAAAAACCATCTGCAATAACCAGCAATGAGAGGCAATTTGCTTTTTCTTAACACTCATGGCCAGTAATTGCAGCTGCTTCTCACTTCCTTGCTTCTGAAGGACTCAGCTGCTCTCTGAGAACACGAGTCCAAAAAAGGAGTCATGTGAAAACAAGTTGGAGAAACATTGGTCTTAATGAATAGAAAAATTGAGAATGAGAGGACTGTGAGATACAGCAAGAAAGGTAACCAAGGAAAATTAAGCTCTCCCATTTTATTTTGCAGCCTTGCTTACACTCCACATTATAATCTTTGCTTCTGTGTTTCCAAGCCTGCGCTTTGCACATGTTCACTGATGTGTAACTTGCTCTGCCATTCAGATCTGCTCTAAATTGGCCTTCGTACATAAAGAATGCTTATTGCATAACCTTAGCACCATCTCCCAACCAGTCACTTCTGCACCAGTGAAAATACTCAAGCAATTGCTCTGCAGCTTTCAAATGTATTCCCAAGAGAATCCACTCCCCCAGAGAGGAAGATTATGATTTTCAGTGACATTTTGTGCTAAGCACTGAATAGTCACTGAAAAGGAAGCCTGCTCCCCCGTCTTTAGCCCTTACCCTTCCATTGCTGTCCTTCAAGTCATCGTCACTCAGAAGGGGAGAGCTCATGAGATGGTCCATCTTCTCAGCCTGGATGTGTAGGAGGCCAGTTAACGGGGGCACGGGTTCACATGAAAGTCTGGCAGACTTCATGCCACCAACAGGTTGATGCTGGAGAACAGGCAAGACGGGTTCCAGAGTCTGGAGCTCTAATTAGACATGGATATAGTTTGTGTATGAGAAGAGCAAGACACGTGTGACCTCTCCAAACAGATGGAGTACTACCATATTGCACTGGCAGCAGAAATGACATTACTCTGTTGGCCATCAGACTCAAACCTACTGCATGATAAAGGCCTCAGCCCTTGGCTTCTGGTGAACAGCTGTGTTTGACAGAGAAGAGCAGAGAGATGGAGATTGATCTTGCCAGAAAGGTTCTTACCTGTTCCTATCCATTCTGATTTTAGTAAACATCCTCTTCTTCCTAGTTACTGAAAGACTCCTGCTTTATAATAGTTATATGCCTTTGTAGAGTTAAGACTCAACATTTCCTCCTCTTTGCTGGAATATTTTAGAGGGCATTTAGAGAAAAGCTTAGGATTGCTTGAGTGTTACCAAAATCAGAATTGTGTTCTTAAAGTTAGAGAATTCATTCTCCCCAAGGAGTTTCATTCTAAATTGTAGCAGATCAGCCCACTTTCTGGGCACAGCCTGACTAAAGGGTGATTTTCTTAATGGGAACAGCACAGTGCAGCTCATTCTGAAATACTCTCCAACAGAGCTGTTAAAACTCAGAGAACTAATCATTCTTTACATGGCTTCACAGATGATAAAATCATGTGATAGCCAAGCAGCAAAAAAGACATAACTTTCTTAAATCAGGATTTTTTTTCCCTGCAGAATGGTCAGATCAATAATAAAAGAGAGAGATAGTTTAACAATATAGCTCATTTCTAGTCCAGAATGTATCCAGCAAAAATGTCACCTTACTTACTCAGCAGTACTTCTCCCTAGTTGCATTCAGCATGCTAGCTGCATACCAGTAATAAAGGAATCATTCCTATGGGGCATGCCCATTATTTGGCAGAACTAACACCGAGCTAAGGGACCAGGGGATCTTATGCCTTTTTCTGCACCAGCAAAATTATTCGTTAAATTCTCATCTCTCTTATCACTACAAACCCACAGATGGCAAAGGGACAGCAACGGTGTCATTGAGGTTTTCGACTTAGAAGTATTGGCTGACACAGATGCACCAGACACCACATTTTGTCTTGCAGAACTCTTATTAATAGTGATAATGCAAGGTGGGGAGGAAGGGGGAGAAGCCAGTAGGCATCTCCTACCCCAGCCTCAGTTTGCAATACTGACATATGCAGATAGAGTAGGGGAAGAAATCTGTAATCATAAAGCTAGCATATGTGGTTTGAAGTAAACGAGTTGCACAGAGGAAACGTCAGTTCATTACTCAGCATTTAATTTAGGCTTATGCTTTAAGAGGATGGAAAGCTCAGTTCCTGCATAGGCTGGCTCCTTTTTTAAGTCTCTTTCTCTGTAAATGGAAAATTCACAAGGACTTCCTACCACACAAGGTTTTTTACTATTTCTCCCAGTGCAAAAATAAGCAATGTTGATGAATCTACTTCAGATCTCAAAGGGTTTGGTTCAGAAACTGCACCAATGGAAGGTTTTCTCCTTCGAGTGTAGGAGGAAGGAGTGGGAACATTTCTCATTTCATGTGAAATGCCTTGTTTTTCTCTAATCTTTGTGACATTAGAGAGTGTGCAGGGGGATAAAAGCTATGAGCATGAGGTAGAGGAATGTTTTCTTTTCCTACTGTGCATTTCTAGGGCCCCAAGGTACTCCTCCAGCTCCTGTCATTCATAACTCCATGCTGGAGTAATTTTCACTGGATCATCAGAGCACATTTCCCAGTGACTGGGCTCTGGGGGAGCCATCTGAGCACATCAAGGAACTAAAAAAAGTTACGGGATGGTTTTCAACCAAACTTTCACAATGCCACTCATGGGTCAGGATTCCTATTGTCATTTTAGGACAGCCATGCCTTGTACCTACCTAGAGATTCAAAGGTCTTCTCTTCACTTCTGCCGCCTGATCTTGGCCTTAAGAGAATAGAGGATAAAAGAATGTATGAAGAGATAGAAAGAGAAAGGGGGGATAGCATTAAAGGAGGCAAACTTTCTTAGCATGGTCATTCTGATGAAGGAGCAAATGTAACCCATAAAACTAACAATATGCAAACTAGATTAATTGCCATTAAACTTTCAGTTGCTGGGGTCACACAGAGCTCATTGAGCTCCAGCTGAAACACAGGAGTCATTCTTCAATTTGGGCCTTAAATATCCAATTTTGCTGTCTCTCCTTTTGGACATAAGTGGCTCACTGTTACATACATCCTTTCTGAATCAGCAAGAGATGTTAAGCCAATCATAAGTCTGTATTGTGGGCAGCTGCCTTTATACTGCTGCAGAAGCCTAACTTTGCCTTGTCATGACTTCAACTGATGACAGAATCTTGGTTACACATGGTAATATCACTACTCTCTCCTGAGAATAATATTACACTCCCTGCTCTTTCAAGAAGAAAAAGGTTTTTTCCAACTCAACTGGTAGGTAAGTATATTCAGATCGTGCTTTAAAAGCCATGCTGAAGTTTTTAAACTGGAACTATATTTCCATGACTCCTTATTTATTGTTATAACTAGGATAAGGTTGACAGCTAGATTTCCCCATGCATATCCAAGCAAATATCTTTCCATCAGTTACAGCCCTGTAACTGTTCTCTAGCACCTTGCCCCCTTTGATCTTAAAACCATACATAAATATTAAACATCTTTAGGATTATACATCTATAAACTGAGATTTTTCTGGGCTCTCATTTCACAGTGAAGGCCCAGACATGACACAGAGAAGTTACGACTGACATTTACAGAAGCAGCATCTGAATTTGCAGACAGCTATACAATAGCCAATATTTGCCCTAACATATTCTTGCAGGTACAGAAATTGGCAGTCAAAGATCACACACAAAACCAGATGCTGTATTCAGATCCATGCAATACAGTTCCCAAATGGCACCACAAAGATTACAGAATGAATCAGTACCAGAATCCAGCAAAGGACCTGCTTTTAAGGTCCTCTTAAGTCCTGCTTCTTCCACACACACCCCCACCTCTGCTCTTAAAGTGTATGATGTTTGTTTTGACATTGTGCTGGATCATCATAGATAAGAAAAATGGTGAATGCACAGAAGTTTGCATAAACATATTGGAAAGCTGACTGTGAAAAGTAACCTCAAGAGATGAGAAGTGTGAGGTGAATGGCATACTAGAGAGGCAGTCACCTTGGCTTACCTCATCTCCAGACCCTCTTGGGAAACCAGCTGCTGAGAGCTTGGGAGAGGCACCGCAGCATTGCCAGGAGCCCCACCAGATGGTCTTGCTGACTTGGGGATAGGGGGAATCAAAGCTGCTCTCAGTGACTTCTTCCCATCTCCACTGCTGCAATGGAAGGGCAGAAGGGAAGCCTGGAAATAGTAGAACACAGTGCTCAGCTTGAGCATCCAGCCTTCCCCCTTTGATCTCACAAAAAGTTTAGCCATGCTCTTAGCTAGGACTTGGCAGGAGAAGAAAAGTAAAACTGATGGAGCAGCTTGGCCTAGGATGGGCAATGGGAAGAGAAGTGGTGAGGGAGAGACCATGTCCCACACTGTTGCCAGGTCTCTCCCTTCGCTCACCTCTCTGGCAGTGGCTGCGTTCCCACCTGACATCCGTCTGCTTGGCATAAGGATGTTCTGGGGTGCCATTGCCTCTATTAGCCTTTTTGATGGTATGGGAATGGGTTTAGATCACTATCCTCTTGCTGTCCCTAAAGCACCTACCAGCCATTGCTGAACTCCAGCCAAGTCTGCACAAAGTCATTTTGCACACTGTCAAAACTTGTTTTTTTCAAGCCCATGAATTTTTCTGCTTCTGCCCTTCCTACAGTCCCCAACCAGCCTTTCGGCCCAGATGCTAACGTGCTCTCTGGATGCTCGGATCTCTCCAGCTCCCACACAATCCATCATCTCAAGCTCACTGTCATTTATGAAGTTCAGCAGAGCTCCCTACCCTGCTGCTCTGTGTAGGGTCTCCCTGCCTGCTGAAATTACTTCAGGGTCCCCATGCCATGGCTAGGAAGGGGGGTGGAGGAAGCAAGGGGAGACACATACCCTTCCTTGGTATCCCATTATTCTTGTTACAGCTAAAGAGCCAAATCAGGACCTGTTCAAACTGCACAGAAGCCGCTGAACTCCAGAAATATTATTTGAGATAACTATGCAGAAGGACATAGCTGTACAACTCAAAAGCTGAGGCAACCTAAACTTTAGTTTGCAGGACTGTCTGCTCCAGCAAACATCTTTTTCCATCTAAAACTGGCAGAGCTGATATAAAAAGCCACCAAGACACTGGTGGGTCTGCAACAGTAACTGCAATGTACAGATGGTTCACAGATATGTGTATTTGACTAGCTGTAGAAGGCTAAGCATGACCAGATTAGACACATTTAGTTGCTCCAACTGGTTGCTGGTGTTTTCTCAATCATAACACACAGCAGGAGCCACTAGAGAGCACAGAAACTATTTAAAGACCTCTTCTCCTACTGATATATGTTGAGGACATGAAGTCTACAGTACACGTGTTGCAAAGACAGCCTGAAGCATGATGTCCAGCTGAGCTCTTCCTTGGCTCAGCTGCTTCCCTGGGCTCACACCACAGGGGAAGAAGATCTCAGAGCTCTGCCCACAGGAAATAAACTGAAGATCCACCACACGTGATATGTCTTGGTTTCCTTACTTTATATCCTTCTTCCTCTGACATCAGCTCCTTGTTACTCCCATCACTGTCATCACAGCCTGTGCAGTTTTCCCCATGCTCCTGCTCTCCGTTGCTTATCCTGCTGGCCTCTGAGAAAGGAAGGCTGTTCCGGATGGGAGGCATGGGCTTGGAGGTTACCAGGAGCCTCTGGGAAGCTGAGCTAGAAACTACTGGCTTCAGGGTAACCCCCTTAGGGTCACTGCAGTCAGTCAGGCCTGCAAAGTGGAGACACAAAGCGTAATAGAAGCAGCACTACAAACCTAAAGCACCTGAAGCTAGATATTTCATTGGACAGATTTCTTGGAAACTTCTAAATAACTGCTCAGGGAAACATGCTTATGCTGGCAGCCACTTGAAGCAGGCCAACGGACAACACTTTCCCACTTCCACAGAGCCACCAGGGGAACACCCTGGTCCTCCAGGCTCCCGTCAGGCAACAGGGAGCCCACGGACCTGTGCTTACCCAGAATACGTCTCCTGCACATACACCCTTCTGCTCCTCTCCCTGCCCCACAGGTGTACACCCCTACAGCAACAGGAAGGCTATGCAGGGGACCGAGAGCAGGGCAGGTTATTGCAGGGGGGCACATCCAGGGGAGAAACGTTCACTGGGAATGTGTGCTAGCTCTGTAGGCTGGCAAAAAGACCCTTCTTCCCACAAAAGAGCATGCAGGCTCCCACCTTACCTCTCTGTGAGGCCAACAGGCCCTCAGACATCGTCCTTGTCTTCAGCTTGTCCTTGATCTGAATGGTTTCTGGGTCAGCACTGCTCACATCCCTCTCTAGGGGGTCCTGGGTCAAGGCTTGGTGAGAAAGGCAGGAGAGAGAACCTCCAGCGCTGAGGTCGTGCACACTAGCCTTGCTGAACCAGCCATCCAGAGGAGAGATGGCCCTTGGATGCACAAATTTCCCAACTCTACCCCCATCCCATGAACTAGGCTGCTTCTTCATCTGGGTTGTTAATATGGGCTGAAAAGAAGCTGTAGAGGTAAAAGGGAACAAGTGAGTTAGTTGACCTCGCATATTTACAATCAACCCATTTAATGAATGAGGCATTCAACTTTTTTTTAATAATTCAGAAGATTAGTTTGGTTTTATTTTTTGTAAAACTAGCATCAGTTTAATTCTTCTGAACAGCATTGAGCTAGCAAGCCAGGAGAGAGAGGTTGAAGGCCCCACTGGTAAGAGGGAAAAAAAGATTCCCATTTCAGAACTTGGCTTCTGTGAAGGCTACCAATAGACCCACATGGTGCTACTGGTATTTCTGGAAAGCATAAAGACATCTCAGCAAGTAGGCAGACCTTGCCAGTGTTTCTATAGCACCATCCCATCCTCAAGGTCTGATCTGCTGGGCAAGCAGAGGAAGAACTGGGAATTTACCTATGGCAAGACCACACATTGATAGCAAAGATAGGAACAGAACTCACATCTTATCACCATGCCAAATTTATAGCCAGTTGGGCCACAGGCCCTGTCCTGGCTGGCAGTAGTAGTGATTTGTCTACTGTTGGTAAAGGAGAAAGCATAATGAACTAGTGACAGAGAGATGTGATGCCATGCACACCACTGGAGGAGGGCAGGATCATCTGCAGCTCTCTGCCAGCCACCTACTCTGACAGAGCCAGCACGAGGACTGACCTCCAAGGACCATTTCTTCCTGAAATCGGGGGGGAAGGGGGGGGTCGGGTCCATTTAGCTGAGGCCACCATTGCATATTCAACCCCTTTCCATTCTCACCTTCTTCTTCAGTGATCCAGCTGCTGCCACAAAACTGCAGGTTCGAATCAATGCTTCCACCTCGCAGAGCTGTGTATCTGGGTTTGAATCTGGGAATAGTCCCACAGTACAGAGCAACTGGGGCGTGGTACTTAGCCTTAAGATACGGACAGTACAAATTACTCAAATTTGCAGCATTTGATATAGAGAGGTAAAAACAGACACCCTTTCTCCATAAAAGACTAACACACTGTGATGGTTTTGTCTGGGATAGTTAATTTTCATCATAGTAGCTAGTATAGGGCTACGTTTTCAATTTGTGCTGGAAACAGCCTCAGTAACACAGGGATGTTTTCGTTACTGCTGAGCAGTGCTCACCCAGAGCCAAGGGCTTTTCCGCTTCTCACCCCACCCCACCAGCGAGCAGGCTGGGGGGGCACAAGGAGTTGGGAGGGGACACAGCCGGGACAGCCGACCCCGACTGACCCCAGGGATATCCCAGACCGTATGGTGTCATGCTCAGCGTATAAAGCTGGGGGATAAAGAAGGAAGAGGGGGATGTTTGGAGTGATGGTATTTTGTCTTCCCAAGTAACCATTAGGCATGATAGAGCCCTGCTTTCCTGGAGGTGGCTGAACACCTGCCTGCCCATGGGAAGCGGTGAATGAATTCCTTACTTATAGCTCAACCCATGAATTTTCTCATTTTTACCCTTCCGATTCCCTCCCCCCATCCCACCAGGGGTGAGGAAGCAAGCGGCTGGGTGTTTCTTAGTCGCCAGCTGGGGTCAAACCAGGATACACACCGGTAGTGATCTGCAGTCCCAACATCTGCTACTGTCTGTTTGGCTTCAGCCTGGTTTCCCTGGTGAGGCACCTGCATTCCAGCCCCTGGCACTATGAAAGCTGAACGTTCTACTAATTTGCATATGTCTTGCTAGTTGCCCATCCAGGACTACGGGATTTCCTACCTTCCCTTTCAAAGGGTAGGCAACCCACAACAGTCTCTAGGATTTGGCAATGTCTAGTAAGTAGATGCTTTCCAAAACTAGTTTGAAAGTCCTTTGTTTCTGTAATTGCCACTCAACTTTGGGTTGGGTTTTGTTGAGGGTTTTATTTCTCACCACAGTAAAGAAAGTATGAGGACACAAACAATGAATCACCAGGTGTTATAACTAAAAGAAGATTTGCACTCTGCATTAGATGTCCCCAGTATTCAGTGGGCTTATTTGATTACCGTATCTGGAGGATGCAAATTGTCCATCCAAACATTCTCCTTTTTTCTGCTTCACTGTTACATGGATTTATTCCCTGCTTTCCTTACTACAGAGAGACTCAAAACCAACATAAACATGGCCTGCCTCAAAAAATTTCTCATCTCGTCAGTTCCTGAAAATTCAAAATTATACACAGCATGTTTCCCTGCCCCTTGTCCTGACCAATATCCTCCCTACTACTCAGCCTCTGAGGCTGGGCTCTCACTTGTACAACATGAAGAATAGCTGCTGCACTTGCCAGCATCTCCAGGGTCTCGTGATCAGCGCTTTGAATGCAGCTTTTGTACACGTTCTGCCTCCTTGAGCCGAGCAGCATTCCTGGGCACCGGCATGGCCACTGTAGGCGAACATCTTCCAGGCAAAGGCTGCGGGAAGGGGATTGAAACAAGCCCCTGATGAAGAAGCCTCCAGTCTGCTGCAGCCCTTTACCTGCCGCGAAATCATCTTGCGTTGCCATGGCAGGGGAGGCAATGGGCTCTTCGCAGATGAGAGTCTACTTGATGTGCCGCTGGTCGCTGGGCCTGATACAACTGCTGGTGAGTTCCCCTGCAGCATCAGGAGCCTATATGGAAAAATAACACTGCTAGTGCAAGTGACAGCCACCGATCCCTGGCACTGCCCTGTGTACAGGGGTTCCTGCATATGAAACTGCTCCAGTCAGGTGGTGGTAAAACAGCATAAAAATAGATTCAAGCTATGCGTTTTTCACATTCTGTCAAAATCATGGCCTTAAAGTGCAAATTCTGGAGGAAGAGTGCTCTTGGCATAATGGGGGAGACATAACTCCAGGAGTTATATAGGAACTCCTCCAGCTCTTCTCCCCACGGCTGTATGAGCATGGCAGCAGAGGCAAGTCTCTCACCGCACCCACTGCTGCTGGACCCAGTGCAGCACATGGGAGTTGTTCCCACTGAACTCGGCACTGCCGCTGCAGCAGCAGCATCATTTCACACATTTGATAACAAAGCGTTGTAAGGCCACATTGGACTTGCCCCAAGAGCAACCAAAAAAACGGGGGTTAGAATAATTTGCTCCTTTTTAATAGAAATGTACCTGGATTTAAGGGGGGGCACTGGGCTAACAATACTGGAGACTGGTGTGTAACCCCTATCTCTAGCATTTTCCACCCGCCTGCAAGATTTTTTTCCATAGAAAGGGATAGATAAGATTTTATGACAGATCCATGAGTAATTCTGAGCCACAATTTAAAACACAAGCCAAATACTGCCAGATCTGCCACCAAGTGGGAAAGGAAGCGGAAAAGCAGTTGAACAACTGCCCTTGTAGCTAAATTGCCTGCATTTATAGTGTTGCTGAGTTACCTGTAGCACTTGCAGCACCCTCAGAAAGCCTGAGGCTACGGCATAACGCATATTTAGGGATGCCAGCTATCCAGAAACTGTATGCTATGCTCACATCAGCAAATACACATCCCACGGGACCAGTGGAGTTGTAGACAGTGTTATAGTGCACAGGTATATGAGGGTAAAGGAAGTTTAGGCTTAGCCCCTCAGGTTAGTGCTATAGCAAAATGCGACGCTCGTCAGCTTCACTCCCTGCAGTGTGTTTCCTTACTGGTTTGGTTGCTTTCACTTCAAAACTCTCCATAGAGATTTCTTTTCACCTCCTGACAGACTTTAGTCACTACACAGGGCTTGGGCTTCCTTAAACATATCAGCCTGTTTCTTACAGCCTAAATGAGAGGTAAGAGGGGATTTTGTAGAGTGTGCCTTAGGATAAGAGGTCAGAATGGTAAGCCAGCAGTAAAATTCCTATAAACGTCAGTAAATACAGAAGGATGCCAGCATGAACTGCCTTTGAAAATCCAGTCACAGGTGCCTCCAAAGCTCTGCAAACAGAGCCACTATCACATGTTAGCTCAGTGCAGCCAGAAGGATCAATCACAGACACAGTTCAGTTAAAGTATTACAGAAGGAAAAATGCCTCTGCACTCAATGGAAGAAGCAAAGGCAGGTCCCTATTAATTTGTTCTGTAAGCTTAAAACAAATAACAAGGAATGCTGTACAAGGACTTGAGGTACCCTACTATCAATCAAACTTACAATCAGATAAAATGGCATCCTCAAGCAAATTTCAATAGAAATTGTTCGTATTGCAGCAAGGCCCTGTACTGCTCCACCCCCTGCCAAAGAGATTTAACTCTGCTCAAAAGCTATCAAAGCATTCATCTGGAGTAAAACAAGTGATTTCAGAAAGGCTGGAGTTAGCTGAGACAGTTAACCCACTTCTGGCTTTCACTCTTTTTGTTAGTCTAGATAAATTCACAGAGACAGCTTAAGGTCAATGAATGAAGGTGCTTGGAGAGCTTTTAGAGCCCAATTCCCATTACTTTCAACAAAAGGCAGGCACTAAATACCCTTAAAAATACAAATATATGTCTTAAAAATACAAATATATGTCTATTTGGACTGTGTACTTTAAAACGAAGAATAGAGGTATCATTGCAAGTGGGACTAGGGCATAAAGCAGGGATTAAGGTATATTTCCTTTGGTCTCGTTGCATAGGATGAATATTTAAGAAATATGCCAGCAGCAATTTTGCTTGGTTAAGATCACCTCCTAAATGAAGCTGAGCATGTCCCATTGCTTAAGGTATTAAAAATGCCCAAGAGAAAGCAGTAAGTACCAGAAATGAATGTATCCTGTAGCTAAAGCAGAGGCTGCCTCTACCACTGACTTAACCCTGTTACACATGCCTCAGTTTTGTTCCTCTGTCAGTCTGTCCTACCTAAATGCTAGCATGCTATAAAGCATAATTAGGAAGGGCATTACTTACAGCACTTCCATGGCCCCCAAAGGCTTGATTGCCTAAATTCAGGGCATAGTTCCTAATTCAGGCCAGCTACCTGATATGGAAAGCCCCAAATGTACAGCTATGTAGGGCCACCCCTTTCTCCCTTGCACTGAAACCACTCTAACCCGAATGATAATGGCAGAGCAATTTGCCTGCAGCCTGGGGGAAGCACTGGGTGTGCAGGATTCATCTTTTGCCACTGTTGGTAGGAGCATGGAAAACAAGCTGGTACCATTCTCTGTACAGAGGAGAACAGTAGCAATGGTTCACTGCTGAGTGAAAAAAAGTGTTAGAAAATGGCTTTCTGAAGAAAAAATGGAACGCAGCTGCATTTGAACAGCTCCAGGCCCTGGTGATGTTTCAGTAGACAGTAACTGTACTCCTTGTCATCCTTCTGCTGGGTTAATCAAAAGGAAATGCATCCTTTGGGATTTTCAGCTTCTTTGGATCATTAGCACCCAGTAAATGAAAACAGAGATTATTTAATGCTATCATTACTTTCTTTCCCAACTAACAAGCTATTTCTCTGGTGGCTTCCCAGCACAGCAAACATACAGTACTGTTATGTGAAACACGATGATTCCAGCAACCCTACAGAGCCCATCAGGATTGGAGCCACTGTGGAGGTTGAATGCAGTATCTCACCAGCCAGAGGCTAGTTGTGAGGATAAAATGGAATTGGAGTGACGACAGCTGTTTGGCGTTTTTTTGGCCAGTGGATTTCAGCTTACAGGGCCATAATGCATCTGTAGCATGAAGTTTTTATGTAGAGTAAAAAGCCATTGCCCAGTGGACCTGGGCAGTTTCCCCAGGCCTGCGGGAGAATCATGAGGCAGATCCATGTGCTACTAATTGCATCTCTCCCTACTTTTCTAAGTTCTTGGTGTCAAAGCCACTTAGGTTAGATACACTGGTCACAAGAAGTGGTCCTGTGTCTTTCTGCACGATGATCCAAGCAAGATTACATATCCAAAAATCTGTTTTCTTTTACCATTTTGAGGAATTTCTGAACCAGCAAACTTGCTTCCTCATATATTTACTGTGCATGGCAAGAAGCACAGACAAAAGATGTAACGTGAAAAGCACCACCCACGTGATGCTCTTTTTACAAGTTGTGCCCTCAGCATTCATTTGGAAGATCTTAAAAGTTCAATGTCCCTATCAAAAGCTCCTACAATGGCTGCTTCTCAGCAGAGCAGGGCTGCTCAACCATGAAACAAGAGTTACCACAAGCAGCAGCTTACCCAGGGCAGCAAATCAAGAGTTGAGAATAAGCTGATCTGAATGCCAAACCTCATTAGCTCCTTCAAAAAGCACTTGAACAACCCCTCATTCCAGCTCTAATGAGGTGTTGTGCTGGACACCACGGTTATTTGAGTACTGTACACAAGTTGCTCCATGTGACGGTCTCTGTTAGAGCTGTGGCCCAGAGCGGTTGTTCCCCAAAGGTGGGTGATTGATTGCTCTGTGGGCTCCTGTGACTGCCGGCCACAATGAGATGAGAAGAAGCCAAGTACACTGACACACCTTTGCCTTGAGCATAACCCAGCCTGGACCAAAAGCATTGAAAGATTTCCCCTCCTTATCGAGGTACTTTGAAGAAGACCTTGAAACTTCGAGATGCTAAGGCCATGCAGGGATTTGCAGAGCACCTCATGCAGAGGTCCTCACCCTGAGGGGCCTCCAGGTGCTGATGCTGTATGAACATAAATTAGCTGAGAGCAGTAAAGCTGCAGGGCCTAGCACTAGAAAAAACAGGCAACAATCAGCTGCCGCCATCTCTTCTGAGAGCAGGTCTTCATGGCACATGGGATTTCTGCCATGAAGGACTCTCAGAAAGGCTCTAGATGCCCAGCACTCAAGGCTTGGGTACAGAAGCAGTCACAATCAGCACCTTGAAATAATATATCCTCAAATTAAGTCCAATCAGTGGCCCATGTCTTGAAATGTTAGGCCAGCTGTTTGTTGGTTCACATTATTTTCTCATAAAAGCATTTTCCTTAGAAATACCGGGCTTATCTGCCCCAGTGCCTTCCTCTCAGCTGCCTCAAGGAGAGTGGTCTCCCACCCCATACTCCTGTGTGAAGCCATCCCAGAGGGCTACTAAAATACATTCCCTGGCCAGTAGTTTTCTCATGATAGGGCCCTGCATACTGTTCCACACATCTTTCATAAAGGCACAAACCAACTCCAAGCAGTCTGACTAGAGCGGGTTTCCACAAACAGCTGCATAAATCCAAGATAACTCCAAGTGAGCATCCTAAGGGCTCGTCCTGTTCCTGTGTAATCACCAGGCAGGGAAATTCTCAATGATATGAGGCAATTTCATTCAGTTGCAACATGGGATCCGAGTTCTGTATTGAAATTTTTCATTATGAGTAACAAGCATTGGGAGCATGAGATGCAGGGCTGACATGCGAAAACAGGAGCATATCCTTTAACGAGATCAGTTTAATTGTCCATTTTACTACTCTTACATCTATTCCACTAAAGTCCCAGTACTGTTGTTAGTGCTGTATGAACCTTGAAATACAACAGTTCCCACTGCTTAGAATTTATTCCTTGGTCTTTACAGTATCGAAGCACCTGTGTCTTGTTGAGGGCCTAAGTCCGCTATTCAAGCATCACTGAAATATTTAAAGCCTCCTGTGCTGGTTTTGGCTGGGATAGAGTTAATTTTCTTCATAGTAGCTAGCATAGGGCTATGTTTTCAACTTGTGCTGAAAACGGTATTGATAACACAGGGATGTTTTCGTTACTGCTGAGCAGTGCTCACCCAGAGCCAAGGGCTTTTCTGCTTCTCCCCCCACCCCACCAGC
>JAVJGG010000055.1:16678833-16705600 GCA_035590195.1 Aviceda cuculoides
CTGGGGGGGCACAAGGAGTTGGGAGGGGACACAGCCGGGACAGCCGACCCCGACTGACCCCAGGGATATCCCAGACCATACGGTGTCACGCTCAGTGTATAAAGCTGGAGGAAGAAGGAGGAAGGGGGGGACGTTTGGAGTGATGGAGTTTGTTTTCCCAAGTAACTGTTACACGTGCTGGAGCCCTGCTGTCCTGGAGATGGCTGGACACCTGCCTGCCCATGGGAAGTGGGGAATTAATTCCTGGTTTTGCTTTGCTTGCGTGTGCAGCTTTTGCTTTGCCTATTAAACTGTCTTTACGTCAGCTCACAAGTTTTTCTCACTTTTCCCCTTCTGATTCTCTCCCCCGTCCCGCTGTGAGGGAGGTGAGTGAGCCCCTGTGCGGTGCTTAGTTGCCAGCTGGGGTTAAACCACATCACCAAACCTACGCAGCGTCACCGAACTCCACAGGCATTTAAATCCCTAGAGTACCCAAGCGTCCATGGGCTCATGCCTCCTAAACACAGGGGCTGTCTTGCATCTGACCTGCTTCTTAGAGCCCCAGACCATGGTGCCCAGAGGCCCCAGCGCAGAATCTTCAGTCAAGGTGGACAAATCACTATTTTTCAACACCTACCAGCTGGCAGCATTGGGTGAGCTGGAGAGGTAAAGGAGTAATAGGCTGTCTCTTCAAAAAACAGCAATGCTTATAGGGAAGGGGACAAAAAAGAGCTGCCAGATATGAACATGCAACACAGTACAGCTGTCTGACGAAACCTTGCAATGGTTTGGCTCACTGACCTGACAGAAAATACCACGTTTCCAGACTGCCATCACTTCCAACATCCAAAAGTGAACAAAGCCGAAGAATGGCATGAAAAGAGAAAGACTGCAGAAGCAGGCTAGCTCTACTGCTGATTCATTGCCTGGCCTGCAGAGAAATAGAAATATAAATCTCAAGGCCAGAAATACAAATCTTAAGGCCAGAAAAAAGTTAGGAGCATATAAACGTGACCTCTGCAGGCCACGGACTTTTTAACAAGTCAATTTTTGTTTCTTTCAGGTCAGTATCTCCAACTGAAAAATGCAAATGATGCTTGGAAGCTTTGCAAAGCTCTCAAATGCCCTGGGGTGATAGATATTATGCAAATAGGAGCAGTTACCACTGTCATTACAGCATCGGTCTCTGCAGCAAAGCCCCAGCTTGCTAAATTGTTAGGGGTGAGGGAGCATGGATATTACCAGGAAGAAAGGGAATGAAAAAAAAGTGAAGCAAAGGCATTATGTCCAGAGAGAGAAAGAGAGAAACAGAGGGACAAAGTAACCAGCAAGCACCTCTGATAATGTGCAGAGTCCCTGTACCTCAATCCTTCAGAGACTTTGGTTTGTCCTCCCTCTACTGCTGTGGCAGGCCAGCATCTCTGCACACTAAAAGAAATTCAAGATGTGTTAGACCGTGGATCTTTCCTCCTCATCCTCCTACATCTTTCCTAGATCTAGTTTTCAGAGCTTCATGCTTTTAGTAAAATATGCCTTTGAAAACAGAGGCTAACCTGGAGGCAAGTTTATTCATCAGCGTGATATTGCTTTGGGACTAGGCATTTACGTATCAGAGAGACTGTGAGCTCACTAAAGTTTGCTTCTACTCTCTTTGCTTGCAGGAAAATGATTCCACTTTTCCCCCACATCCTTTGGAGTGAGGTGCCAAGCTTAAACGTAGTGAAACACAGCAATTTAAACCATTGGCAAGAGCAGACTTAGTTACCATCCTACAGGGGTGAACTGTCACCCCCAGGAGCCATATAATATTGACCTAAACCTCAGCAGGGGCCACTTCGGAAAGTTGATTTGAGTTCGACCTTCCTTGATTCTACCTGGAAAACAAGTGTGAGCCCAGGAAGGACCAAAGGTGCAGTGTTTGCTTTTTGGCCGCAGTCAGAGCAAGGGGAGTTTGAGCAGGAGCTGAGCGGGGGACTTGCCCATTTGCCCACACACATCAGCAAAAGAAGCCCTGGGAGCCTGAGGGCAGCACCTGAGCCAAGGTGGGAGCTCTCACTCTACCTCCTGTGGTGAGGCAGAGGCTAGGCTGTTGCTCTTCTTATGAAGAGGAGCTTCCCCCTTCCCTGTCAACAAACCGCTCCATCCGCTCTGCAGCTCCCTCCTGTCCTCCTCTCCCCTCCTTCCATCTGCCACCCAAGCACTGCTGCTCTTTCACATGTCCCAGGACTGTGTCTTTTTTAAATGACACCCAAACTATCCAGCACACAGCTGGAGTCACCCAGAAGAAGCTTGCCTCATGTGGCTTTAAGACTTCAAAACAACTTTTCGAAAAGAGAAAAATAAAAGGAAAAATCATCAAATCTTTCTCCCAGATTTTACTGCCTTCTGCAACCTCCACCAGAGCACAGTAAAAGCAACCCCTCTGCCTGGCTCCAGCCAGCCCCCGCCGGAGCACCACCTTGCTGAGAAAGCAACAGCGCATGAGACAAGGGCTATCCACCAACCTCCTTCACAAACACGCACGTCCTTCACTTTGGAAATCTAGCTCCACGTTGTTAAGCTTGTAATCCCCCCAGAAGCTGTAAAGCCTTGCTGTGGGTTGCATCCCACAAGGAGACAAGGATTTCTTCTGCTCCACACCCTGTGTTTCCAAAACTGGAAGCAGGGACAGCCATTTGTCAAGCTGGACCCCTTCTCCAGGAGTACAGCAGGCTCTCCCTTCCAGGTGTACGAGTTCAGCAGGCAAACAGTGCCAGACACCAGGAATAAACAAGGCTGCATAGCAACCACTTCTCTGAAGAAATCTTGAGCATGAGGTGCAAGGAATATCTTTTGCCTGCAGGGCTGGCAGCCGCAAACACCTGAGGGACCTCAGCAGCACCCAGACCTGAATTCAGGCAGGGACACACTCTGACCTGCAACACGTTCCCGGTCCCTCCCTGCCTGCTTGTGACGGCTGCGTGAGAATCGTGCCGAAAGCTGTGCACAACGCCCAAGCAAACAGCAAAGTATGCGTCTGCTGGAAACTGATAAAAGGGAGGGGAAAGTTTCCGTCCCCTTCACTGCAGGATTTGATGACATCTCTGCATGGTAAATTGCTTAGCTAGGCAGTGTGAGCCTGGAGCCCCTCTCGGTTAGATTGGTGTAAATCCATACCAGCCCTACAGAAAGCACCACATTCAGGCAAGATTAGGGAAAGAGAAGAACTAATTTCTTCAGCCTGGTCCTCTCCAATGTGGCATGGCCACAGTCGCTGCACTCTCCACTAAACGCTGCCAAACTGGAATTCTCCACCAGCCCTATTACAAATTTTTTATACCTCTCCCCTGTGCTGGTGATAATTATGCAATATGCAACACAGAGCAGAAATTTAGTTTTGCTACTGTGTGTGTTTTGTTGCTGTTATGCTCACTCAAAAGCTACTTCCAAATGTGAAAACAATATTTTGTTTGGAAATTTTCCATAACAAGGTCACTGCTGGCTGGTTTTATGAACACCCATGTACACAAAGAGAGAGAGAAATTTTGTGCAGAGGTGCAAGGGTTCACATGAGGTTCTCTGTTAACCATGGGGAACAGCAGCTCAACCTGTCTTTACAATGATTTGGATGGAGAGTGTCCACACAAGTATTATGAGAAAAGGAATTCAGACACTAAGCAGCGAGTCCTGAGCCATTGTATCCAACCTGCAAGCCAACAGATTAGTGGGAAGGGTTTTTTAGCTGTACAAATGTACAATAAAATTCAGCTCCTACAAGGGAAGAAAAAAACTACAGAAAACCACCTGCAGGAGTTAGCAATCCTTCTCCAAAACGCGAAGGCAGCACATGCACCCTGCTGTGATTTGGGGAGATGACTGTCACGTCACTTGATAAAAGCAGCAGCAAAGCCAAAGGGAAGCATCTTCCTGTCCCTGCCGAGCCACCCTGTTGGTATAGGTGCTGTAGGAGTAAAGGATTCAGCCTTACAATGACTCATCTTAAACCACACAGTTCTCTCAGCTTCTCCAAGGCTGAGTAATCAGACATGTGAGAAAATGACAACCCTATATGTCACAGAATGGCAGAAAATGAGCTGACTGCAGCAAATGGGTCCCCAAATGTGACATCTCCTGCATGAAACAGGAGAATTCTCCCAAAAGGCTTCTCCCTTTTGCTACAAACAAGAGGCAGAGGACTACCCTCAGACTTCGGCACTGCTTTGGACCTTAAGAGACACAAGGAAAATTCTGTCTCAGCTGTGTTGCAGGCTTCAGGCAAGACTTAATCTGCTCAAGCTCCTGCCTGCAAAGCAAGCATAGTAGAAATGCTGCTTGTTCACCTTTCCCCATATTTTCTTTTAAGGCAAACCCTTTAAGATAGAGACTTATCTCTTCCTGCACATGTGTGCATCATCTAACAGAGCTGGCACAGCCATCAGCTAGGGACATTACCATAAAATAGTGGTGGCAGTAGCTCTTCAAAGGACTTTCCCCGAAACAGTGTTTGGTTGTTCCCTTTAATTAAAGGGGCCAGCAATGAGCTACGAGCTCAGCTCTAGTGAAAAAGTTAAGCTCCTGGGTGTCTCAAAATGACCACTTCTACAGGGAAACAGCATTTGCAGTACTGAAAAGCGTGACCATTGTTAAATCACACAGTGACAAAAGTAGAGCAAAGATAGTCAGCTGGTCAGACTAAGACCACCCAAGAGCATCTAATGTCCAGTATCTCTCCCTGAACACCTGCTTACACTCTCTTCTCTTTTGGCTCAGTAATACTGAAGCCAATGGGACAGATGCAACCAAAGAGAAACTTGAAAGCCTACGTGCTTAGCCTTAAAACCAGCAAGCGGAAGTTTTATTTCATCCTTTCTAAAAGTAAGAAAAAAATTGCAGCCATAATCAGGGAACAGAGTGCCTTCCCTCCTGAACCTAACTTGTGTCAGACCCACTTCACCTCCAGCAGCACCATCCACATGGCCATGCTCTTATGTCGCCTGCACACCCTGTAATGATGCATTATGTTACAAAAGGAAGGGGCAGTGCCCATGTGCTCACGTGCATCCTGAAAATGAACCTGGTGATGGCTATCACGTCATTCCTTGAGACAGCCATGGGATAAACCTCGCTGTGAGATCAAACTCTCTCTCTTATCCATCCATAGCACCCCAAGCACCTTCACCAGTCCCCACTGACAGAACAGTCCAATCGTTCCTCACAAGTTAACAAAAATTGCCTTGAAATCCTCTTTCTCTAGACATGAAGCATGGCCTCTCTATTTCAATAAACACATCTTGGACTTATTTGGCTAAAGCTCCACACTCTGCTTTGAAGCCTTGGGGCACCGTAGGCAGGAGCACAGGGCTGAGCAGGGCTTCCCCCCCTCCCTCCGCAGCAGGGACAGAAATCATGCCACCTTACATGCTTGTACCCAGAAACCTGCTCAGCTATTCCTCTCAGCACATTTTCTTTCACATGGTACACTTGGTGAGCAGCACAGCCCTTTGCAGCAGCCTCCTGGCACGCAGGCAGTTTCTTTTTTGTTCGCAGGATTGGGAGCCCTTGGGCTTTCCCCATGGCAACCTCATTTGTGCATTGGGCAAGGGCGATCAATATTGCGTGGCATCTGAGCCCGTGAGGGAAACGGCCCAAGTGCACAAAGCAAATGTTAATTAGAGCCCAGCAGACAGGTCTGGAGCCGGTGAGCTTATACAGACCTTTTTAAAATGTTCATTTTTATCAATCCTGAATTCACAGTGATAGGAAAAGAGAGAATAAAGCTGGACAGACAACAGGAAAAATACAGATACTGCTGTATCTGCCTCTCTCCATCTGCCTCTGTTTTGCCCAGCCCTGGGGAGCATCAAGACCTCTCTGGCTGTTCCTTATTCATTAGACACTGTCCCCTAATCAGCAGGAGCCTGAGGGCTTTGAGAGGGATACCACTTTCTACAATCCTTCCTCCACCAAGTGTTGTCATGAAGAATAAATCAAATTATCCAAAGAGTGACAAGCGAAGTGTGCAGGGCATGCACCTCAATGCCATGGAAGGCAAGCAGAAAAGAGCTGTTAAGATACAAAAACATGCAAGGTAGAAAAACCTGTGGCTTCAGCATCTACATTTTCAGAAGTCTCTGTTGCAGTGGAACACTTCCTCACCGCTGCATGCTGAGGCCAATGCCTGAAACAAAAATCTCAGAAAAACAGTGCTTTGATTTCCTTTAAAGGAGATGTGTTTTCTGAACAAAGCTCATGAAAGAAAATGGGAAAGGAAATGACAACTTTACACTTTAAAGCATAAACACACAGACTCAGAAACACTAAGGTCAGGGAAAATTATGACAGTAATACTTTGGACTCACAATTACATTGCAAATTCCCTCTGATGAGCCCAGAGCAGTTTGCATTGCCACAAGTGGCACTTAACACCTCTTCATGAGGTGACCCAAGCAGTGTACTTTAACACTGAGAAACTGAGGCAGGCAAAGGCATTCCAAACCTCACAGGGCCTCAGAGTAAATAAACTGCAGTGAGACCAGCAAAACACAGCTTCTCTTGATCTAGCAATAACTGTCTATGGCAGGGTAACAACTGGGATTGTGTTAGCTGGAAGAGAAAATGCTGAGATGTTTCAAAAAGAAATTTAAAACAACACAGGGTTTAAGAGCACTATTCTCATTTATAGAGGTACTATATTAAATGATGCCAGCTAAGCATTATCAGAACTTTACACATGGGGATCAGGAGCTTTCAGATTGGTGGATAGAGTATCTTGACTACAGCTTGTAAATTTTTTGGATGGAGAACACAATAATTCCACAAAATTTATGTGATTTGTGAAAAAGTGCTTGTTTCAACTATTTCTGTGAAAAAGTAAGTTTTAGACCTGGACATTTGATTTTTTTTTCTCAGATTCTTCCATGAAATCATAAAATGATCTCCATTCTGAGTAACCCTAATTCTACACAGTGTCAATCTACCTACCACCTACTTCAGACACATTTCCAGATCAGACCTTGATGAGGCAAAAGCCTATTTCCAGTGCTTCCTCAATGTAGCAGTAGAATAGAAATTGCTGTATGCCTGGGAAGTCATAGAGAATATTTTAACTTCTGTAAGGGTTGAAAAAAGGGCTTCAGGATGCTTCTTGTACATTCATGATACAAAGGGATGCAGGCAAATAAGGTCCAAGCTGCAAGTGTGCCCTAGAGGACAAGGACGAGATATCCCAGATACTCAAGAATATCATGGCACCAGTCCCCAAAGAGGACCCACAAACTGGAACAGAGACTGGAGACCTCCATGAAGCAGCAGAAAAACTGACCAGTTCAGGATTGCCCAGAACCCCTCTAACACCCTTGGGCGATCCAGGACATTGTACACACACAGTGCTTTGCTACCTAATTTATTCAGGATCATGTGGTCCTAAACCAAGGCCACTTGGTTCCCCATGTTGCTAATCTAGTTGACTGCATATTGGCTAATCGCAGGCTTTAACTCTCTGCCAAGCACAGCATCTCACCGTCTGTTTGCTCTGGCTACCTGAAGAGTCAGTAGCCACACGAAGCTGCACCTCATCCAGGAACACAGAGAAACCAGCTGCTAGCGCCTGCTGATTAGTACAAGTCTGCATTTCATTTGCTTCACCATAATAGAACTGTTATATAACATGGAAAAAAAAAAAAAAACAACCAAAAAACCAAAACAAGAAACCAATCATCACCTCAAGATGCCCTTTGCAAACACAAAGTCTGGGGGCAGACGGACACAAGGAAAAAAAAAAAAAAATACCCTGGTTCTTGCACAGGCATGTCAAAAGCAGTGCCAGCAAGCCACTTTGCTAACCCAGAGTATACAAATACACTCCTCATACTCCTGAGAGTCAGATATGACTCAAAAGGCCAAAGCCTTCTCCCCACATTTACCAGAATTTAGTGCAAACAATTTTGAAAACTGAACCCAGCCGCTATGGTTTTTACTGAATGCCCAGTCTCCTGAACGTCAGCATGGGTACCTGTCTGTTGGAGGCAGACCTGGGCTGGTGCACCTCTAAAAGGGTGGGCAAAGTCCATTAGCTCCACCATGGACCACTATCACAGAGCAACACAAAGTGCTAACTGCAGCCCTCGTATACCTACTCTGCTGCCTTGAAGTGCAGCTCCAGGGGTTACAGGCCCTGATGACTTGCTTTTAAGCGCTTCAGCGAGCTACTGTACACAGTGAGGCAGCTGCACAACATCAAAGCTGCACAAAAAATAAAACACTTGCCCACAACACCACATTAAAGCCAAGGCAAGAACCATGAATCGAGCCCCAGTGATGCAGAGTTCAGTCCTCAGACTTTAAAATCCCTCTGCTCCTGCAGAAAGATTAGTTGCACTTGTCCCAAGAGCCCCATTTTCCCCCTCAATACCATTCATCTGCCAAGCAGAAAATTTGTCGGCACAGTTAGGAGTGCAGGGCTGAGGTTTTAGGACTGCATTTCTGATATAAATGGCTCATGAAGTTTACAAGCAGAGAACACACAAACTCAAAACCTGTAAAACAACAGGTACTTTCATGGTAACAGACAGACCACCATGGAGATGAAGGGTGAAGGTGCAGGGTAGGCATGTTTAGAAGCCCATGTTCTCCCACACGTTTTACCAGGTGGCAGCCACCAAACCATGTTTGGGATGCTGGATCTGCTAAGTCATCTCAGTATTCCCCCATAGCACAGCATGGGTCAGACAGTGGCCAGCCCTGAATTCACTGGGAGAAAAGTGACAGAGAGAATCAGAGCTGTTTCTTTACTGTAAGTCTTACAAACAGCTGGAAAAGATATTGTTTCATTCATTTCTGAAAGACAAAAAATGTGTGATCATTACGATGGAAAAATAAAAATGCTAGCAGATTAAAAGATTTGTTTAGGCTATTGAACATCCATGTAATAAAGATGATGGAGACTTGAATTGGAGATAGAGACAAGAGAAATTAGGCCTGCAACTCATTTTACCTGCCATCAACTTTGAAGAGGTCCTGAAAAACACTTTCAGCTTCCATCAGTCCCTGATAAGAGCTTGGCAAAGCCCATACCACAAGCTGGAGGATACCCAGACTCACAGGTAGGTAACAGCCTGTCTCAAACAGACGGCAACGTAACAGCTTCTTCTTCACTTTCCTGTACTGGAGGATGTTGTGACAAAATAAACATGGAGATGAGACACAATGAGGAAGGACCCCATTTCCTTGTTAACAGCTTTCCATTCAAATCCTCTACAGCTCCAGAAATTAGCTGCCTGAGCGCTACAGAAAGGAAAAATAGGCACAGGCTGGTGGATTTTTCTTTAAAAGGAAAACCCAAACAACAAAATCCGAGTACTTACAGACCACGATAAATTCATGGAGAAGACTGCAGTGGTAGACGGATATATTCCCCTTTCCACCTTCACTATTTTAAACAAAACTCTGTGTCTACAGTGGAGAAAAAGTTTTGTATGGCTACCTTGAATTTAACTTGTGTGAAAGGGGCAGTGGATTTTGGTTTTGTTTGTTTGTTTTGTTTATATAGGTGCTTTTGAAATACAGTTGTATAGGATGCAATCCTGCCTCCTTTTCCCTTCATTGAACCTCCTGGGGCAAGGGAGGGAAATAGTAGGAATTAGAGGACTGAGACTGACCCTGCTGAAATCAAACAGCTGCTGTGCCCAGCCTGTGGACATTTTGAGAAACAGCTCCTCTTCTGAATCGCATTATCCCTGTCAGTCCTGGGCAGAAAATGATTTCCAGTCACTAGCCCACAGCAGACGATAATAACAAATGAAAAATAGCCAAGCTATCGTTTACACTAGATGCCAGAAATGAAGTATGGGGGAATTCTGTGGGCACGGCGCATCGGTGGGAGAACAGAGGAGGAATGGCATCACCCCTGCCTGCTCTGAGGCGGTGGCAGCACGGTGGGAACAGCTCATTTAGCAGACAGCTGTTTTTCATCAAGCTGGTAGTTGTGTGCTGAGCCTTTTGTATGAAGCAGAGTTTGCTCACGAAAAGAGGCAAACAACAAGGGTATTGAAACGCCATAAATCCCATGTTGGCAGAGCTCAAAGCAATTCGAGCCTCCGTGCAAAATTAGGCCTCCGTGACTGCACCGAAGCAGACAGGTAACTGAAACATCAGTACATCTGGAAGAGACTATGTGAGTGTCAAAAAAAGGAGAATTTGGGGGCAGGGAGAAACACTTCACATGGAACTAGTCCCTGGGTAGAGGTGACTGCTAACCAGTTTGTAGATCCCAAGCCAGCTGCTCCCCAAGGCCCTTCAAAGTAGATCCCACACAGCCTCACCAAGAACGAGGGTCAGCAGCTCAATGGAGTGCTGCGTTTTGCAGTGCGCATATACCTTCTCGCAGCCTCTCTGCGCTCCGGCTGCAGCAGTATGTTCTTCCCCACATGTCGCTGATGGTCTTGCCCAGCTACACTGCAAGCTTGCTTAGGCTGGAGATCCTTTCTACGGTGTTTTCCTTAGGATCAAGGGAAGATCAGCTGCATGCACTTTGCCTCCACCACACATTTTTCTGCAAGAAACTCTAGGCATTCAGCCACAGATAAGAAAGCATTTTGGTAAACTAGCCAAGTAGGGTTATGCCTTCTTTGCAGCAGGGGAAACTGAGGCACAGAACTTGGAAAGACAAGTTTTCAGTCTGGACGGCCACTGGTTTCCCATCACTTAGTCCTGAGATACTGTGGATACCACTGTGATAGCTTCAGCTGCTAAGGAAACAAATCTCTCTTCACACGTTACTCACGCTGTGTCATTCAATTCCTCATCTGAGTGAGAGCGATTATGTCAGTGGTTTCACCATTATCTTAAAGCAAAGCCAGCACTCCACCATCTTTCTTGAACATAAAAGTCCACCGTCTAGTTAACAACATTTTCTGAGACTTCAGTGAGGCTTTTTACAAGACATGCTGCCTCTCAAGAAATGAGAGGACTAAAAGGTGAACTTCCTGCAGGGAATAGCTTTCTGCTCTGCTGTGGGGCATTGAGTGCTGCTCTGTATCAATGTGGATAACGCCGAATTTGATGATTTTTGAGCAGTTACTGACAGACAGTGGAGATTTGTATTGTTTGTACCTAGGAGTGTAAGATAAGCGCCCAAATAAAGAAGTGTCCTTGAAATATGGTTCTAATGGCAAGTCTAATACTGTGACAGGCTCTGCTGGAGGCTCAGGCAGAGTCATTTTCCTCTCTACAGCTGTCAAAGATCTCTGGGTCTGTGGGGCAAACATTGGCCATGAAATTATAATATACCTTAGGGCTGATTGATTCTGGCTGCTCAAGTTTTTTGGGTTTGGGTTTGGTTTGGGTTTTTCTTTTTTTTAACCACAGGAGCCACAGGAAACCATGAGAAGAGATGACAGTTTAGGTCTTATCTCATTTCCATCAGTGCTAATAGCAAACCCGTAATTGATTTTAAATGTCAGGGGAAAACCTTCAGCACACAGACTAAAAGATGGAATAAAGCTTCTTTATGTAGCCTGGAGTCTGTGCATTTTTTTAAAGACGCAATAAAAATGTTCACTCAAAGTATATTCTTCAATAAAAATACGTATTTTCTCCAAACACGTAGTTTGGTTGTGGTCTTCTATTTTCCACAGGATGGGCAAAAATGATCAAAACAATTTTCAGCCAAACAGTAGTTGAGATGTTCAGAAACATTTGACAAAGCTGTGCAAACAAAAGCAGCTCATTTTTACATCAAATACTTGCCTTGTTAAGTTTCCACTAAAAAGAATTATATTTTGGCTAATATGCCTAGTGCTTTTGTAGGAAGTTTAAAGTTTTAGAAATTTCTCAGAGAAGCTACAATGTTTGAAAGGAAGTTCTTGGCCAGTTTTATTCCTAAAGCAAAGAAATGGCCCACTGGGATCTCACTGGTCCCACTGGTCCCCAAAGAAGCCCTAAGGAGAGCCCCGGAGGAGCTGTGGAAGGGATGCGGTGCACACAAGACTCACACACACTCCTGCAATCCAGATTGGCACAGCATTCAGCAACAGAACCTTGCCTAACATAGACCAAAAATGTGCCACTGGTTCAGCCAGCAAAGGAGTGAACACAGAGGCTGGCTGCAGAGCCTTGAAGCCTGTTTGTTACACTGGGCATTTAAGGCAACCCTAACGGTGTGTGATGAAGGAAAACCACTGACCTGTTCCTCTGAGCTCTAATGCAGTCCGTTTGGACTGAACATCTGCTAAGGCTCACCCCAAAAGCCCTGGTGGACCCTTGTAGGGATGGATCCAGGCACCCTCCTCACACCGGCCAAAAGGCCAACCGCTGTCATTTCAGCAACTGAGTGGCCTTCCCGGTGTGAAGAGACATGCAGCACTGTTTCTTTGAGGGTCAGTGCCACTGGCTACAGGCTGCTTTTTCAGAAGTGTCAGAATTTTGTGTACCAGCCCTTGCACATAAAACATATATGCTACAGAGCCGTCAATGCATCACCACAGGAGACAGGGAAGGAGCTAGCATACATTGAATCTGGTTTTCACATGCATTTTGCCAGGAATAACAAAGGCTATTATAATCCTGCATTCCCAAATGATCCTTTAAAAAAAATTTTTGAAACTATGACTCAAACGCTAACAAGTAAAATCTACTCCCGTGCAGCTAGCCAAGGAGTTCAAGTTCCTTTGGCAAAGGGCATTAACCACAAAGCAAATAACATGTTTGCTGCAAGAATGACAAGAAGGGAGACGTACCTTCATCTTTGTTTTTTGTTTACATGCTTCCATTAGTACCCAGGGGAGTTTAACTCTGGGCTGGGGGACATGGCATGGTAAAGTCCTCAGGTTTCAGCACTCCTCTGGCCATCCATCACCCTGCAACTTCTCCTCAGCTATTCAGTCCCGAGGCATTAAGCTGTCACAGCTCACTAAGAAATTAGACTTGATGACACCTAAGCAGATTCATTAATGCATTAAGCAAATGCAATCTGATTGGTTCCTTTTTTTAGGCGTTTGGCAAGCAGTGTGCAAATAAACCTGGAGGATGAGGCTCTCGGGAGGGCAGGCAGCTTGCCAGTGTTCTTGCTTAAACAGAGGGAAAGAAAGCACGAGTTCCACAAAGCCACACTAGAAGAATTTACAACCTACTGCTTCCTTCAAGACAGTAAAAGACAGAAGGTGGCATCAGTTGCTTCTGCCTTCTGGAGAGATGATGCAGTTTCCATAAGTGTCATTGCACACAGAGCATTTCGGTTGTGAAAGCAATGTGGCACTAATCACGAACAAAACAAATCCCAAGGGACTAATTGTCCCTTGCATGTGGACTGAATGACACAAATCACCTCTGGATTAATCTTCAGGACCATACAGGGAACATTCTCGTCATCCATAACCACGTGGCTGCCGGCTATCCAGCTGCACTGACTTACAACTTTTATTGTTCACTGCTCTTCCATCCTAACGACACAGCCTAAGCAACGAGGCCACCAAACCAAACCAGCTCGAAGGGAGGCAGTAGCTGGTGTCAGGCACATATCTTCACTGTTAATTCTGTCACATCCTATAACACGCACCAGCTGGCACAGGTGGTGAGACTCAAACATCTGTCCCTTCCCAGAGACTCACATTTCATTACTGATAAATACAGCTATTGGCCCTGTAATTCGGTAGAGTTACAGTTTTGCAAGGCACTTGAATACGTTATGATTGGCATATATTTGACTTGTGCAGGCACAGCTTGCTCATAGTACTTTCACCTTGGGCTATGATCTCATTAGACCTCAAGAATTAAGCAGGACCAGGCTGGAAAGATGGTTGGAGGAGAATCCTTAAGTGCAACAGGACACAGGACATGCAGTTCTGTAAGAAACACATTTCTAGGAGATACTGCTATCTGAAGACATTTTGCCAAGATATTTTGTGCATGACTGCAAAGTATGCCCTCTTTGGGAGGAGGAGAAATCAGTAAAATCCACACCAGTATGGTCTATATATTAAGTATACCTGTACTTATGTATAGGAATATTATCCATGTGATCTGATCATATTGGATGTAGCTATTTGTATTCTGCTCAGCTAAATTTCCCAAGGCACCCACCACATGCATTGCCATTCTTCACTGCAAGGTGACTGTAAAGCACCTATATGGCAGAGGATAATGCAGCAGTTGTTCCCTGCTTAACCTCCTCTCCAAGTTACTTTTATTTATTAGAACTAATGCTCTTGATTATTTTTCTATAATAAACACAAACGCCAGCCTCATGGTCCTGGAGAACCTAGCAAGAGCAAAATAACACGCATGCAGCTCAGTGCTTATTCCTTCCTCCAATATCCAAGGAGTCTGCGCAGCCTGACACTGCAACCATCTCACTGTAATAGAGTAATTCCCATTTCTCATCTAGGCTTTGCACTTAGAGATGGAAAGTCCTCATGTGCCGCTTGTCCAGGAAAAGGCTACCTAGATTGCCACTGAAGGAAGTGAGGCAACCAGACTTCAGAACCCCTACTGATAATTTCCTCATTTTTTTTAAAAAATCTTTTGTTTCTCTCAACACCTATTTAATTCTACTGCTGAATATTTAAAGAGATAAGATGCTTTGCAAAAGTTATAACTTAGCTGCTAGTTCAGGTAATGGCTGATAAAGCTCTAGAGTTTTAAAGCAAAACTGTATCTATTGACACAGATATTTTGTTTAGAAAAACAAGCTTTGGTTGAAATGTTTGTGAATAAATTAGCTGACAAATATAGCTCATTTTGCTATCTACAAACCAATACTGACTTTTATGCAGAAGGTGATTATTAGCAAATATTTTCCAAATAGCTCACAGAAGCAACATTTAGCTGAGTAATTATTCTTGGAACAACTCGCCACACTGCTGCCTCTGTGCTCGTGGTATATGCGCAAGTGGGTGCCCGAGCCATATGGCATCGTTTCTGCTTCCTAAGTAATTGAAGCGGGCAAAAACCAGAAACAAAATGAACCCTAAATTACAGCTGCTTTTCAGTTTGAATTTTGAGCAAGCAATTATATGTACTAAAATTCTCGAATCTTTGCAATTTCTGAATATTTCACTGAACAAACCAGTAGCTAGGCAAAAAAGCTCCTGTAATAGCAACCACAATGCAGCTTTTCCCAGAAGATATCACAACATGATCATGCATTTTATTCACAAAAACATAAACCAACCTTTCTTCAACCTGACCCATTCAGCCTGCTCTATCAGTTTTTCATCATACGACTCTTAGTGAGTCTGAAGTTCTGGACACAGCAATCATTTGCTGCAAAAGAAGGTATAGCTGTGTCAAACTGTAAGTTTTTCTGAGTGCGTCCTACTAGACAGATATTTAGGGGCTCTGCAACTGCTTGGATAACACTGAAAAAGGCATTTCTGTTTCCCATGCACCCAAAGTCTGGAAGGACACGAGACCACACAGTCCCACAGCCCCAAACCTCCGTGAGCTTCCCCTGGCACCCAGCCCACCCCCTGCTACCTCCACAGGGAAACTCTTCTGCTCATGGCCAAGTCAGGGTACACAAGCCTCAAACAGCTGCGTATCTCAGCAGTAGAGCTGAAGGAATAAATCGATGCCTGTCCATTAGCAGCCTAGTCCTTGTTTCACCCAACTGAAGCGTCACACTTGCCTCTCCTGAAGGACAGCTATATAAGCGCAAATTATATGGAGCTGGAAAGCAGCTCTAACAACTTTCAGCCCATCATTGCATTATTTGGGTTTTGCTTTGACACAGCAGGAGGGTTACATGAAGATAGACCAGATCCTGAATAGGAGGCAGCATCACCGTATGACTGATCTACTGTATTTTGGGGAAGGGAGTGGGAGAAGAACAACCACCAGGCTGCAGTGTGGTTTGCCTGCTCATCACAAAACCTTTCCAACATGTCTAACCAGCAGTCTCCTGACCAACAACTGCAAAACCTCTAGATTCCTGCATCACACTTAAACAGTTAAATATATTTCGGTGCAAAACTCCCTACGTCCTCTTTACAAGTAGGAGTCAATGTCTTACCCTGTTTCACATCTGGTCATCACTTCATTTTTTTTAAGCAGTGTAATTAAGAGCTTATATAAAGTTGATTTAAAGAGAGCCTGCACTCTGGATGACTCCACTGAGAGTGAGGTAAAAGAGCCTTGACAGGTCAGGGTTGGGTTCATTTGCTTTGTTTCCTCGAATATCTGAAGTTTCAAGGAGGGGGTCCTAGGGAGTGTAAAGGTTCTGAACAGGGGTGTGACTGGAAACCAGATCCCTTGGGGATCTTCTGTTCTTGTCTAATTCATAAATTTCCCAACAGCTCACATCAAGCATTCTGAAGCAGAAATCACAGCTGGGTTTATGCACTCCATTAGGATGAAATACTGAATCTGCCCATGCCGGGTCTCTTGCGCCTTGCTCTAAAATACAGAGCCCATGAGTGCCAGAGACAGGACTCTGGACAAGACAGGTGATCTAAGCCCCATCCCACCCGTCGATTCACACATTCCTAATTAAGCACACCTTGTCTCTCACCTTTGTGAAACAGGCCAGTTAAATTAGCTGCAGCTTTATTCCTCTTGCAAACCTCTGCCTAACTTTCAACCAGCTGATTTCACAGCCATTTGCAGCCCTGTAATTAACAGCTTATTTATAAATACCTTCTCAAGCTTCATACACAGTGCTGGCAGGTGGTCATCACAGCTCCAAAACCAGGTGCCCATTCCAAAGGCAGAGCTGGGCAGAGACACCTTCGTGTCTGCACCAACGTTACACCAAGGCAATTTCAATAATGTATAGCCAGGGTGTTTCAGAGTGCTCGGCAAAGGTTTGTGGGTTTGGGTGCTAAGCACCAGGCAGAGGCTATTTGAGAGCTGATCAGGAAGGGGGGAGTGAGCAGGAAAGCACAGAGCAAGGTAAGAGATGAGGACAGCTGTCAAGGAGGCAGTTTCTTGTTTTCAGTCACATCATTGACCCTCAGCTCCAGATCCATTCCCTATTCTTCTCATACTTTACTCGCTATACTAAAGCAGTTTGGTGCTCACCAAAAAAAAAAAAGGGGAGTCCTTCATCTCAGTCAGCCTGTTACCCAGACAGGCATCCACACCCCAAACCAGCTGCGGGAACCAGCCCTCTGAAACAAGGCTGGAAACTCTTTGAAAGCAAGATGAAGCAAAACTGAACATTTCCTGAATTTCTTCCAAGTGAATAGCACTTGTTTAGCACACACTCTTTGGTGAGGTATTGGGTGCCCGTGGGGAAGCACTGGGAGCAGGGTTCTGTGGGACAGTCTCCGTGAGGAGAAGCCAGGGCCACCCCGCAGCTGCCCCACCGCAGAGCCCTGCCCAGCCCCTCAGACAAAATGGCGGCACCTGGGGGGAAGTGTGCTTAAGGGAGGGAAAAACACCACAGAGAGGAGTGAGGAAAAAAGCGAGGGAAACAGCCCTGGGAGCACCAAGGTCAGAGAAGGAGGAGGTGCTGCAGGCATCAGAGCAGGGACTGCTCTGCAGACCCCAGAGATGAGACCATGGTGGAGCAGTTATCCACACTCAGCCCACGGAGGACCCCACACCAGAGGAGGCAGATATTTCCTGAAGAAAGCCGTGGCCTGTGGAAAACCTGTTCATCCTGAAGGACTGCAGCCCAGGGAAAGTACCCACACTGGGACAGGGGAAAAGTGTGAGGAAGAAGGAGCGGCAAAGAGGAGCTGTTGTGGACTGACCGCAGCCCCCATCCCCCTGCACCACCCCATGGAGGGGGACACAGGAGGTAGAGGTGTCAGGAATGAAGGGGTGAAGTTCAGTCTGGGACAAAGGGGAGGGGAAAGGTGCTGTTTCACTTTTGCCTTTGTTTCTCACCATCCAAATCTCTTAACTGGCAATAAATCAATTTTCCCCAAGTCTGGTCTGTTTTGCCCATGATGGTAATCCGTATGTGATCTCCTCATCTTTATCTCTGCCCATAAGCTTTTTTCCATCTTATTTTGTCCCCCACTGTCCGATTGAGGAGACAGAGCAGGAGTGCATGGGTGGACATCTAGCAGCTGGACAAGGTCAACACACCACAGATGACATTGCCACACTGGCACTGCAGTGACAAGAGGAGATGAAAAATGTAGGATCTCCATGTAAGCTCCAAGAGAAACATGGGGTGACCAGATTCCACAACACCCACTCTAATTTCTACAAGACAGCTCAGATACAAAGGCAAGAGGTACCAGTACAAAACACTACACTAACTCCTAGAGGCCTCCTTTGGCAAGGCCTGGAAAGCAAGGGAAGATATCTGCAGCTGTTTTAAGACTTCTCATTGCTTGCAGCTGTATTCATATTTCTAAAAGGAAATTACAGGGCTGCACTTGAGTTCTACCCTCGAGGCACACATCAGAGTTGAACTTGCACAGTCACTCATTTTTGTTTCCCCCCCGCCTCTAATGAACAAGGATTTCTTGCACACACATACACCTCCCTTCTGCTCTGTCAGCCTTTCCTCTCTTCACATACTGAGCCGGAATTGTTTCCCATTAAATCATACTTTAAACCCTTTTAGAGTACAGAAATGCAGAATGCTGCAGTTACGATAGCCGGAGCAGATGAGAGACCCCCCCCTCCCACCAAGCCTCCCTTCTCTTCAAGATATTACAGTACTATCATACAAAACAGTGTTAAATGCTCTTTTTTTAAATGGCGCTGTTTATTTGGCCCTGGCAAGTGAGAGGCATTAACCCAAGGAAGGACTGTGAAACAGAGGGATGCCGAGAGGAACGAGAGCAGGCTATCTTAGGAGATGCTAATCCAACAACTGAAAGCATCAAGCTAACTGGGGAGGTTAATAGAAGGAAGATTTCTACAAGAGAATCTACTCTAACCTAATCCTTCAACAGCCATAATGCGATGACACTTGGAGCCTCACTCAGCAAGCCCTATTTTTGACGTTCAGGGCATTTCTTAGCAGATGCAGTTAAGGCTCTAATCTCAAATCCTTGGGAGAAAATAAGTCTTTGGCCTTAAAGTTAGAGGCCTTGTCTAATCAGTCATGTCCTCTCCTGAGCGACACGGTGACATCAGCTCCTGTACCTGGCCTCAGCGTCGTATGCTGAACTCCCTCCGGCAGTTCGCTAGCTCTCGACAGCTTCAGCGAATGGCACCTACGACTCTCCTGCCCTCCCAGACCTCGGCTACTCTCTCCAACAGTTTAATGTCGCAGCACGTCAGCGACATCTCAGTATCAGACCTCCTCAAAAGGGCAGCCTCTGTATGACCACATACTTCAGTCCAGAGCAGAAGTTTCAGCTGTGGCAAATGCCGCACCGCAACCATCACTGCCTTCAACAGATTTGTGGAGACATCAAGGGGGAAATACGGCCTTTACAGAGGAACTAACGGAGGCATTTATTTAGAGTAGTTTTTTTGCAGTCATCCCCTGAGGAACAAAACAATGTCCCAGAAATATGGCTATCCCTGCCCTAACTTCAGCATTTTGCTCTGATCCCCTCCCCTTTTCACACTAGCCCCTGCCAGCAGGGAAAGGGCTAAGTGTGGACAACGAAGCAACATCGCCAGGTTTTAGGACTGGCACACCAGCCAGCAAAGGATGGGGACTTGCTATTTCAGACCACCTGCGTATTCAGCCTGTTCAACAACAAATTAGGCTTGGTTCTTCTGGGAGGTGCTTTTTGAAGCCATGGGAACTAAAATTACACTTAAAAATCAATGAAAGCTGAGATTCTGCACACACTAGCAAAGCTTCATGCAGCAGAGGAACACACTGTACAAATTAATTTGGACACACAGACCATGCTTATTCAACTCCCTTTTCTACAGATATCTTCTCACAAGGACCAGATTGGCATCCTTTATGGTCCCTGAGTGCACTTAAGTTCTGTGTATTTCCAAAAGTGCTACTGCTGCTTTATGTAAAAACTGATCATCAAGTCCTTTCTTTTTTTCTGTCACTCCAACATTTTAAAAATATTGCAACAGCCTTCCCCACAGAGGACACAGACTGATGCGGCACGAGACAGAGAGCCAAAAGTCACATTCAAAGGGGCACATGCTGAGGCTTGCCTGCACGATGGATCACAAAGGCAGTGCAGATGGAGGTGGAGAACTACAGCAGTTTTGTTAGCTGCATTTTCCCCACCATTTTGCAAAGCAATCACCAGCTTGGAGCTGCGGACTGAAAGGCAAGAAGAACCTGCCTTCATGGTTATTTTATCTCTTCCAACCCCCCAAAACTATATTCCCCTTTCTGAGGGTATTTTAGGTGTTTCACTGCTTCGCCCAGCAACAGAAGCAATCTGACATTTGGTCACCTTTCCAAAATAGTTTGGATTACAGCACTGTTATCAACACATCCATTTTTAAATGCTAGACTATGACTAGTCCCAGGAACACCACTGCTTCCCAGAGCAGTTCTGAACAACATGAAGAACTGAGAGCATCTCACATCTGGTGAGCAGCTCTGGAGCAGGATTTCACTTGCACTGCTGCCCACTGTACTACCCCTCGGCAGTGCTCCTTCCCAGGACTGAGTAGGAAACAAAATTTTCAGGCTGAAGACTGAATTCAAGACAGATTACTTCAATGGACTTGAATTTAAAAACAAAACCAGAAAAAACAACAACAAAAACCACTGAAAAACCAAAACTGACATAATTGAGGATTCTTTTATGAGTACCTAAAGGAGATTAAATGAAAATACTAAAGTCAGTTTAAAAAAATCAATTCCAAAGAAAAAGTCAGCAGTTCTGTTAGAATACTAAAATAAAATGCTTTAGCCTCTCGTCAATAAAAACAGCCATAAACTGTCAATACTCCTCTTTAATTTTTCCCTCCTTTATCATTCACTTCACTCTCTCCCTTTTTGGTGCATCAAACTATTAGTCTGCTCAAAATTCATTTCTTCTGCAAATGTACCATTTCCAAGTTGAATTGAAATCTCATGTCAAACTTCAAGCTTCCAGAAAAGCAAAATATTCAGACACCGCTTCTGACCCAAGAGCAACCTTGTATCAATAACAAGATAGGCTTGTCCTAAAAGACAGACTAAAAGCAGATCATCCACAAAGAGCAGTGAGGACCACGGTTCTGACCCATGGTGTAAAGACAAGGGTGACCTTACCGGGGACACAGGAGGAGGATGTTAATCAGCCCACCAGCGTGTGCAGCGTGGTTTCCTACTTGCAACATTTTGGAAGCACCAACAAGGACCTGGATGCCACCTAGTGCTGTTCCACTCAGGCTTTAATTGTATAGAAATGCAAACGTTAATTTTTCCCATCTTTTACAGGTTCAGCACATCGTGCATCAGGCTGGCTGACCGTCATTCCAGCGGGGCGCCTTTGGAAGATCCAGGGATGTGCAGCTAAAGAAGCCTCCTGTGCAGCAGACGGTTGCGGTTCTTTTGCTTGCAGTTTCTAGCAGTGGTCATCACGGCACTAATACACATTAGAAAAATTCATCTAGAATAAGCAAAGATTAGTAAACTAAGTTAGAATTTATGGACCTGGGGAGGCCGGGGGGGGGGGGGTAGGATGGGGGAGGCAACAACCCCTGGAAGCACCAACCAAGCTCCAAAATTTTTATCAGACCTCTTCACAAAGCAGCAGCAAGCGCAGGTTTCAGTGCCTTACAGAGGGAGTCTTCTGTGGAATTACCTGAGTTAGAGAACAATTTATTTACAGATATGAGGGAAAAACCCTTCCTATAAACATGAAAATATTTCACTTGAAATGAGAAGACTGTAGAAAAGGAATTGTCACTTAACCTTTAAATAAAAGGAGTTTTAAAGTCATTTAGTTTGAAGCACCCACCAGAGTTCATACTTCCCAGAACAGCCTTCCCTTCATTCTCTTCGTTTCCTCCACTAAATGTACCCCTTTACCAAATCTTTAATTGTATCTACAAACTCTATTTCAGCTACACACCTTGCTTTGAGGAGCCCGAACGCGCAATAAAGCTTCAGAGAACGACAGGTTTGGAGAGGACCCAAGCTCCTTCCAACCTACAAGTGCTGGAAGCCAGTCAGCTGAAAAAGTGGCTACAAGTACCTGTGTTCTTACATTCCCCGAGTTCACACCATGAGATTTTTTGCATTGCAGAAATCTCTGAACCAACACAGCACAACTCCATGAAAAGCAGATTCTACCAACCTTCACTGTCAATCCCCATTCTCAGAAAACCCAGATTCAGCTGGGGGCAGAAAACGTTTCTTTGATCTGATTACAGAAACTTCCAACTTGAGGCAGTTGAAAGGGTCATCGGTTCCTATACCAGACATTCTGTGTGATATCATTTCAATCTGACTTACCTCTACACCACCTTTTTGGGAAGTGTCACAAATGGTCTCACCTGATTCTGAGTGGGAAGATTTTTAATACTTTCATTGATGTGGACATGAAAAAGATTCTTGTTGATGCCAGTTTCCCACAGCAACTGTTGCCGTGGTTATAAATCATTTATTGCCCCCCATTGGCCAACAGCTGAACATAAAGGATAAGTTTACTATGTGAGAGAGCATGACAAACGCACAAGTCCGCTCCTTCTGAAATACGCCATCCAGGCACCGAAATACCGTTGACTGTTTTATTGCAAGGCCTTTGGGAAGTCACTAAAATAACCAACAGACAAGTGCTCTCTAATGCTGGTGAAAGAAAACAGCCCTCCAATTCACAGATGGAAGGATCGAGGGGGTCCTAAGCTTGTGTGTGCAGTAACCATTATGGGAGGAACCTAGAGACAACCCCCTCCCCGCCAAGCCCCCACGGAGCTTAAGGGAAATATTTTCTTCTCAAGGACAAAATGCACCATTAATTCCTTAAGTTATTCCTAAATAACTTAGAGTGCTCATTACTGAGCCAAGGTATTTGAAATAACCTAGTTAACCCCATCTCTGTGATTAGAAGAGCTTTGGATAGGCTCCAGGTCTGACCATGACTTCACTTCCCTCCTAGATAATGTGAGATTCACTTACACAAATCTTATTTATCCCTCATACCTCCTTGCTGAGCAATTTTGTATCTTGCTGCCAAAACAGAAGCAGACATAAAGGCACTTGGACAAAATTTTCCTCATGCAGAGGCCCAGGCTCTCTTCCAAGCAGGATTTTCCTTATGATCTTCTTGATTTTGCGAGGGCTGGGTATAAGGTAGTTTTGGAGAAAAGATCCAAGACAGAGACTATGTTTTAGGCAGCAGTTGAGTCAAAAACAATCATGCTGGCAACAACGAAACACCTTTTGGCAAGTTATTTCCTCTGCTTGAGTGCAGCGACTTCCCGCATGTTATTTCTGCAACCCCAACAGGAAGTGGATCTCCCTCTCCAGCTCAAAACAAGCCATTATAGATGTTTAAATGAACTGAAAAACACCACAGCTGTCACAACATAAGAGCTGAGGCATTGAGACACCATAGCTTGACATTGCATGCTACCTGCTTTACAAAATCACCTCCAAACCACAGCTCCAGCAGCCCTCCCGGTGACCCCAGGTGCTCTGCACACCCTGTTAGAGAGCTTAGGGACCTACATGCCAGGAGGGAGATGGCAAGACTGATCCCAAACCCAGTCCCTAACTGGAAGGGTATGCCACCTGGTTGCCAGCCAAAGTAGCAGTCACCCACTTTCACAGACTCAAGATGTAGGGATAATTTTTCCTTCCAGGGTCCATCATACCACTCTCTAAAGCAAAACTGAAGTTTTAAGTTACCCACCGTAAATTAACTTGAAAAGCACCTGTCTTTTCTAAAAAACAGGGAAACAAAGAGTCTTCTGGATGGTTCATCAAGGTCCCACAGCTGGGAGTTTGGACAAACCTGCTCTCACAGTTGTGAGTTTGGATGCAAGAAAACAGAGTGTCTGCCACAACCATCTCTCTCCAGCCCCCTCCTTCCAGGATGCAGGGAACCAACATCCCAAAGGCCACAGATGAGCTTCTTAGAGGCAAAACTGTGCACGGAATGAGTTTCTTATCACTGGACACTTCCCTCCCACACAAAGAAGGGTGAATACAGTACCAAGCGCTTGTTTCATCACAAGACAGCCTAAACTACTACTTGGCTATCAAGCTATATGCCATCTCCATTATTTTCACGTGCAGCTTGCAAATGTCTACACACTGATGTTCCCAGTACTCAGGAATTTTCTGAGAACTAGTAGTGCATCCTAAATCTTCCCTTCTTTTCTCCCTTCCCACATCCTCCTCTACTCTGCCTCCAACAGCACGTTTTGCATTTGTTTGCTTCTTCTTAACCAATGTAATTGACATAGTTGTTTTGCAACAGAATAGCCATTAGCAAATGGAATTTAAAGGATGAACAACCAAAAAAAAAAAAGTTTTTTTAAAAAATCAGTTAAATCACTTCCCATAGCATGCAGGGAGACCAAGAGCAACACATCTATACTCCAAGTCCTTACACAGCAGAACCTTTAACAGACACAGGTGAACATCCCACATAGGCAGATCTTATTTCCCTACCAAACTTCTGAGAATTAGGTGAAACACTGAAATATTTAGCAAGACAGGCAACAAGCACCTCTTGCACCACATCCTGGTGTAGTATTAAGTCCCTTTGGAAGTAGAACCATAACATGAGGCGAGAATGAAAGCCACATCGTCTTACAGCAGGATGCATTTAGCGACAATGTGATCATAACATCGTCAAAGGCACAATTCACAGGTTGCTCTTGCCTGGTAAGCCAGGCAAAGGAATTTTTGTGGAGCTGGTTTGACACCTCCTGGCCATCTATGGTATTGCTCCTTATCACATTCAAAGTTTATTTACTTTTACCACCTGGAAATAAGGCCATCACCACATGGAAAACAGCAAACAAAAATCCCTTATGCTGTACAGTGGTGCCTGGACAAATGTGAAATACACATCTATAAACGGGACACAATACTAGTTAGGCAAATAAAAGCAAAAGGACACCTCAGTCTCCACCCCACTGATTTGTTGACTGCTCAAGCGCAGATGCTTGCTCTGGGCATACCTCAGACTCTTTACGCAAACCCTCATCCAACCTCTACTCTGGATGAGAAGCTCCTTAATGTCTTCATTGCTCCAAAACTACCAGGATTAGGGCTGCAAGGGAGGACTTACCCCATTTCCAACCTCTTTCTCCGGACAATGCTGCATCTTTGGAAAACGAAGACACAAGCAGCTTAGTCATCAGCTGGCTGCGACCTTGACTTTGCACATAAATAGTTGCAAGAATTAGAAAGCGCACAGAATTGTCAGTTATCAGCTCTAAGGTGAGGGAAATTTTTGGAACAACCAGCCCAACTGCTTGCAGCTGCCATAGCCGGACAGTCTCACACAGAACAGCTGCTTGAAGATGATGCAAGCACAGGATTCAAAAGACAGTGTGACCTGCCTAACACCTGAGTAGGAGACCAGGACTCATAGCCCTGCCACCAGCTTACTGTCTGATACTGAAACAGATTTGCAGAATCTCAATATCGGTGAGACCAAAGAACAAACAAAACGTTCTTGAAATCCCCCTCCTCTTCCTGCTGCCAGGTTCTCCCACAGCTCGACTCCTGGAACAGGCTTCAGGTGCACTGAAATGATGGACACAGGTAATGCCTACCTTACAGGTACAACAGGGAGTGGTGGCAACTTTCCAGTGCCACCACTCCCCATACCCAAACAGCGCCAACAAGATACTCAGCCTGCTCTTTGACCCCAACCCACGGCTCCTGCTTCAACTTCTGGAAGGGCTGGGACACAGATACATGTAGGACCTTGCACAACCAAAACACAGCTGCTCCTTGTGTTATTCCACACCCCAAAAGCTCAACAGACCTGCACTCACCTGAGATGCAACAGACCTTCATTCACACCCCTCTTCTGCCTGATTTGAAGCCTGCCTGCATATGGTAACATCAGTACTGGTTGAAAACTTTCACATCAGTTCAGCCTAATTTGGTGGCTTGTGTGAGCAGAGAGCACACAAGCTTTGGCATTTTCGCGGCATCTCAGAATAAAAAACCAAAAGCCCAGCTTTACAAATTATTAAGACACTAACTTACTGTCAGTTAAAACCCTCCAAAGACTGGAAGCCTCCAACTGCTGGCCTTCTACCTCCAGCTCTCCAAAAGACAGAACACGTCTCCTTCCAGCTTTGTCAGTGACACAACTCCCTACACCTCCAGGCAATGCTGCAACCCCCAAGCAGCAAACCAACAGATAGGAGTGAAATGGAGGGAGCTAAGAAATTGGTAACAATAGATGCTTTGCAGAACACTGTAAAAACCAATAACAGTTGATGCTTTGCAGAACACTGTAACCTTTTAGGTTAGCTTCCTCCTCCGCTAGAAATCTGCTTTCTACAGACAGCTTTTCATCCTTAACCACAATCCCTAGCCACCTAAGGTCTCTCTTAACAAACACCACAGGACAGGTATTTGGTAAAGGAGATGTATATTTATTCACTTTACAAAGAGGGTGGTATTTAGTTGCAACAGCTCCATTTATAGACAAATATATTATTGTACAATATAGTGGTGAATGGCTCAAACCTTTACCTTGTTTTGCTCTTAAAAATGTCTGCACCACTTCAGCTTCCATTAGCTGAGCAAATAGCTGTCCTTGTTCTGCCACTGAGAGATTAAAAATCTGTAATAAAGGTATAGCTGTGCGCTATGTATTCACAAGCATTCACCTTCTCATTTCCCTGTGTTACTCCCCTCTCCCCAACCAATTCAACACAGTCTATCCTCTGGGTTAGCATTAAACTTATATACAGCCTCCATTAAAACAAAATTAGGAGCCAGTCATAGTTCTAATGTCCTTCTGAAGCACAAGACAACTCACTGATTTGTACCTATAAAACACTAGAG
>JAVJGG010000055.1:16723086-16744584 GCA_035590195.1 Aviceda cuculoides
CGCGGGAAGGGCCCTCGGGGCGCCAGTACGTCGCGGTGGGAGTTCTCGCCTTTCCCTAGGGAAGGGCGGGTGGTGAGGTGGGACGCGGTGGGGCTGCGGCCGGTGAGGGGCCGCCATTGTCTCTCCTCCCCGCCCGCGGAGCAGCGGGTGGCGATGCCCCGGGGTGCCCGGCTACCTCCCTGGGGGCATGCGCGCCCACAGCCGCCCTTCTCTTTCAGCCTGCATCTGCAAGACGAACAAGCGTGTCACCAACTGCAAGCTGCTCGAGGGCGTCTGCTGGTGCGACTCGGTCGGCTCCGGCGCGTCTGCGAATGTGAACTGCGACACTTGTGAGTAAAGCACGCGTGTCGGCTGCGCTTGGCCTGGGTGTGCTCTCTGGTGGACGGCGGCAAGGAAAAGTGCCAACTAAACTCAGAGGAATATGTGAAAATGACCGTGGGGTTCCCGGGGAATAGTCGTAGCAAGGAAGGAAGGCTTCTTCCAGGTCAACTGGCGATGGAAGATAAGTGTTTAGGATTCCTCCCATGCAACTTGTGTGGATGTGCGTACGCTTGTACTGGTGCAGGCTCCGCCATCCTCCTTAATACTTAATCTCTAATGGTAAGGGTTTCCTCGAAGATTGATTTTTAACTTCCTTCTAAGAACATGTCACATCTCTTCTTACCAATTTAGAGGTGAAAGAGCCTGATATTGGGACCTTACTCTTGGTTTGAGCTCAACTAAGCTGTAAGTGATCCTCTGGCTGAACTAAATTGAATGTGGCTGGATTTCTTGTGCGTTTGGCTTCAGAAGCTGACGTACCACAGTTGTGTTGACTTCCTGCACCACCTACGTGTTAGGCACCTGCTCTCCCTTGTAATGGCTTTAAATCTAGTTGCTTCTGATGTAACCTTGTGTTTTTACAGACAGAGAACTCTGTTTTGAACTTGCTGCATAATGTGACTTTCTGGTTATTTTTAGTAACTCCAAAATGCCTGTTGATGAAAGCAGAAGTGACAGGCTCAAAATCAGGTCGTCGTGAGAAACCGAAAGATGCATTTGAAGATACTGATGGCCTTTATGATCCCGAGTGTGAAAGTACTGGTGTTTTCAAGGCAAAGCAGTGCAATGGAAGCACCTGTTGGTGTGTGAATACAGCTGGTGTTAGAAGAACTGACAAACATGATGCAGACTTGAAGTGCAGTCAATTAGTCAGAACGACGTAAGTCTTTCAACAGAGTGTGCTGTGACATGAAAACATTCCTGTATTAGGTTCTGCCTTATAGAGGATTTACATGTATTAATGATGCGCTGAGGATGAATGAGGATGGAGCAATAAATGCTCGTTTACTGCCTTTTTTTTTTTTCTTCAGTAACAAGGAGACTTTGGAGGGGGGTTTCTTTGGTTTTTTTTTCCTCTCACTGCTCTGTTTTTTTTTCCCTGGGGTTAAATTTTTAGTATGCATTGTTATATGTATGTGCTTTAAGAATATTCATTGTACTTGCCTATTATTTCAGGTGGATCATCATTGAAATGAAACATGCTGAAAGAAATGCTCCCCTGAACACTGAATCTTTAAAGAAGTAAGTGATGATAGTAAGATGTCATGACAATGTCTGCATGTGCTACTAGATATCTAGTGTACTTCTACACAGTGAAGTGTTTAAAAGTATTGTCAAACCGGTGAACTCATTTATAAGACATCTTAGAAGTGACCTACAGATCCTTCATAGAATTCCTACTTCTCTCTGTCAGAGGTCATATAGCAAGAAAAATGTGCTTGCAGATGAGACACTCGCCTTCCCCCCCGCCCCCAAACACTGTAGCTCCTCATCTGAACTCAAAACTGTTCAAACTCTTCTCTCTAACACTGCACTAATGTATGTATGTATTTTTCAGTAAATGTATCTTTGCTGTTAGGATTTCACAAGAGCTCTTAGCATAACTTAATAATGAGAGTGTACTGAGTTTGGCTGGGATAATTTTCTTGGTAGCAGTCGGTATGGTGCTGTCTTTTAGACTGGTAACCAAAACGGTGTTTGTATATCACCAGTGTTTTAGCTGTTGCTGAACAGTGCTTGTATAGTGTCAAGGCTGCCTCAGATTCTGCTGCCCTAGTAGCCATTGCTCAGAGATTGGCTGGGCATAGATCTGCTAGTGATGAGTGATTGCTTTTGCATCACTTTTCCCCACCCAACCCTTTCACTTATTAAACTGTCTTTTATCTTGACCTATGAGGTTGGTTGGTTTGTTTGTTTTCTTGCTTTTACCCTTCTCATTCTCTTCCCAATCCTGCTAGGGGAAAGCAAGTGAGAGACTAGGTGGGGGTTTAGCTGCCAGCTGGAGTCAACCCACCACAGAGAGACTGCAGGAAAAAAACAATTATACTAGCATTCCCTGCTTCTGAAAATAGATGTGTAAAAATAGTACTGTTTTTAGCAGCTGTGGTTTTAATGTTTCTGCAGATTCTTCAAGGAAACAATTACCAATCGTTATATGCTGGATGGACGCTATATAAGTAGTGTTCTGGTAAGAGGCACATAATTTTTAGTAAAGGTTCATAATTTTATTTTGTTGTGGATAACTTTGAAAACTCGTTTGACTAATGCAGTACAGTATGAGTCTTATGGTAAGCTCTCAAAATACTGTCACTGAGCAGCTAGCAAATCGCTGTATCTGAACTGGAATACGGAGAAATTACATATTGCTCTCCTCAGTCTATAGATAAATTCTTGCTTTGCTTCACTAAAAAAAAGTGGAATTTGAGTCATACTGTGAACAGTTGGCTTGAGAACAAGTACCAGAAACATGATTCAGGATGTGAGTTCTGAAGTTGGATCATAATATTTTGCTGTGTATTTGGTAGTTGGATTTAAACTATCTCCTTTTTAATACCATACTATGTTTTTTGCAGTATGAAAAACCTTACATTACTATTGATTTGAAGCAAAATTCCTCAGAGAAATCTTCTGGAGATGTGGATATAGCTGATGTGGCTTACTACTTTGAAAAAGATGTAAGTGTGTCATGAGTAAAGTCTGCCAAAGACTAGATGTGTATATTGCATTGCATGCAGTAGTCTTAACTGTACTGGCTAATGCAAGATGAATTATTGCAGTGCCTAGCCGAATGCCTATTACAATGTGAACTAGCAAGTCTCTTTTTTCCTATCTGTTCTTAGGTAAAAGGTGACTCCATCTTTCATAACAACAGACTAAATGTCAGCATTGATAATGAAATACTGCGTTTTGAGAAGACAGTGGTCTACTACGTTGATGAAATAGCACCGGAGTTTTCCATGAAGTCTCTGACTCCTGGCCTCATTGCTGTCATTGTAGTAGTAATAGTAGCAATAGTTGCTGCAGTTGTTGTTCTGGTAAGTTCTAACAAAGCTGCCAAGCAGAATGGGTAACAGTGTAATTTGGGAAATAACAACATACCACGTAATTGGACTCTGATAGAAACAGTCTTTCTCTGTAAACTGGCTGCTTTTTTGAGACTTGGGAGGTGGGAAAGAGGTGATGGACACACCATCACTGTTTCAGGTTATGACTGAGGGATGTTGCATGGAAAACAGAAGTATTACGAAAAACTCATTGAGGTGAAGAAAGTACCTGTCTTGCCTTCTGACTTAACGTAGTTGAGTGACAGACAGCCTCTTGTGTGTGTACGTTGCTTTGGAAGGATGGGAAAGGGACAGCTTCAAGTTTGGAGTTCTAAAGTCACAACCAGAAAAAGTCAAGGCTTAAATAAAACTTCACAATTATTCTGTCCTTCTCTTGCAGGTCCTCACAAGGAGGAGGAAAGGGAAGTACGTGAAAGCAGAGGTAATTAATTTCTGTTTATGGTGTATGTGTGGGGAGGAGGCTGGTCAGAATCCAGTAACTCCCGAGTTTGTTGCAGGTTAAAAGCTTGCTTCAGATGTGTTCAAGGAAACTGAAAGTATTCGAATTCTGTAACTGGTTTTCATCTCTATGTAGTTCACCATGTTTATTCTGCACTAGTTTCAAAGGCAACTGGTGATCTGCTGCCTTTCCTGGGGTGGAGGGCAGTGCTGACAGCAAGTACTATTTTTACATATCTATAGCAAGGGCTATACAATCCACAGGAAATACTGATAGTCTTGTTCTGTCATGAAGACCCTTACTTGAGGTATTTGCATGGAGCTTGCAGTTTCTATTGAAGACCTACTTTCCAATGGAATAGTAACAAGTGGTATTAGTGCACATCGTGCTTCACCCCCCAAGTGTAGAGCCTTTTGTAAAGGAATCCAAAGGGTGTTGTAGCTAAATAATGAAGTCTGCTCCCTGCCCACACCTTGGAGTGCTGTGGTTTGTTTGGTTGGTTTTTTTTAAATAATTTTTAAAAAAAAAAAGCCAAAGTGTTACATCAAATCCCTTTGCTAGTGAATATCTGGGTTGTTAAGTTCTATTGACTTCTTGGGTTTCATGTTGAGAAGTAGTACAATGTTGATCTCCCTCTACCTCCTCCCCTCCAGGTAAAGGAAATGAATGAAATGCATAGAGGACTGAATGCATAACTAAATCAGCTGAAGATGGAGTAAGATTCAAAGAAGAAGACAACAGAAACATTGGAGGCATGGATCTTAACTCTTAAAAGATTTCTCCTGAAAGGGAGGCAATTGTGCTCACTTAATGATTGTTAAAACTCTTAACAGCCAAGACTCGTAACCATGCTACTACTTTTACTATTTGTTGAGAGTTAAATCTTAAATGCCCCATCTTGCTCAAGTTAAGTTAAACGTAACTATTGGTCCCTGATTTTATTTTTTCTTTTGTCATGATGAAATGAGTTGACAACTGCTGTTACTAGGGTTTTGGAGCATACATGCTTAAGTGGTTATTTTACCCTTGTGGGAGGTTTATTGAAAATAATGATTTATTTTTTTTTTTAGCCATGTTGTAATGAGAGTGTCTCCTGTATAACTAAACATGATGTTTTTGTGGCTGTTTGTACATATTTGAAGTTGCTGTAACTTTTTTATGACTTGAATTAATAAAACTTTGAAACAGGCTTCTAATTATTCTATGTTGAAATGATGACTATCTGTAAGCTATTGTGCTTAAAAATTCAGCAGTGTAATATTTCCTTAAAGCAAGCAACCTCAGCACAGGTGAAAATATTCTAGAACTCCAATTAACAAAGTTGTATTGCCCATCTAATATATCACTACCATGATAACTTTTTTTTTCTTAAAGCTGTGAGAAGTATACTTTATCCTATTTTTCCACTCTTAATGGCAACAGGAGTAGAATGATAAAATACAGCTTGTTTGTATAAAACAGAAACATGCTGTGAATGTAGCAATTTCAGGAATGCATATGCAAGTCTTTATAATAAAACAAGCCTCTAATCTAGAACATCTCTGGTGTAGGCTTGGGGGTGGGTAGACTTGGTACCTGGTGATGGAGCTGGGGAAGAGCTATTGCACCATTACCGTGATGATTTGCATAGCTATCCATTGCAAAGTTGTTGCACAGCTAGAATATTTTTCTGCTGTTACTAGTGTTTACTGTTGCAGAGGCTGACCAAACTTTATGTGGGCTATCTACCTCCCAGAGCTTTGGATAAAAGAGCTTGCTTTGGCAGTCAGTAATCTCTGTAATGTATAATGGCTAGCAAGTAAACATGTGTAGTGTGTCCAGCATATCTGATCTATAAAGGAAATGCTGTAACTCCTGTTGCCAAAGAAATAATGAGATGCATCATTCAGTTCCTTATCTTGTATCTTATTACTAATGCGGTGTTATTTTTGACCCCCACTGCCTAAAACAGGAAAAGTAGGATAAACTACGGAGAGGATATTCTACATACTGTGCTCATAAAATTAAATGTGAAACATACCCCATTAGAGAGCTTGTGTGCCTCTGCTAAATACAACAGGGATGTTGCTGGACTGCACTGAATGTATGTCTGATGTCACAGGTCACCAGTATACCTTCTGCCCTCGAACAAGGTGGTAGCTGACGTGCGTGTGTTACTGTGTTGGGTGTTGAAATGCAGGCAGCGACTGTTCCTGCGGGTCTTCCCACATGTGCTGCTATGAACTTAGGAGTGTGCGCTGAGCTGCTGCAGCCCTCAGGTTTTACTAAATTTCTCTTGAGTCTACAGCACGTTTTGGGAAGTAGAGACATGTGCACTGATTTGCTAAGTTGCTGTTCCTGCTAAGCACAACCATCTTGGGGTAGGGAATTTACTGCAGTGCTTTGCAGGGTTTTCACGTGCTTTTTCAGAGACAGCTTCTGTAGGGCCGTTTCTCCCTCTGCCAATATATGCCACGCCCTTTCTCCCCAGGTATGCAGGCAGTCTGCTGAGGTATGATGAATTTCATACAATTCCATAAGCTGTTAAAGTCTAGTTTTCAGTAAGCTTACCTTTTGCTGAGTCATGTGTATTACTGCCTTCACCAGTTCTTTGCTATCTCCACATCCTATGCTTTCTCAAAAGTTTACAATATGCTATCCTTGCTATTCCTTTTCCCCAAGATAATAATGCTATTGTTTCTTCTCCTCCTCCTTTTCCTACCCTCCCCATCCCCATTTCATACCTTGTTTTTGGCCTGTGGGTTGGAAAGAGATGTCTGTGCTGTGGCTGGGCGGGAGCTACGCGTGTGCTGACTCGACAGGCTGGTGTGTACCTGCTGTGTGGCCTGGACCTTGTCCCAGTCGGTTTGTTTGAAAATCATTTTCTCCCTACTTTTCCCACAGTAGAGGAAGGCATTTAGATCCTTTTCGATTTCTTTATCCAATGGAGCTTTTCATGTTAGATACTTGTACAAGCTTACTGTCTCTAACACAGCCTTCTTCCTTGTTAAATTTGACTGAAACTAGCCAAGGGGTTAGAAAACCACAAAGTTTACAGAAATTAATTAAAAAAATAGAAGACGGTTTAACTAAATCCACAACTGAAAGGATTGTACTATATCTGTTTCTAAACTCAGTTACTATGGTACAAACATGATGCTGCTCAGCTCTCAAAATGGTGGTCAATAATAGTTTTTTCCCTAGTTTCCTTTTCTAAATGGTTTTATTGACCTTTATATTGGCTTTTGGTTTGTTCCATTTACCAAACACTGCACTTGTGCAACAGTGCAGCTGCATAAAAGTGTGTATTTATAGGGAAATGGAAAAGGATGAGGGGGAAAGAGTTGAGGAACTAGTGTATCAGCATCCCACAGCTTTATTGTGTTTTATAGGGTTTTTTTATAGCAACAGGAGACTAATGTGCTGAAATAAATAAAAAAAAAGAAGCCACTATCAGATAGTGTCAAATCTCCACATATGCACATGATTTTTCTTCTCATATATAGAGCAGATTTGAACTGCTGGCAAAAATGATTGCTATTGAAAAAAAATATGGTATTAAATAGCAAAATACTAAATGTTCTCTGTCTTAATACTTTGAAAGCATTCAGCAAAGTTAAAAAGCAAGTTTCCTGTAAAAGAAACAAACCAATAGAACTTAATAAAAGAGTATCAGTCACTACACGGATTTTTGACGAGGTGAGTATTTTAATGAATCTATTTGCGTAATTCATTAACTTCCTTCCATGAAGGAACATGGTTTTTAAATCTAAAGTTCTACGTGAAATTGTGATACCATGTTCTCTCTCTTTTAATGTAATGTCAATGGTGATAAAGGATATGAAAGGCAGACTGAAGATTTGTTAAATAATTTGAGACTGAATAAATGAGATCTTTTGTTACAGAGAGGGGATAGACATAAACTGTACAAGAAACCCTAGTAAAAATATTTATCTTAGTGCCTATGTATAACATGGGAAAATAGTGTTTGTATAGGCAGATGCAAATCTATTACTTCATTATGAATTATTACACTAGCATATATATATTAGTTGTTATTACTGCTGAGCAAAATTAAATAAATTTTATACAAAGACAATGAGAGACTTTTTAGAAGAGGGTATGCAAATAACATATTTGACCAAAAAGGTCTACGTAACTTTCTTCCAAAGATCTAAGTAATCCCTAAGCATAGTTTCCAAAACTACAAAATAAAAGGTCAGTGTTGCATATGTAGGGTCATTACCATGCTCATTACCCTCCTGAACAATCATAATTAGTTTGGTAAGAGAAATAACATTTTTTGTGAACCATGTTTATTTATATCCTTTCCTGCTGGACTTTGATTGCTATAATATACAGTGACTTAGGATTACTGAGACTGCTTGAAATAGCCTGAAAAATATTCTAGAAAACTAGAGATGCCAGCAGCTTCGCTGCCCCAACTTTACAACTGCTAGTTACTGAATTCTAGAAGCTCCCAGGAGAGGCTGCAGCCTGGTGTTACAAAGATCTGTCGATGGCCATACAGGCAGTCAGGCACGCTGTGGGGGTAGCTCATATGTTGGGGATAGTTGGGCCCATCCTCACAGAGTTTTATGAACTTTGCTAAAATCTTTGTCCTTGTCTTAGCAGTGACATGCAATGGCAGACATATGCAAGGGAGAGGGTGGTAGCTAAAAAGGTGGTGGTGTTTAATGTTAGAGGCAACACTTATCAGGTTACAGTATGTAAAAACTTCATACGTGTAAGAAGTGGGTTTTTTTCTCTACTAACCCCTAAATGCACTGCAGAACCTTTGTACGTAGAGCAAAGTAGAGCCATGGCTATGCCAAACCGATCTGAGTGAAGAAAGTGCATGCGAGAAAGTTAAAAGGTCCTTTACAAGGCAACAGCCACATTTTCTGTTTTCAAAGTTACATTAACTAAATATTCTTATCTTGTTAATATTAAGTCTCTGCTGCACTATACATACATACCCACCGGTCTAACACAAAATTTTCCAGTAACTTCCCTACCAACTCAAAAGCATTAGATCTGTCGCTGATCACACTTGTGTACTAACTAACCTTTGGTGAAAAAGGATTTTTTTAATTTTTTTTTTTTCTGTAGAGAGGTTAAAGGACATCCACTTTCCTAACTGAAAAGCCATTGCAACTTTTCTGTATATGCTAGTTATGCATAAGAAGGCAAAAAAATTAATTAAGGTCTAGATTCGTATCCATTTTCCACCTGCCATGCACGTAACAATTACAGCCACCTTCTCATTCCTGTTGCTCCTGGTAGGCAAGGGAGAAAGCAGGAAGCACTCTGATAGCAACAGCGCAGTGAAGCAACCAAGCCTGGTAACAGGGAGATGGTCCCCGTTCAGAGTTAGACCTGTGCGGACCAGCCTGTGCACCGAGCTGCCCTGGAAGAACAGATGGGGCAAAGAAAATGGCAGAAGCTCAAAGCAAAGGTGATCCATCCAGTGACGTCTTGTGCAAGAGCTGTCACAACAGAAACATTTTTCACGGACTGTGGTCACCATGCTAAGAGCGTTAGCAGCCAGTTTAGGTGGTGACTTTCCGTAAATGGGAGCCTGCAGCTTAGCAGAACTGCCTTGAGCAAACTGCTGAATGAAAAGGTATAACCAGCCCAGAGGAGAGAGAAGGAAGGGCTGCAACATGCAGCAATTACAGCTTAAGAGACATTATTTTATCTCTTTTCAAGGTGGTAATGAGGTCCCTGGAGCCCACCTCCTCTCCAGCTGTTTGTGCAGGACACTTTTTCCTTCTTGTCCTATCTTCTGCCTTATCTGTAGTCATCGATATGGACAAAGACAAGCACTCCCAGCAATTTGTAATGTATATTTTGGGCTGACCTGGTATTACTACCTCTTGGCAAGGTTGCCTGACATTATGAGTGCCTTCAGAAGGTTATGTACTTGCTAAATTACAATTATTCAGGATGAATTTTCCTATGTGAGTACTGCCGCAAGCAAACACTTTTGGTGGAGGGGAAGTATCAGACCAGATAATTTAGCTACTTCTGAAAATAAGGTTAGGAAAAGTACACTTACTTATACTGAAACTGCCCTGCCAGAGCGATGTCATTTTTACAACTGTTATGGAGATAACAGGAAGATTTTGGGCAACTACAAAGCTGTCAAAGCTCTAGTGATCTTACGCTTTGCTTCTTCCTTCCTAAGTCAAATGAAGGCAGATTGGACTTTTTTCCCTCCAAGAACCGCCTGCGGTCCTTCAGCGTGTGCGTTTGCAAAAGGGCTTTGAAGGCCTTTTCTGGAAAAGCTGCATTACATCAGGGGTACAGGACTGGGGTTTGGGTAGGGAAGGCTGAGGTGGCGACAGGCAGCCCAGGGTGACACTGGGCAGGAACAGGGCAGAGGCAGGGATGCCAAAGCCTCCCCTGTGGAGGGACAGCCTGTGGAAACATTCTTAGAGGAAAGAGGACATGTGAGCAATCTAGCCTATGTAAGTGAGATTTAGGCTTACAGAGCCGCTTAGCTGAGAGACAAAACAAGTTCAAGGCTATGGTTCCTAAGAGAAAAACAACTCCTGGCAGCTGAAAAAGGATAAAGAAGGAGAAACAACAAAGATTGCATTCTCGTGGACACTTACTAGTAACCAATCATTGTAGGAGAGTAGGTGTGTGCTTTTAGGATGTTAACCATTTAGAGGGCTGCTTTGAGCATGTGGACACATAGAAATCATATAAAAGGAGTATTGTTGTATGCAATAAACGTCATTCGCTTGATCATATTGATCGCCTCGCGTCTGTCCACTTTGAACTCCTGCAACAGCCAGCACATGGCAACACCTTCAGACTGAGGTATCAGGGTGGCCCCAGTGGTAAAAGGATGGTTTAGTGTGAAAACCTTAAGTAGTCCTCATGTGGGCCTCTGAGGGCCTTTTGGAAAGCATCTATTGACACCAAGAAATATTAAAGATGAGCACATTGATTCACCAAGCGGAAAGAACAGAGAAGTCAGGTGAGAAATCTAGGTAAAGAGGTCCCAAAAGCATGTCATAGCTGGGACCAGGGGTGGGCCGGGAAGGAGGAAGGGTGGGAGACGAGATAGAAGATGCTGAGGTAACATACGGTGTAAAGGTGAGAAAAAGCAATGGGATGCAGACAAGGGGACGTTCCGAAACAGCCAGATGGACAAACCAGAAGAAGGGATAAGCATTTAGAGAAGAAACGCTAAGGCATTTCTTCAATTCTAAGATGTGTTTTGACTATCGGTGATAAGGTGCAGACAACTGATTTGGGGTACAAGAATCATGATTTGGAACTGACTGGAAAAAGAAAAGTGGTGCAAGAGAAAACAAATTAAAAAAAAACAACTTGATTTAGCTGATGAAATCTGGGTTTCCCATTCTTCTTAATAATCACTGAATGAAAGATTGTTAGAATGTACCTGTACTGTTTCTATTCCTTTGTGTCTTTAGATCAAAAGGAAAAAAATGGCATATGACAGTGCAAGGAAAAGGTGATGAAAAATCAAAAGTAAATGCTTTGGGCCCAGGGATCACGCTGTAGCCAGGGCTCAGGATTCCTCCAAGCAGCATGGGTCAGACAGTGCCCTTTCTGTCCCTGAGCTGGGTGACCCCAGTGTGTAAATGCGGGTCAGATCTTCGGGGTTTTTTTGGCCATTTGCCACGTTGCTCCTCGCACTGTGTGGCAGGAGCGATCCCCGCCCTGTAAGGAGGGCGAGAGTCGCTTTCTCTTTGCCCAAGCAGGGACACCATTCCCGCTGTAAGCAGAGGAGGGCCCATTACCTCGCAGTCTTCCACCTCGGGGACAGTCCCAGCCAGGCTGTGTTACAGCATTTCCCTTCTGGCAGCCTACGAAGCTCCTCGGCACGCTGAGCCCCGCGGGCCTTCGCACCGCGCACACTCTCCTCCTCACGGCCTAAGCCGAGCGATCACCTCAACATGGCCGGCCTCCCTTCCTCTTCTGGGCCAGACACCTTTGACGGCTGCACGCCCGCGCCACCGAGGCCCAGCCCACCCCGGCGCTGACAGGAGGTTGTACACGAACACGCAACCCCCATCGTCGCGTAGGTCTCGGCGACCCTCACCCCCGACCACCGAGAGGGAGCAGCGGGCCCGCCGGCAGGCAGCGGCCCTTCACCGCCCCGCTGCTGCCATGGCGGCGCGCAGGCACTCCTCCCCCAAGGCAGGCGCTCACCCACCATGCCCCGCTCCGGTCGTCCTATAGGGGGCGGGGGTGGGCGTGACGCGCTGCTCGAGCCCCGCAGCGATTGGGTGCCGTTGCGCGCCTGCGCCGCGACGGGGAGGAGGATCGGGGGCCCTGCGCGCGCTTGCGGCGGCCTGTTGGCGGGAGGCGGCAGCGATGGCGGTGGAGCCGCCGCGGGAGGTGGTGTGGCCGGAGGGCGCGGGGGCCGAGGCGGGCTTCGTGCGCGCCGTCCTCTCGCTGCCCGAGAAGCCCGACACCACCGTGCGCTTCTTCGAGCGCGGCGACTACTACACGGCGCACGGCGCGGACGCGCGGCTGGCCGCCCGCGAGCTCTTCCGCACCCGCGCCGTCATCCGCCAGCTGGCGGGGGCACCGGGTGGGTGCGGGGACGGGAGCCGGGGGCGGGGGGGGTGTCTGAGGGGAGGCGGGTTGGACTCGGCCTCCACCTCCCCGCTCGGGGCCTTGCTGTGGAGAGCGGCGGGCCCCCGGCCTCGGGTGGCCGGAGGGGAGCGGGGGAAGGAGGCAGCGGGGGTCTCGCCGTGGGTGCCGGTGAGAGGAGCGGCGTGTTCTCCAGGGCAAGGCCTCCCGGGGGTCACTCGGGCCGGGCCGCGGCCTCTTTTCTCCTTCGGTTGTGGTATTTCGTGGCTACCTCGGGCTGAAGTTCTCCGCGGCGTCATTTTTCAAAGACCGGGGCCTTGTCAGGGGGAGGGAGCGTTGAGGCGCTGCTGGTTTTTCCCCGCTCGAGGTCACCGTTCACCGGTGAAGCCTGCAGCACCCGGGGTGTTGCTGGGAGCCGAGGCAGTGCTGCTACCTGCGGCTCTGCTCTGGGTTGGTGAGTGGGGAGGGAGGCATTAAGAGGTCTCTGGATTTTAATGTCCCCTCTGATTCACTGCAGCTTGGAAGCAGGCATGACTGAATGCGGATCTCTCTCCTTCAGCCTCTCTCTCGCAGCTTTGAAGTGGTAATTAGTAGCCATTCCGAGTGGGATGTGTGTGACAGCTGTAGGTGTACAAACGTAGGAAGGTATCTACAGCAGAAGCACGCTTCTCAGTGTATGCTTCTCGTCACATAAGCTCGTACTACAGGGCTGTCAGATGTGGATAGTTGAACACAACATGTTGCATAGGCTAACAGCAGTTAATAACATTTTTCCAGCATGTTGGTAGATTTCTGTTTGTGAAGATGATCACAGGGTGAGGACGGGGCTGGTGCAGTTCTGTAGTGCAGGTGATAAGTAAACAATGGTAACATCATGCTTGACTAATGATGGCCCGCAGAAGTAAATAACATTTAATAATGTATTACATAAGATTTTCTCTTCCATCTACCCCCTGTAGCTTTTTATTCGTTATCTCTTGGTATAAGACGGTGAAGCTTGCAAATGTTGGATGTAAGAGCATCGAGATAAATTATCTTATTAGAGGAGGCAAACCTTAGTATTATCCTTAATCTCGAGGAACATAATGTCGCAAAGTTACTGGCTCATATTTTGCAAAATAAACCTGTTTCTTATGAATGAATTCTGTGTGTGCGTGTGTAATGGCATTAAAAAGAGAATGACCTTCTCATGTGCTTTTCATTTTCTGTTGCAAGTGATGAGCTAATACATAAAAAACCAAAAAAACCCTCAATGCCTCCTCAAAACCGCAAGAAAACCTCATGAAAAAACAACTTGTGGAGAAGTTGTAGAGCTTGATAGTTTCAAGTGTAGAATTTGATATGTCTTCCAAACTAGAAGCACATGCATCACTGTTATTTTTGTATTCCATTTAAAAGTGATAATTTCACAGATGTAAGCCTGTGGCTGTCAGCTCTGGTTTTAAAACCTTTAAAGCCTTATCTAGCATATCCAACAAAAAGTCAGCATAAAACTACATTTTTTGCTTTCAGGATGATTTAAAAGCACACGTGAGCTTCAGCTGCCTCCTGCTAGTGTATTACGTAGTCTCAGCTGAAAAAAAGAAAAATTGTATTTTATTGGACAGTTCTGCACTTGGAAAGAGAACCTAATTATGTGGAATTAGTTTTTTACCTCCTTCCAAAAAAAGTCTTAACTAGAGATTTGAGGAAAGAAGAGGAAAGAAAATGGAAAAAAATCCTGTTTAAAATAAACCCGTAAGTTCTTATGGGTGTCGAAATTCGTTGTTTAACATCTTTCATGTAAAGAGAGGAGGAGCCTCAAATGGGATGAAGGCATGCTACTGAAAAGAGGGATGTGATAATCCCTATTTATTGCTTGTGCTTAGTTTATATGTCATCTAGCTCTCACGTTTCTGACACCAGTCTGAGTTAATTCCACTTGCTGATCTGGCAGGAAACATGATATACCCTCCCAAAACCCCAATTTGTTTGGCAGTGGAATTATCTTATTCTGTGAGTAGGCTGCTGCCAGAGGTGGCATGGGAGGTGGGGAGGTAGAAGTGGTATTGCTGCTCTTGGCAGCTGTATGGAATTAAATTTGTTCAGCTATCATCTGCCTGCACCCTTATAGGAAGAGAAGCAAGAAGTCTGTCAGTTAGGCACTTCTGAAGTTAGGTTTTAATGTAAACTTTTAAACTTTTTTGAGAATGTGTTGTTTTTACAGTATATATTGTGATAAATGGGAAATGTCTTGGCATGTGTGTCTTGCCATCTTCTGAGTGCGAACAGGGTGACAGTCTGTTCTGTCAACAGAAGTGGCTTATCCAGGAAAGAAAAGATGTTACCCAGAAGGAAAACCTGCAGCAGGCTTCCACCACTCAGATTAAAATGTGTGAAACATTAATTAGAAAACCAAATTGAGAATATTGTAAGGAGAAGGGAATGGTGAGAAGAACAGAGCTCTTTGTATATATGTATGTATAGATTTAGTGAAATTTGGAAATGAACATTGTTTTTATTTGGATGTGGATTATGCTTTCTTCATTCTTAATATTAACCAGTTGAATGTTGCAGGTTTGTGTTGTTTCATGGATTTTACATATTTGCTCCTTTGATACTAGAATAGTGTCTGTCCTTAAGGCTGTTCTTGGGGATTTTGATTACAGAAAATAAACTTTATGAACAAATTCAGGTATCTCATAATTTTCTTTTTTCCTTTTTTGTAGGAACTCAGAAGCTTGAGAGTGTTGTGCTTAGTAAAATGAACTTTGAATCTTTTGTGAGAGATCTGCTTCTGGTTCGTCATTACAGAGTTGAAGTTTACAAGAACAAAGCAGGGAGTAAATCTATCAAAGAAAATGACTGGTATTTAGCATACAAGGTACAATTTTCAACCTTTCATTACGATTGTGAGATGAAAGAAAAAATACCCTTAACTCTTTCCCTGAGCTCCTCAGCTTGGAGGTTTGGGATTTTCAGGGACTGACATTGGTGGTATGATGGTAAATCATGCAGTCTGTTGTATGTGCCTGTATTTTCTACTGCTCTAAGGCTGGACAGGCTTCTTCTGTGTCTTTGCCATAGGTTGGGAAATAAAGGAAACCTAAAGTAGCTCGCTTTGTGTAGATGATATGTAAAATTTTAATGGTTAAAAAAAAAAGAACAGCTGCATGTTTCATATTAGTGGATTGTTCAGTACTTAGTTTTATCAGTTGTCCATTTTAAAGAAAAAAAAGTGTGTGTGTATATACACAGTCTTTAAAAGTTTATTTCTTTTCTAAATAGGGTTCTCCAGGAAATCTTGCCCAGTTTGAGGAAGTTCTCTTTGCCAACAATGACATGTCAACGGCCATTGGGGTTGTGGGTGTTAAGCTGTCTACTACTGATGGACAAAGAGTGGTAGGAGTGGGGTATGTCGATGCTACGCTGAGAAAATTGAGTGTCTGTGAGTTTCCAGATAATGATCAGTTCTCAAACCTTGAAGCTCTGCTGGTTCAACTAGGACCGAAGGAGTGTGTGCTACCAGGAGGAGAGACTGCAGGAGAAATGGGAAAACTACGACAAGTAAGGGAACCGCTGTGGCTTACAGCTAGACAAAACTTTTATCTAAAAAGCTGTGGTCTAGCCTATTAGCGAAGCTCCATGATTTATGGAAAATGGAGCAGCAATATGTTAACTTGAAGTTTTGATTTACGCGTCGAAAATGTATTATTTGTCTGTTGACTCATTTGCATTTTAATCAGCAAAAGTTGTTCTAAGGGTAAAATCTTGTCTGTCATTCTTCTCTCTGCAACCTAGCAGTAAATAAATCTCTCATCAGGGTTTGTTTCCGTGATGAACATCTGTCCCCTGAATATTGAAAGTAATTGATAACTGTGTGTGTTTATGGACAACAGGTCGTTCAGAGGGGAGGAATCCTGATTACAGAAAGGAAGAAGGCGGATTTCACAACAAAAGATATTGTTCAGGATCTTAATCGCTTGTTAAAATCAAAAAAAGAAGAACAAATGAATAGCGCGGCATTGCCAGAGATGGAAAAGCAGGTGAGCACAGAGCAAAGCTTAATGTGTTCCTGTTTTTTTGAAGGAGAGTGGTGTGTGCACCTGTTGTGAGCTCATCTCCTCTGTCCTCACTGATGCTGTTTTGTGCTGGATTCCCATACTTCTGGGAAAGTATATTGTACAACCCATGGGATATTAAGCTACATTCTTGCTGAGTGTGTGTCAAAGTTCGATTCCAGGGGTCCTGGAAAAAAATTAGAAAACCCCTCACCTCTTTAAAGTAGTAAGCTCTGGTAAGCAAATAGGCTGTGCACAAGAGGTGTTTCCTATTCATAATCTATCTAGCCTAAGGACTGAAGTACAATACTTCAATTATTTTGCATGACAGGAGAATTAGTATTTGAAAACAAAGTAATTTTTATGATAATATTTTTGTGTTTTGTATCATCTTATGGCTCCAGCATATGATTTAGTGCCTGAATGTGAACTGAACATGTTTGTTCTTAGCTGCAAACAAGAGGTAATTTGCTTGAGAGAAACATGTTTAAAATGCTCTTCACTGCTGATGCTCACTGCAGGTGTAAGGTACAGAGTTATTCTCCCTTAATGTGTGATTTCATAACAGGTTAAAATTGTCTGAAGTGTGTTGCAGCTGAACGAGTCAGTCATATTGCTGCATCTCTTTTGTGCTGGCACTAGTGTTTGTATGTCATGCAGTGAGTCAGATCAGATCCTTGTTCTGGCTGAAAACTAACCCTGAAACCATGTCCTGAGATGATCCATGATACCTCGTTTATCTGCAATAACTTGTTTGTGTTCCTGAGCCAGAAACATCCTGATAACAGCTTTGGAAAGCTGTCGAGGTGTGTGCTTCACATTTTGTTTATCAGATTATGCAAATGTCTAGTTCATTGTTCTTGCACCTCCCTAGAAAGATGCTGTGGTGCCATAAAATGTTCCTATGAAAATGAAGTCTTGTCAAACAGGATGAGTCTCTCATAGCCCTGCTGGAATTGACATGGCTCAAAGTTTTTCCTGATAATAACTTTCTAGGGGCATTTAACAAATACTTCCAGTTTCAGGAGTGTTTCTAACTAGAATGTGGTGTGTTCTTTTTTTTTTTTTTTTAAACTTCAGGTTGCTGTTTCATCTTTGTCGGCCATTATCAAGTTTTTAGAGTTGCTGTCAGATGAATCTAATTTTGGACAATTTGAACTGACTACTTTTGATCTTAGTCAATATATGGTTCTAGATAATGCAGCTGTTCAAGCCCTCAACCTTTTTCAGGTAAGAAATGCACACTTGAATGGGTGTTTCGTAATATACTTATTTAGCTGCTTGATAAGCAGCCTGACTGCCTAATTGCAGCTCCCCAGCTCCTGATTAATAGCAACTTCTACATTTTTAGCTTTGTTTTCAGCTGTTCCTGTACAGTGTGTGTTTAAACACTGCTAGCCACTGTTACCACCTTTTTTGTTTTTGTATTTTGTTAGCTTACTTTTGAATGTAGAAGAGAAGATCACCAAGGAGGTAGGAAGTGGCCACAAACAAGTGTCTATGTAGAATGCAGATATGGGAAGAGCCGTAGAAGTACCTCATGGTTGTAGCTGCTGAGGAGTCGGGCTAAGCAGTGGGGGGAAATGCTTTGTCTTTCCTTGGTTATAGTCACAGAAGTTCACGTCTCCTGTGGCAGGAGCAGACTTGGGGTGTGGGAAGGGAGGAGAGTTCTGGAGTTTTGCGGTATGATAGGGAACTCCAAAGCACAGTTGCTTTATACAGTAGTGCTGGTTTTGGGAAAGAGAATAGAAGCCTGAATTAGATGGTATTAGGGGAACAGGAAGCATGTGGCAGGAGCACTGCTGTTGGCGATGGAAAGGAAGGTCTGGCTGCAGCAGGCAGGGCAATGAACAGGACAGTACTTAAGAACATTCTGAAAGCACTGTGGCATGCTAAGTGGCCAGTGTGAATTTCACTTTTACACACATTTTCTACAAATCCAAGCAGGTTACCAGTCTCCTCCATACCTCTACCATGTCTGGTTTTCTTCTTTGCTCATTTTTATAGTTGTAGGAAAATGTGGAGTCGAAGTGGTGTGTTGTATCAGCTTTTTTCTCTTGTTTTCATGTTAGTAAATGCTGCTTAGTGATCTTTGCTTGGAGCTAATGTGCTTGAGTTTCAGATTTATAGGAGGAAGTCACAAGTATAGTCCCCTGTTTACCTTAGAGGGATTTCAGGAGGAAAAAAGAGCATATATTCAGCATCTGAGCTGGTTAACCCAGGAGAGAAATGTTCTTTCTCTCTCTCTCTCTTTTTTTTTTCTCCCTTTATTTCCTGATGGTGTGCCACTGTCTAGGGAAGGAAGCAAAAATTGTATCTTTTCTCAGGCTTGATGGAGGTGTTGTCGGAAGTTCAACACCGTCTTAGATACATCCCTTTTTAAGTCCTCACAGTTGTCACACTTTTCTTTAGGGGCTGTTGTGAGCTTTGGAGCAAGGGGTTTGCCATGTAGCAGGAAGCTGTGTTGTTGCCTGTGTGGCAGGCTGTCTGTGGGGAGGTTTTTGGCCAGGCACTAAAGAAAAGGCAAAATATTTTGTAATTTGACTTGCTCTGTGAGGTGTGTAGGTAAAAATCTTATGGTGCAGCAGATGCAGTTGGTTATATGAAACTCTAGCCTTCCAACTTGGATGTGCTGAAGTAGGTTATTTTTGTATATGTACTCTGTGATATGCTTTATTGGATTCAGAAATTTTTAATGTGCAATACTGTCCAGAACACTGAAAATAGGCACATCCACTTTAGATATTAGATTTTCCAGGGATTAAATGTGTCAGTATACCTTCTTACTGCATTCATTTTCTGTTGTGGCGATGCTAGTTCTACATCCCAGTTGTTTACAGGCATCCAGACCTGCTCCTGGTTGAATGCTTGCCTGCTGTTTTAATTGCAGGTGTTCTTGGGTAGAGAGGGTTGAGATTTTAATGTCAAAGTTAAGAGTTGAAACAGGCTTGTTTGCTGTTTTTCAATGTTAAACAAAATTTTTTCTTCCTAGCTGTCTGTGCAAAAACCAAACAAAATCCCAGGAAAAATGCCCAAAAAGTTGTCTTGAGTCTAGTTAATATTAAACCTAAATTATAGAAAGTAAACCGTAATCTGAACAGAGTAAGTTTAGAGATATTTATAGTACTGCAAAGGTGAGCTGGGGAAGCTTGAGAGAATTTGGATAACTGTGCTCTTTCCCATTGCCTCATTCTGTTGTGTCCCTGCCCCCCTCCTCCCCATCCCTCCTGGCAGCCCCCAAAGATCTCCAGCCAAAACCCTTGAACCCAAGTCCTGTTTCTTGCTGCTTTTTTTTTGATGGACAGGACCCCTATTTTTTGACCTTACGAAAGGCAAACTAGAAAATATCTAGGTATATTTCCAGTCTTCCTATTCAAAGGGCAAATTGTCCAGGGAATAGGTACATTTCTAACTTCCCTGTTCAGGCATGATTAATTTCAAAACAGACAAACCTATTCCTTGCTTGCCATGTTCCAGGGACTAGAACGTAAGTGCTTTAATGCCATGCTGTTTCATTTGCCCTTTTTGATGGGTGCCAAGTTGAGTACAGAAAAAAACACTGATCTGTTCCTAGGTAGCAAAGTTGAGTGCCATTCAGTGGGTGCCAATAAACTTCATTAACTTTACTTTTTTTTCTTCCTTTCCAGAGTTCTGTGGAAAATGCTAATACTGCACAGTCTCTAGCTGGTTTACTAAATAAATGTAGAACCCCTCAAGGACAGAGACTGGTTAATCAGTGGATCAAACAACCACTTATGGACAAGAATAGAATTGAAGAAAGGTAACAATATTATGTGTTTGATAGACTTATACAAGTTAGTAACTATTTTACAGAAGGCTGTTTAAGTACAAAATAATAAAACCAAGAAATAATGGTGGTTGGAGGTTTTTGTGTGCTATCCTGTAACACATTGTAGTTAAACAGAGCAGAAAATATTTTTCCCCTGAGATGCACAATGACAGGTTACTGTTAGTTTAAATGCTTTTTACAATTATGACATTTTAAAGAGGAGGTGTGATATGTTTAGGTGGTCAAATGATTCATGCTACAGGCTAAGGCAGCGTAGCAGCCACTTCCTAACTATTATTCATACTGCAGATGCTCAGTTTGTGTAATAATATTTTGATGTCACATGAAAAAATGTTACCAATTTAAAAAAACACAAGCAAGAAAACACCCAAACAATTAAGCAGTAGTGACCTTTTCCTATTTCCAGAAAAAAACTACCTTTGACAGCAGTGGGTCACTCTTATATCTTGCCTAGATATTGTGGCCCTAATATGAGTGGTCTTTCTCTACGCTGCTCTTTCATAGTGCTGCCTGTCACCATGTGGCTACCCTACCAGTAGATAGCAGTATCAGTCGATATGAAGCCTTAGAGAATCTGGCAAATCTCTGCGGAGAATGTGCAGATAATTCTCAGTCCTTCAGAAAGGAGAACTGCAAAGGCCATATTCCTACTGTGTGTGTTTATCTCTTGATCATGTTCACCATGCAAACAAAAGTTACGCTTTTTTTAAACTCATGCTGAATATAGCTATGTTCTTATAATCTAAAACCAAACTTCATGCAACTCAAGTGATCAACAGGTTAATGCATTGCAAAATCTATGTTAATGTGTGTCTTGACAAAGCAGAAGAGGCCAGAAAACTGAATTTAACTTTGATATCTTCTCTAAGGCTTATATTTCAGACAAGACATTACAGGTATGTCTGTACATGCTGTTGGGCTTTAGCACAGATCACTACTACCAAAAAAGAAATTGTGGCTTAGTCATGCTGATATTTAAAGAAGTTATGCAAAGAGTAGTTTTCTCTCTAGATTTCTGGACACTGAGTTATTCTGCTTCTCTACAACAAATTTTTCTATTTTTTCTAATCATTTGGAGAATGGTGCTTAGTAACTTGATCAGACCCCACTTAGAAATGTTATTAATGTTGACAATGAAATATTTGTCCCCAGATTTAGTGAATGCTGTGTCTTACTCTTGTGTGTGTGTCGTGGTTTAACCCCAGCCAGCAACTAAGCACCACGCAGCCGCTCACTCACTTCCCTCCCCGCAGTGGGATGGGG
>JAVJGG010000055.1:16757600-16774618 GCA_035590195.1 Aviceda cuculoides
GGGGTGGGGGGAGAAGCAGAAAAGCCCTTGGCTCTGGGTGAGCACTGCTCAGCAGTAACGAAAACATCCCTGTGTTACTGAGGCTGTTTTCAGCACAAATCCAAAACATAGCCCCATACTGGCTATTAAGAAGAACATTAAGAAGAACTCTATCCCAGCCAAAACAGGCATACCCGTTAACTTAAACTTTTATATCTAGCTCTGTAAAAGCCTAGAAATATAATTAAAACCTCCTGACAACTGCTGTGTTGTGGCAGTATTGAGTGCAGTAACCTTAAAATGGTGATGAAAAATGCTGCATAGATGTAGCAAAGGAAGAAGCAATCTTTTCTGATGTCAAATGAGATGTAAGTCTTGATGGAACAGAAGCATTGTGATGAGACTTGGGAAAGTGTGTGTGCCACTTATTAGATGAAAAACAGATTTTTGTTACCTTTTTTTGGTGTGGAGTGTTAGTCTTTTGTCTCTGAAGAGATGTCTCGTGGACATACTATTATCAACAACAAAATACAGGAAAGGATGAAGTTCTTTCAGTTGGATTCCAGAATATCCAACAGAAACTTGGAGGGATAGGTGGGTTTTTTTCTCTCTTTCTCTCGAAGAGCACACTAAGCCTAGTATTTCTTGTTATTGCACAGAATTCAAAGCTGATAAATAGCCATGGTTTTGAATAGCAGGAAAATAAAAGGGGGTTATAATTTCCAAGTTCAAGAAAAGTACTTGTGTTGGTTTTCAGTTATATTAGCTGAAATTTTGTTTGCTGTTTTTGTGGTTTAATTTGCAAATTTAAATAACTGTCTTGAAACAAATACTTCATTTATGTTCTAGTGTGGTTTCACTAGTTATAATTGTTTCTGTTATCTTGACTGTGTTGCCTTAGATCTGTGGTGGAAAGTTTTGCCTTATTCTCCTTTCCCTTTTGGCTCTGTGGCAGAAACAAGTTATCCAATGTTTTCATCTGTTGTTTGATTACGCTTCCTTGGATTTTTTTTTTTTGGTATTTGTTTCCTTTTGTATTTTCTTTTTTTGTTTCCTCAGTCAAGCTTTATGTTAAAAGCAACCTGTCATTTGGTTTCATTATTACTTGTGAGCATTTGGCATGGCTTATAGTTGCATTATCTTAATATAGCCCTTTCTGTTCAGCAACTGTGTGTGTGTTCTTACCATACAGGAAATTGTTATGCAAAATGTGGCACGAACACAAACCTGTCAGCTTTATATTTGTGGTTGGCAAATATAAGGGGGCGAAGATAGAACGGTACTAGGAAGGTCATGAGATGTTAGTCTAATTAGCATGGTTTTGGCAGAGGAAAATTGTATCATGCTGATCTGAGAACTCTTTGAACTTGTCATTGTTGTGGACAAAGGAGGAAAAAAAAAAAAAGAATAAATTAGAGCTTTCAAAATGCCTTTGACAAGTTCTTATCCAAGAGGCTGTTGAACAAGCTGAGGGAGTCGTGGGATAAAAGTGAAGGGGTTGTTTATGTAAAAGGCACAAGCAAAAAAACCAAAAACCAAAGTTTTAATCTTGGCAAAGGTAAGCTCAAGAGTCCAGAAGCTGCACTTGAAATATTCTCTAATGATCAGGATAGCAGCTGGCTAGTGAGGTGGTGACACAAATAAGGACCAAACTTTTAATGAAAACCAAAATAGGCCAACTGATTGGACAGAACAGGGATGGTTTGGATTTTAATGAGAGTAAGTATAAAGCAATGTGTATAGAAAGAAAGAATGTAATCTGCCTGTGTCTTACAGAGCTTCACGTGGATTCAGAAAGGGTGTTGGGCATCTGTGTGTCAAATTGAAGGCAAGTCTGTGCATTTGGGTTTTAAAGATAAGGTACTGTGGCGTTATAGAAACTGTTGCTGCTGGTCTTTTCCAAGTGCAAAATTTAGTAAGTTTCAAAAGTAATTCCATGTGTATGTATCTCCAGGTTCATTGATTGCGTAAGGAGCTCTTTAAAGAGAAACTAAATGCTCTGGCTTTAAACATAAGCTATCAGAGGGCAAGGTGGGATGTAATGTAGAGAATGAACTTGAATTTTGCACATTCTTGCATGTCTGAGATTGGTCGTCAAAATCAGAGAAAATAGTTTTTATACTGGAAATTTTAATGTGGAAATCATGCAGTAGTCTGTAGCTTAAGCAGGTTGGATAAAACCATCAAACCCTGGTTTCCTACCCCAGGCGAGAGTAGTATTTTTCTGGATTAAAATTCACTTTTATAATTGGATAAACACTCCAAATGTGTCTTGCTTTCTTCCTTCTACTTTCTTTAAGTGAAGAAAGGGTGCTTTAAACCAGAACTTCATGCAGTTTTGCAGGTAATAAAACTTGAAGGTATTTTGAAGGTATTTGCAACTCCTGCCTTTTTATGGGCTGATGTGTGGTGATATTTTGATAACTGAGAAGTAATAAATAGGTTTACAAATCTTGCATATCAGCTGGGAAGTGAGAGGACATAACATCAGAATAGTACAACCTCTTGTGTGTTTGCCATGACCATAACTGCTAAAGACCAGGCAAGGTAACAGTAAGAGCACGTGGGTATACTTTATGGACAAGTTCTCAGTGAATCCTGTCTTGTTTTTGCCAAAGGAATTGTTTCCAGATTACAGGACTAAAAATGACCAAGTTACTTGGTTTCTGTGAAGAGGAACAAGTTGGCAGATACTGCCCCTAGTTTCAGTAAGCTCTGATGGAGGCAGAAGATACTTTGTGGGGAAGACCTGCAGATGGGATTTCTTCCTTCTGTAATCCCCTGGGGAAGGTAGGCAGACATCTGGTTAGTGGGCTTGTATTTAGGCTGTTAAGCAGTTGTATTGGGTGTCTTTGGGTTTTGTTTTGTTCTTTTTTTTAATACTGGAAAAAATCTGATCTTTACAAAGTATGTTTGGTCTCCAGTTGCTGCTGGTGCTTCTGAGAAAACAGTTCGTGATGTAAGTCTTAAGTCAGGTCTGCTAGGTAAATTGTAGGGATTTTTAATAAACACGGCAATGTATCTGCTGTGACAAGATCACATAATTCTTGTTATTCCTCCAAACCAGTTGACAGAAGCCTGAAAGCTAGAAATTGTGTTCAGAAACACCAACAGGGTTCAGAATTGGAAATTATGTGGCTATTATCATGTTTCTTATACAAATCTTGTTCTGCATTCCTGCAGTATGTATCTTAAGAATATTCCTGTCTACTTCTCACAGGCTCTGTATACATGCTGAAACTTAAATGGATCTTTTAGAGATTCCCCATGTTTCCTATCCTTTTCAGAAATAAAGCACCATTATGGGTTAGTAATGTCAATCTTTGAACATATTTAAGGCAGTAGTTGCGTGGATAAATGTAAATGTAGGATTCTTCTCTTGTCTTTTTCATTGATTTTGTTCAGTATAATACAGAAGGTTCACTGGAGTGGTGTGGGTAGAACACTTTTTGCAACAGAAGGACATTCCTTTTGAATTTTTTATGTACAGAAATGTACTGCTACTTGTCCAGGGGTCCCTCTCTTGTGTTACCTTAGACAAAGCCTTTGTTTCTTGAGGGACTGTCTGTACTACTTCACTGAGACAGTGTACCGTATGAGCCTCTGTGTACTGTTTCCAGTGTCTAGTGCTTTCTGCAGAATGCTGCATGGTGTAATGTAGAGATTACTGCTTTCAAAATGACAAAAAAAAAAAAAATCTGTTATTTCCAATGCGGTTTGCAAATGCAAATGTTCCTGTTATTGAAACTGATGCATTTTTCTGCCAGTAAGCAAAACAGTAGAAATAATGTGGTGAAAGCTGTCCCTTCTCTGCTTGCATGTCTCTAAATGAAGTTAACTTTCTTGCTGACGCCAAGATATTGATAGATAGCATGTTAATGTGATTAACCAGAAATGAACAACAGCATATCACGTGTGGAGATCTCTGAAGGGGGCAGAGTTCTTCCTTCGTATTCCTGTATGACCAAAGAACACTGACCTCTCTGGCATTCCAAAATGAACAATATCTGACTTCTTTGTTTAACTGCGAATGCAAAGTAATGCAAAATATGGAAAGATGGCAATGTTAACTGATGCAAAAAAGAAAGCAAGAAATGTATGAAAGTTCACTTACATTCTGGTGGGGAAAATATAATTTAATGCTCTGTCACTTTTCATCGAGATTTATGCTTACTTTCAGCACTTAAAGAATATTTATTTCACTATTAAAAAACCCAAACAAACCAGAATGTTAGGGAGCAGCAGCAAGGGCAGGCTGAAGGGAAGTCAAGCTGCGAGTCAGTGGTGACAACAAGGCACGTAGAGACAGTCCCCTCATTGATAAGGACACAGTCCCCCACTGCCTGCAGGAGGCAAACAGGGTGTCTCTGATGACAGTAACCGGGTTCAGCCAGCAGCCTGGGTCTCCAGGCAAGTTTACAGTGACGATCTGAGGTGAAGCAAAGAAGTTGAGTCGATGGGTCGCAGTCTGGATCCGTGGGGTGCGTGGCTAGGCACAGGCATGGCTGCAGTATGGCTCAGGTGAGAACCAAGGATAAGTGCCTTACCTTGAATGCAGCTCTTGAGTGAAGGTGAGTCCCAGTCAAGGCTTCTCACACCTCTTTGTTACACAACTCTTCACAGTGGTCTTTACTGGTAATGCTTGTCTTCAGGAATCCCAAGCACCTGAAATCAGTGGCAAAGCCTGGAGCAAAGTAGACACAACCTTATTAGAGGCGGATCAGTTTAGCAGACATTTAAACAAATTGGACACATGGAAGTCCATGGGACCCAAGGAATACGCCCACAAGTGCTGAGGTAGCTGGTCAAAGTCATTGTGGGTCCAGTCTTGGTTGTCTCAGAAAGGTCATGATGGTTGGAGGAGGCTTCTAAAGATAGGAGTGACATTTACTTTCTTCCAATCCTCAAAAAGGGAAAAGAGGACTATCCAGGGAATTACAGCTTGGTCAGCCTCATCTTCATCCTAGGGAAGGTGATTAAGCAAATAATCCTGTAAAGCATTGCTAAATGTATTAAGGGCAAGGTGGTGATTGGAAGTAGTTGGCATGGATTTATGAAGGGAAATCATGCCTGACCAACTTGATAGCCTTTTACAACAAATTGACTAGATTGTTGGATAATGGGAGAGCAGTGAATATTGTTTATCTTGACTTCAGCAGGCTTTTGTCTCTGTCCTCCATTGCGTCTGAAGTATAGACTAGATGAGTAGACTGTAGTGGACTGAAAACTAGCTTAACTGCCAGCCTCAAACGAAGGATTGTGATCAGGGGCATGAAGTCCAGCTGGAGGCCAGTCACTAGTGGTGTATCCCAGGGACTAATACTGGGGCCATTAGATAGCCCAACTGTTAAAAATTACAGAAGCATGACATAAGCTAAATATCCTTGCTTCTTTCTCAGCTCATGTGTTGTCCTAGTTTCATTTGTTGTTCTATCAGGAAAGTTGGCCAATGGATACAGCCATAGAGAAAGGATGGATAGAACTGCCAGATAAATGTTTTCATTCTAATTAGTGACATAAAGGAATTATAGACCGTGCCATGCTAATCATTGTTATGAACTTCTTACTTAGGTTGAATTTGGTTGAAGCTTTTGTGGTGGATCCAGAACTACGTCAGTGCCTTCAAGAAGATCTCTTACGTCGCTTCCCAGATCTTAACCGGCTGGCAAAGAAATTTCAGAGACAAGCAGCAAACTTACAGGACTGTTACCGAATGTATCAGGCTATTAATCAGCTGCCTAATGTTGTAGAAGCACTAGAAAAACATGAAGGTAACACTTCCCTTTGTCTGTTTTCAATGTCTTATAATACACAGATGATACAAAGAGATAGTGTGTAGATTTCCAAAGATTACTTTTTTCCTGTGTATTTTTGTTGCAGGAGTAAAGCTTAAAGACATTTGAATTTGAAATGAACTGAAATTCTGAAATGCCAATCAGATACTTAAGCATAGACAAATCTTTACATGAAAAAGTGTTGCAATTAGTGTGTAGCTGAAATACTTGAACTGTTGGGTGGTGGTCTGGTAATCTTTGACATCGACTTTGCTCTAAGGATTCTTGACCAATTGCATGTGTATTATAACCTTACAAGATACCATTAGACACCATTCATACAATATTGTTGTGTTCCTTTTGAAGACACTTTGCACTTTGGGTTGTAATTAAACACAAAACCCCTCAGTTTTTTATCGGTGTAATTTGAATGGCTCCCCCCCCTCCCCCAAATCGTTATGCTCCTGTATTTAATAAGAGTAACGTGGCAGGATTTCTTCTGATCTTCGTTAGCAGAAAGCTCAATGCTATGAAAAGCAAGTCTAGAAAATACAAAGTTTGCTATTTCTTTTCCTTTTCTATGTGTTACCAATAAAATGCAGAATAAGACAGTGTCAGTGTAACAGGGCGGTGATACAATACAGCAATAGCAATCCTAGCCTGTCAGAAAGCATATTTTTGTAGAAGCCCATTAATTTGTTTGAAAATCTCTTTGCATAAAGCAAGCACCAAAGCCTTAATGAGAAATATTTTTTAAAATGGTATGGTTACAAAAATGTCTTTCCTGTATTTGAGTAGACAGTAATATTACCCAGTATCTTATACTTTTCTGTAATATAGTTTTATGACTTCAAGTAATGAGACTTACCTTCTAAAATATTAATCTTAAAATAAATTAGTTTTTGGTTGCTGGCTGTGTTATTTCCAAAAGCAGTTAAGATCTAAAACTGCTAGGGAACTGACAGGTAAAACTTTTTCTTTTTTTTTTTCTTTTCTTTTTTCTTTTTTTTTTAAAAAAAAGAGCTGTGCCACGCTTTAGCTGCCTCAGTCATGTCCCTTTGACTTTTCCAAAGACTCTGCTTGTTTTTGCCTTGGCATGGAGCTCTTGGCTTTCCATCTTAAACTGATGTATTAGTTCAAAATGCTTGCTTCCTGTCTTTACTTCTTTTTCTATTAGTTGTCATTTGGCTCAATAGAGTTTCTCTGTCATAACATTGGGGTAGGAAAACAATTCCATTTTTAGAACTTTCAAGGAGCAAGCTGTGCAAGGCAAACTGCTAAGCTCACCATATGGAAAAATTAATAGACTGCAAAAGGTTCTTGCTGTTTTACACGTGAATCATTCGGCCTTAGTAGGGCATACATCAGCGGTATATCTAAGATAATTTAAAATAGGTGAAATGTGTTATTTTTATTTTTCTTTGTACTTGTATGCACTTGTTTAAAGTACAAGAATGGTCTGGTAATTTTGCGTGTATGTGACTGATTCAGACTGGATCTGATCATTTTCCTGTTTAAGACTACAAAATCTGACTTTCCATCTCTTGATGGGTTAAAAGAAAGATTTTTCACATTTCTGAGTATCTGCCAGTTTCAGAACTTTCTTTTCTCGTGAATGGTTATGGGGAGCTATAGCATGAAGTGATCAGCAGTGATTGCCTTTCAGTATGAAGAATTGCTTTGTTGAGATGCTTGTTTTTGTGGATGATGGAAGCTGTGGAGAGGGGTAATGAGTGAAGATGACTTTTTATTTTTTAGACATAAGCCTGCATAAGATGGGAAAGGACTCTGAGTCATCAAATCATTTTGCTATTGCTGGCAAAAGGGACCAGTTGTTCATTACTGAAATTGCTGGGGCATAAAATCTAGGTACTTACAAGATGTCTGTCTTCAAGACGCTGCTGAAGCATCTTCCTTCCCATCTCCAACTGACATTCTAGTTTAAGCCTGTAAATATGCAGGATACAGGAACTGTATGCTGGGTACCAGGTGTATTTTCACCGTATTGTATACAGTGGCTGGAATACCCCCTTACTGCTTTTGGAAATGCCTCTTACTGCATGTTCCATCACAGTTCTTTCCATGACTGTTGCACTGGTGTGTTATAACCATGTTGTGATTGAACTTGGCTGTTGCCCATCCTTTGTCACTTCCAGCTGATTATTCCTCTACTTACAGTGGAAATTCGTTTATCTATCAATGCGTTGTCTTGCTCACTGCTAAATTTTACTTTGTTTCTATTAGCCCACTTTTCAAGGTCAGTTAGTTACGTTCCTGATTTATTTTGTTCCAATTTCATCTACTGATATCTTCCACGTTGTATATATTAGTGAATTTTATAAGCAGCCTTCTTTTGTGTGTTAATATTATTAATTCACACATCTTAAAAAGATAAATCCTTGTATGAGCCCTGGAGGAACTGTATTGCTGATGTCCTTCCAGCTCATTCGTCTTTTGCAAGTTGGTGATGTCCTCTTTATCTGCCTTCTGATCTTTGTATTAATCATGAATCTTGCATCTGAGCATCCCAAGTGACACCGTATTGAATGCTTTAGTAGAGCCCAGATTAGCTCTACAGATTTCCCTTTGTCTTAGGCATTCAGTTATTTCAGACAGACGTTGTGCTATACAGGTATGATCCTCCTCTAGTAAACCCATACTATATTTTATCCCAATTTCTGTTTTGCTCCTTGTTCTTTCCTCATCCTTTTTTCTAAGACCTTTTGTACTATCAAAATGGCTGGTTTAAGTGCACTTAGTCATCGAGATTTGTCTGTGAAAACAAATAGTGTCCTTGATGGAATAGTGTCAGTTTTTATACTTCTGTAACTATATAAATGTTTCAAGTTTGAAGATCAGTGCTTGATTTTAATTTCTATACAAAGTTTTAAACGATATTAATAGTAAAGTCCTTAATGCATGTAATAAACACTTATCTGTGCTTCAGTAAGTAAATTATGGTTTAAATTAAAAATTGTACCTGGGAGCAGGTAGGCTTTGTGATCAATATGCAGCTCTGCTTTGACGGTACATAGATCTATTATTCTTTCTCTCAATGGTTAGCTTACATGGTAATAATGTTGAGTAGATGCAAAAGTGTTTTTTTTTTACCCTGCATCTTTTATATGAGTTTATGAATGCAGGTGCAAGACAAGTTGGAGTCTAATTTAGAATTATTCAGTGGTGTTTCTTGTTCATATTCTCTTAATGCCAAGCGTTACGCTTTTAAGAAAAGCATACACATAGAACTTCTATATATCCTCAGTATTCACTGCCTCCACTATTTTACTTTTTTCAAGCATTGGATACTGAATATGAAGTTGGATTGAAAGCGTAAATCAATTTTGCAATGTATCAGTTTGAACCATATCATAAATATATGTAAATACATTAGTATTTGATTTACTTAATCAGTATTTTCTAATTTTTGATGTGACATCTTCCTATGGTGTCTGGAGATATACTCTTCAAACTTAAATAATGAAATGGTATCATGAAACTTTCCTACTTAGTCGTTTCAAGAAAATAAATTGTAATTGCTGCTTTAAGTGCAAACGCAATCATTTTTCATTAGTTCAAGAATACTGAAGATTGTTTCTTTGTGTGTGCCATGCACTCTGTCAGCTGGTGCACTGGGAACTGCTAAGTCCACTCTGAAGAAGTCCTTTTCTGCTCTTCAGACTCTTCGTTCTTTACTGCCTCCTTTTATTTTCTGGGTTGGTTTAGAGCTGTCTTCTTACAGGAGAGGAAAAAAAAGTGTGACAGAGAGCAAGCAAGAGATACAGAATAAGAAGCAAGCTGTACTTTATTTCAGATCTCTCTTATTTTTGAAGATTTTTAGATAGCAGATGACTCCATTTTTACAAGTTCAGTAATCTCTCAACAACATGTAATTTTTTTTCTCTGTTAATAGATACTACTCAGTTAAGAGCTTTAACTTTAAAAGCTTGGGGGAGTGGGGAAGCATAAAAGGCACAGGAGGAAAAGGAAACAAACCAAACTTTTTCTTTCTGCTTGAGTTATGGTGCTGAGAGAAAAGAGAGATTCCCTTGGGTAATCATGTCCTCGCTCTGTGACTTCTATAAATTTGTATGGAAATGTTTCCTAGGAAAGATTAGGACTTTTTCCCTGGTCTGGTAAGAAATTGGGAGGCTCTGGACTAGCCAGAGCTTAATTCTGTGTTTCTCTGTTAATGTGCAAAGCCTTGCCTGTAAACATCGGAGGCAAATATTGTAATTCTGTACACAATCCAATGACTATAAGCTCATAGCATTGGATTCTTTTGTGGCATTTTGTGTAAATCATATAGTCAATAATGCTAATCTTTCTGTGATTAAATTGTATATTGAAGTGGCTGCAAAGATGTAAACATTCATTTACTGACAGAGCATTTTCACAGCTGGCTGCTGGATAGGTGCTTATTTGTAGGCCTGAACAAAATACTTCTTTCACAGAATTGGCAATATCTGTGCATGCTAAGTTAACTATGAACTGCATTTTGTGTTCAATGTTTACAGTGTTCTGTGGACTGCCAACCAATATGTGTGCTATGCAGTTATACTTGGTGCTACAGAGTATCTGTGCTAACAAAATGAGTTGGAAGAGACTAATTTAATTTTGATGACTTCCTGTTTAGTGGAAAGATCAGTGACTATAAAGATCTGGTTATAGTAGATGGTCTTTTCTTAAGGAAAACAAAACCAAAAAACATAATACCTCAATTTCTACTATGTTCATCCTACTAAATATTTCCAATTTTTGGTAATTTTGAATTAAGAAAAATTAAAAACTCTCAGTGTGGATGATGAGATACACTTTGTATCTTTAAAATTGGTTGCTGTAGAATACACTTTTTGCTAAAGCCATTTCAACTTTTTATGAGCAAGAATAGGTAATGTACAGACAGCAGGTTTGCTTTCAAACTGTTGTTTGTCTGTAGTTTTACTCACAGTAGAAAGGAATTAATACCACCAGATATGAACAAAGATGATGGAATAGGTACAAGCTTAATCAGAATATAAATTGGATAATGCCAATTTTAGAAAAAGATATGTGTGTGTCAGTGAAATAGTTATAACCAATCTTAATGAAGATTAACCAGCTATATAGTTGTGCTGTTTATCTTGGACAAGTGAATTCTGGTAAAGTTGTGGGGTTTTGCGAATGATAATTTTTCTTGTTTGCTCTTAACAGGAGCTCACCAGATGTTGTTGTTGGCAGTGTTTATAACACCTCTTAATGATATCTACTCTGACTTCTCAAAGTTTCTGGAGATGATAGAAACAACATTGGACATGGATAAGGTATGGGCTGGTGTGTGGGAGGGGGTTTACTTAGCAATTAAAGTTTCTTACTGAACTTTGCAATCTGCTCTACACTCACTAAATTTAATTGATCGTCTATAGTAGTTAGTGATAGTTTAGCTGTGGAATATATGAAGGCTGTTATTAGTATAGCATTTGGATATCAAGAGGATATTCACCCACAGTCTAAAATTATCTAGCCAATGAAAAAACACTTTAGGTACATGGGTGCTGCGGACCTGAAACTATTTTTAAAAAACTTCGTCAGTATTAAAAGTGGGAAAGTTACTTTGTCACTTTTCTGCTTCTAAATATTTTCAGTTACTGCGAAATATCTCAAATCTAGTATGTAGCCAGAACACGTTTATTACATATTTCTCTGCTTCTATAAAGTTCATTAGACTTGGTTCTGTTTGGTGGGATTAAGTCTTCATAACTAACAGTTTGCTTCTGAAAAATGGTTGACCTAGGTATAGAGACTGACTTTACTTTCCAGTGTAAAGGTATTTCTCACTAGAGAGAAAGCTACTACAATTATCCTAGCCTTGCATCTATGCTTGCTTATAAAATATTACTGATGATAGGACTATGCTTGCAAGAGAAACTGGCATTCTTTTCAGAGGAAAAATTGGCCGAAGAAAACTGGAAGGAACATTCCTGTTCCTTAAACCTGTAGCAGAAAGGAGACAGGATGAGCATAAATGACTGATTTGTCATTGTTTAACATTGAATGCTTAGGACACAGGCAAAATCATGAACCATTGCTTAACTGGGTGAAGCAATGCCAAGGTTTTAAGTGAGTTTTGTACATAATTTTTTCCCATTATATTTGTTAGAGAATTGGTGAGACACATTTTGACAAGTACATGCTTGGTTAGAAACATATTTAATGTTCATTTCACAATAAGATGTTTTGGTCATTTTGGAAAACGTGGGAAGCTTTTAGGATTGTCATAACTGTCAATCTCAGCTGACTGTAGAAATACAAGATCTACCTAACCATGTGCCAGGCATGGGACTAAGGGCAAGGTGTTGAACTTCTGAAAACTGCAGCAGCTTTAAAATTTTGAACATGCATATTTTTCTCTAAAGGCAGAAGCACTGAGTTTTGTCTTTTTGTATTGTGTATGCATTAATCAACTGCATTTTACTCTTTAAGGAAAAACTATTTGATTGACATGTTGCTGTAATTTGTGATGTATGCTAATGAAGAAATTTATAGCTTTATACTAGTTACAGACCATCTGTTGATGCAGTTTGTATGCCCTGGGACTCTGTTTTCTTTAAAACTAACAGCTGTTCTAAGCCTTGGCCCTTCATAGTCCAGCTCTTCAAATTTCTTTCAGCTTCTACTTTAAGAATGTTTTGTTGTCCTTCCAAACAGAATAACGAGTCAGTTATTTTTAATCAAGTCCCCTAGAATCCAGTGTGTTGGATTTGGTTTTTTTCCCCTTCAAGATACTGGAAAATGGCTATAGATAAGCTAATGCTGGTTTTACCACAAGAATAAGCCTTGTCCATATGAATGTTAAAACTTGAACTTTGACTTGAAATTCCTCTTAGGTTTTTAGGGAGTTCAAACAAAATACCTAGCTCTAATCTGAGTGTGATTGAAGGACAGGTTGTCATAGCAACTAAATTATGTCAATAATGCATTCTAATATAAAGAGAAACATCTAAGTTCAAAAAGCGTGGGACGTGGTTATTCATTTACCTAGCTGTAATAAAAGTTGAGAAACTGTCACTTCCATTCCACAGAATCATAAAGGGCCTTTGAAAAACCACCTTACTCCAACCTCCTCCTCAAGTCAGGGCAACTTCAAAGTTTGTTAGCACTATCGGTATAAAGTATTTTGGTTTGAGTATTAAGAGCACAGCCCTTTACAGAAGGACTTGTTTTTCAGATTAGCTAGCTAGCTTACCATAGTCCCAGAGTCTGCAAATTGTTTGCTGTCACCTCATTCATCTGAGCACCCCTTGGAAATGTGACTCACTTGGGTCTCATTTCGTGTAAGTAGACATATGCAGGTATGAAAGTGTTGTCAGTGCTGTGATGTTAGTCTGCTGCTTACCGCATTAAATTTTGTACTTTGAACATTCATTTCAGGGTAGCTCTGAGCAAAAACTTACACTAAAAGAAATGCAGTGTGTTTAGTGGAAAAAAAGGGAATGTCTAGCTGCTGTTTATCCATATTGCATTAAGGGATTTGCTTTCATTATAACCCTTTGCACGACTCTTGCCGGTAAAAGGTCATATGTAGAGTGAGGTTATATATAGAGTGAAAGTGGTAGCAGCAGTGTTCAGACCAATCTGTTGCACGTGTCTGTTGCATTCCTTAATCTCTGAAGCAAATTTAACATTTGTATTTAATGCAGTACTGAGTTGTAATTTAGACTTAAGTGCATTTCAGTGATCAGTATATCAGTGAAATATCACAATGATGATGAGTGTTTTCATTCTTCTTTTGGGGAGATGAGAGGGGAGTGAGTTGGGTTCAGTGGTATTTTCTTAAATTTTTCTGGTGAGGTGTAGCCTTAGTGGACCATAGCTGATGGTAGATTCATTAGGTACAAAGCACCAAGAACTCAAATACCACATTCCTGTTAATGCTTGTCTTGCCAGATTGTTGGCCATGTTCACATGGAGGGCTGTGGAGGAGAAAAAGCAAAAGTTTGCTTTAAGTGACTTAACTAATTATATCTGAGATACTTCTGTAGGAGGAGCACAGCTTGAGAAGAATGTTAGAGGGTAATATAGTTGTGGGTGCCTGGTGTTTTTATATATTAATTAGTAGCATAAGTTTTTAATATTTTTAGTAAACCATAATAATTTTACTTCCTTAGCAGTTTAGCTGAACTTTTAATTTAATTTAAAATTGTTTTCTATTCACTTGATCACACTTGGCTTTCACTTGGAGAGAGTGGTCAGATGGAGCAGTTCTGTTTGTCACCTGCTAAGGATTACTTCATGAGGCCTGAACGAGGAAGGAGCTGCCCTATAATAGTTGGGGTGGGTAATGCAACATATTAGAAGCTGTCTTCAAACCTGGATCTTACACATTTTTAAATTCAGATTTTCAGGCTGAGGTAATGGGATATAGTCTGCTAGCTGTCCCTAAAGACTTGGTACCTGTACCTGGAAAAGCCACCAGGCACTTAACCCTGGGGCTGGAGTGCCTGGTCTGCTGCAGATCAGTTCTTGAACTGCTACAGTCCCTAACCAGAACTATTCCTGTAAATGGAAGCTGAAGTAGTTCCACTTTAATGGTACTGTCCCGAAACTTCACAGCAGCTTAGGATTTATTTCTTGCACACTAGCAGCCTCTGGGTTCCCTTGTCACCACAGGTCTGTTGGAGCCGTACTGGAATTAGCAACAAGCACATAAAAACTAACTCCGTCCCCATGACTGCTGGACTGAGTGGTGGGTGAGGCAGTAACCTGGCTTTTTTGCACACCGTAGGATCTAGCCACCTACGGATCTTTGCTTGCAGTGAAAGGAAAACTTGCCAGCAGCGAGGAGGCCCTGAAGGATGGAAGTGCAGGGCATGGCTTCGGTTCCAGTCAGCCTCTCTGACATGGCCGCCTGGGTAAAGGGCAGAAGCGAGAGACAGACCCGGTGCTCTGCTGGGGCTGCCTGTGTGTTACGGGTCCTCGGGAATGCTACCTTCCTTCTCCTGAGGTTATGGGATTTCTGCAGTTTATTCCAGGCTTCAAATAATTCTTTGAAGCTGGGAAACAAAATTACTTATCGCTTGACTGTCAATCGTGGTTGTCTCATGAAGCCAGTCCTGACGAGGGCTGGCATGCGTGGTGTTTGCATCCCAGACTTTCCAGTTGCTGTTTCAGATCCAGGATCTGTCCTACAAAACCAGGAATGGGCTTTTCTGCTGTATACTCTGTCATAAATGTTCATTGTTGTTCTTTAGCGGAACTAAGGGAATGGGAGGAACAGGCCTATCAACAGGGATGTAGCAGGGAATGAATTTGTTCGTACCCTTTTCTTAACATCTCCAGCTTTCAAGATGGTCCTCTAAAATCTCGTAATCCATTATTTTGTGTGGAGTCCACATCTCTGGTTAAGCAACTGGAGAACTTTTCCACTGCAGTGTGTTTGCACACAAAACAACGGGAACCAGAATGGCAGGCTGAGTGTAATGCCTTGCACTGCTGGTAATTGCACAGAGAAAATAAGCACCAATGGTTCAGTTTTCCATGATGCAGCTTCTGTGGAAGATCAAATTATCTGTTGGGAGAAGATCATTCTCAGAATAAAGCAGCAATCCTTTGAATATACAGTATGATATGTAGTTTCTTCATATGATAATTTACTTGTTCCCCCATTCCTGTGGCTTTCATCTCCAGATTGCATTCCCAGGTCTTTGTTCCAAGTTGCTGCAAAACTGTGAGTCTTGAGTCTAATGCTTTTACAATTATTTTGATGCACTGCAGATTCTTAAGTGCTCCTTGTGCTTAGTAGGACGAGATGTATGTGGTGATTCTTGCACTTAACAGTTCCTGTTGCTCAGTGCTTTCTGGAGTGATACTTTTATTGTCTGGGAAGGAGTAAACAAACTGTGAACCTCCCTGTTTTCTTCTCCTTCCTCCTCTTGCTAACATATACTTGTGGGTAAAAGTGAAATTGTATGTAAACCACCATCTTTTTTTGGTGTGTTTTGCAAGGTATTTGCAGCTGCTTTGTGTACAACTTTGCAGATAATTCCCAGCTAGGGGAAGCTTCATGAAAATGTTGGTTTGGTTTTTTTAAACTTAATTAGATTAAATACATTACTAATATGAAAGCCAATGCTTAGTTTCCATGTTGGACAACAGTGCTAGTATTTTGTTGATAGTAGAAGTTTGTGTATTAAAAATTGACTTTCTTTTATTTAGCAAATAAATTTTTAGTTACAAGCTGTGCTTGCGAATTAAACTTGAGGCTTTGTAAGGTCATCAGAAACACGCACCTGGCAGTGGAAGCATGGGGAAGAGAGAGGAAAAAAGATGAATACAATTTACTTCATCTGTGACTCTGAAAATATTTAGCTTGGAAGGAAATGTGTATGCTTTTCAACTTAAAATAATTGTTGAAATTGGGTGGGATTTTTGATGATATTATGTAGACTCCTTCTGTAACCTCTTGAGTGTGTTTTAGGCAGGAATTACAGTTTCAGAAACTTTCCAAAGACTTCTTGGTTTGAAATGCCCTATCCTTCTACACTCTCTCTTGATTAGCTGCATAAGTCCAGGCTAGCATACAGGTTATGTACATAACAATTTCATTTCCTCTGACTTCCCTTTTTTTCCTGCCTGCTGCTCAGTTATTTGTGTGCAAATAAATGTGCAGACAACTCCATTTCAAAGTAAAGGAGTCTGTTAAATTGGTATTTTTTGTTTGTATAAAGTATATTATTTGAGAAAACAAGTGTTTGAGATGTATTTGTTTTGCAGTTGAATCAGATACCAATTATCACAAAGAGCATTGCATTGCAAAATTATATATATAAAAAATAAATTTAATAAATTATTAAGTAAATCCATTTCACCATGTATGATCAGGGAGGTGATTTTTTTTAATTTTTTTTTTTTTTACTGCCTATGTTCTTATGAATTTTTTCTTGTTATTTTTCCCTAGGTGGAGAATCATGAATTTCTTGTCAAGGCTTCTTTTGACCCTAATTTGACAGAATTAAGAGAAAAGATGAATGAACTGGAAGAAAAAATGCAGTCCTTTTTAAAGAGTGCAGCCAAAGAACTAGGTAGGGTATGAAACTGCCTTTGATTCTTACCACCTTTGTAAAATGTTTTGAGGTGAAGCAATGAAAACTGATATAGAGGACTTAAGGGGTGTTTGTATTATTTTATTATTAGTTTGGGGTGACTTTAGTCTTCACAGTACAGTCTGTTGAAAACTGAGTGGCTTTTTTTTTTTTAAGTATGCCATTCCAGAATATTTCAGAAATT
>JAVJGG010000055.1:16774779-16784928 GCA_035590195.1 Aviceda cuculoides
TAGTTTTCTTTTGAAGTTCTTTGTAAAATGTAATGTGTAAGCAAATGAGACATTTAAGGAATTGATTCTCTTATGCAAAAAATTCCATTTGCAGCTGATGAATCAGGCATTCAAAGAGCAACTTAAAAAGAAAACCATTTTTTAATTAAAATATGGCAAGGAAAACCACAACATAGTTATTTTAGGTTACACCTTTAAGGGCTTGCGTATTTTTTAATCTTGACCTTTTTTTTTTTAGCGTAAACAAGATACCTGGATGAAAAGGAAAGACAAGATTGTGTAGGGATGGAATGAGCAATCTCACCATCCAAAAAGTATGTGTTAGTAAAAGGATCATAAGACTGCAGGTGGTGTGCTTACAGCAGCAATATAGAATGTCCTTGCAGTGTGCTATGAACATTTTTCACATTTCTGGAGAATATGTAGCAGTACTATAATCATGAGCCTGATTTGAATATGCAGTTTGAGAGCATATCAAAGTAAAAGCAGAGAATGAATCAGTAAAATTCTGTTAGGTCTGGGTATTTCTCATACCCATACAGAACCAAAGCAAGTGTATTGAATAGCGTATCTAAGAGAGGCTACATCATACAAGCTGGGGATTAATGAGCAGGAATAGCACAGGCTGCAGGATTTTTGATAATACACTTGTTTTCTTCTTTCTTTTAATCAAAAAGGTTTGGAAGCTGGCAAAAGTATCAAACTGGAGACAAATTCACAGTTTGGACATCACTTTCGAATAACTTGCAAGGAGGAAAAAGTTCTCCGTAACAATTCAAAATATGGAATAGTTGATACACAGAAGAATGGTGTGAAATTTACTAACAGGTATGAGATCATCTTTGTAGTTTTTCAAGCCTGTTGTGAAAGAGGCAAAAATGTTCCTTTCTTTATAATTGTGTTGTGCAAACTGGTTTCCCTACATCTTGAATGGCTGAATTTTCACCTTTTTAATTGGCTCACAGATTGAGATATTGAGCAAGACTGGCATGAGAGAGGAGTAGTCATACAGTTTCTGTTAAAAGCTGCGTTTCCCCCTTTTACTTTGCCAACTGTTAGCTATTTTGGGTCCTTTGACTTGGGCTAGTTTCTCTGTTTTAGCTGCAGCTAGCAGCATAGTTGCATTTACTGTGAGTGTTTATACAGACACTTTCACAAGCTGTGATAGGAAAAGAGCTATTTATGTTTATTACCAGATATGACATGCAGCAGTTATGTTGGTGATTACCTTCTTTTTGTTCCAAATCACACTGTAATTTCTGCTGGTCCTAGTATTGGACTTCCATTCTGTGGCTCTACAGATGAAGCTATTTAAAAATTTCAGTCTGCAGGCTAATTGCATTGGTGTTGTTTCAGTGTCTCCTTGTCTGGACAGCAGTTCTGTCACAGGTCAGCCAAGCAAAATGTCTATACTTTTTGTTGAATTTTTAGCTCTTCTAGATCATTTTAGAAGGAGCCAGGCTACCATGGTCATCAGATGTCTCTTTTTCTGTACTTCATTATTTTTACACAGAACAAAGTAGAAAGTTGCAGGTAATAAGTTGAAGGTGATCTCTTGAGGTTAACTGGTCTAACCCCTCACTCAAAGCAGACCCACCTTAGAAATTAGATCCTATCTCAAAGTTAGATGAGGTAGCTCAAGGCGCTGCCCGGGTGCCCATCCTCCAAGCATCCTTCACAACCTGGTGGGGCACAAGTTCCAGTGCTGAACCATTCTTTGTGACAGCTTTCCTAATCAGATCTAATGAGAATTTTCCTTGCAGAAGCTTGGGGTTTTAGTGTCTCATTCTTTTGCTGTGCACCTCCAAGAAGAGTCTGGTGCCTCTTCTTTCCAAGCTGACTTCAGATTTCTCTCAGCCTGGGCAGGCATCCTCTCAGCCTGTCCTTGTATGCCATGTGCTCCAGCTGCCAATGTTTGTGGTGGCCATCTGCTCCAGGTTTGATATGTCTCTTTGACTGGGAAGACAAAACGGCGAGGCAGCACTGCGGCTGTGGTCTCACAAGCGCTGAATAGAGGGGAAGAATCGGTTCCTTTGGCATGCTGGCTATTCTCTTGCTAGTCTAGGCAGTAGGGGCTTGGCCCTCTCTGCCTTAGTGTCACACTGCTGGGTCGTGTTCAGCTTCTTGTCCACTGGGTTCCCCAGCTCTTTCATGAATAGCTGTTTTATAGCCATTTGGACCCCAGTCTGTACTGTTGCATGGAGTTATTTCATCCCAGGTGCAGGACATTGCATTTGCCTGTGTTGAAATACTTGTCCACCTATTTCTCTAGTCTGCAGATATCCCAATGAGTGGCAGCCCTGTGCTCCAGTGTCCTGACAGCTCCCCTTAACGTGGTATTGTTCACAGCCTTGCTGAGAGTGCGTTTGAGAGTGCATTCAGTCCCATCATTCAGGTTGTTAATCAAGGCATAAATGGTATCAGCCCCAGTATCAACCCTAAGAAACGCCGCTACTAATCAGCCACTAATTGGACTTCAACCTCCTGACAAGTTCTTCCTTGTCTGTCAGTGGCAAGTCCAGGAGAAACCACTCTTTAAGTCTCCTGCATGTGTTATATACAGAAGGGTAAAAATAGCAGAGATTAATACATTGTACAGTCTGTTTCAGACAAACCGTGCTGCTATCGCTTTATGTGAAACAGTTCCTGCTGGAGTTAGCATCAGAGAAGTGAGTTTATTGAGAGATAGATCTTGATTGACAGACATGTATGAAGAGCACTGCCTACAGGGCAAGGTTGGTTTCAAGCCAGTGCTATTAGTAATAGTGACTGTTTCTGTTAATCACTCACTTTCACAGTAATAAATACTTTGCTTTGAAAAGGAGGGCAAACATATTGGTTCACACCAACCAATATGTTGGTGTATTTCGCACCAATTTACTTAAATGAACAAAGTGTAAACCTTAATTGCATTTTGTTTTAACATTTACTCAGAGGATATTTTTTCAAAACATCCCTGAAATTTAAAACAGCTTTTTTTTGGTTCTAAATATGTTGTGAATCTAAATGTAGTGATGAAGTTAGGCTTTTCTGTAACTGAGAAGATGGTACTTAGAACTTCTACTGTCATCTGTTACTTTCCTGTGGGGAAGAAGCCCATGGGTTACTAAAGGTTAACTGGTCTAAACCCTCACTCAAAGCAGACCCACCTTAGAAATTAGATCCTATCTCAAAGATAGGATCTAATCTCAGAGATCTAGGAACACACTTCTCTGTGCTTACTGAAGTTATAGTTGCTTCTGTAGATGGTACTAGAAGCACAAGGCTGACTTCTGCTTATAGTGTGGGTGCACTACTTGGGTGTGTTTTATATTCAGTCTTGCAGACTCTCCTCCATGTTCGGAGACAAGCTTGAGAAGAATAAACACTTGTTTAAATGCTCTCTTGATTTCAGCTTACCTTATTTTGAAGGCTAGAACCTGTTCTTAGTGACAGTAGTTCGCTGAGGTTTTTACTAAATGCAAGAAGTCAATGCCTTCAGCTCTGATAAACCTGTTGTAGGACCCTGGGTTAATTACACAGTTGCTTAGCAGCAATTCTCCTCTGTCAGTTCTATAACGTGCCACACCTCATTGCAAAATGGCCAGAAATTCAGCTTTAAGAGCAAGTCCTTGTCACATAGCATGTCTATAACGGACAACTACTGTAAAATGTTTAAGAATGATGTGTTCAGAGATGCTAGACTTGCTGGTTTGGCCCTTGTGGGTGATTTTCAACTTGGGATTAATCTTACTGATATCCTGGTGTGGATGAACTGTAGATTAGTTGCTTTGTAGCCCTTGTGCTGAACCTTGCTGTTAAAACAGGTGAGGACAACTGCTATTGATTCCTAGATGAGGAGGCCAGAAGTTTGTCATTGTAGCAGTGAAGACAGAACATCACAGCTTCTAAATATTGTGGTTTTGTTCACAGCAAACTGAGCTCCGTCAATGATGAATATATAAAGAACAGAGAAGAGTATGAAGAGGCTCAGGATGCAATTGTCAAGGAAATCATTAACATTGCTTCAGGTGAATATGTCAATGTTCAGATTGTGACACAATCAACAGATGTGTATCACAGTCTGGAATGGTGGGAGTACTTGCGGTTACTTTGTAGGTCCTTTTGTAGAGAAGAACCATAACATTCCCCAAAGAATTAATGTGAAAAATGAGGTTTGGCTTTTAGACAGTTCTTGAAAGTTTGAAGTATATTGTCTTCCATGGTCAGACCCTTTCCTGGCATTGCTACAAATGTGCAGTCATGGGGTGTGTGCAATTTTTAATCCCATAAAAGGAACACAAATATGCCGGTAAAGGCCACATCTATCCTCCACCCACCTACCTGACTCTGGGCATCTCCATCCAAATGGTGAACTAAAAAGGCAGAAGAGGTAAAGAACAATAGAGAACTGAGGGAGTGGGACCTGAGGTCTGTGAAGGAGGGTGAAGCAAGAACATTGGTATGCAGTATAAAATCACGTTAGCCATCGCTTATATGGTACAATAAAAAATTGTTGTTTTCCTAATTAATTTCCATATATTTTGCTCCAAGATTGCCTACTTGCAGGACATTCTTTACTATCCTTCACGAAAAGAAGAAGAGACATCTGGGAATTTGGTCTTGGAGGATTCTGTAAATATCGTCTCTCCCAAAGGCACTAGTTCCAGCAGAACAAGTCTTAGTTCTTTGAAAGATAGAAGTGGAAAGTGAAAGCACTAATGAATATTAAGCTAAGGGTAGATGTATTAAAGATGAAGAAAACACTTTTTAAGCAGATGTATTAATGTATTTGAGTGTGTATTAAGTTACAGTGGAAATATTCGTAAGCTTTGACCTGTTGTCATGATAAGGAATTTGCCAGTATATTGCAAAATCAGTAGCTTGTTAGATATTTTTTTCTTGGTAATTTTCAAGTGATTTTTTTTGTGCAGCATACTAAGGTTTGTATGTTTATGTAGAAAGCTAGTGGGGTTTTATATAACAGGATTAGCTTCAGTATGTCATAAATACCTAGTAAGTTTAATAAACTCTGCTGCTGCTTAAAGCTTCTGCCATGTGCAGTTGTAGACTTACAAGTGTATATGTGTATTCAAAAAGCATTTTTATTCCCCAGGTGGAGGCAATTTAATGAAAAAGACCGGATTATGTGTGTAATTCTTGAATGAAAGTGATTTAAAAGTTCTATTAATGATCTATACCTAGCTAGTTCAAGAGATGATGTTAGAATGGTAAATGTACTTTGTACAGGTAGGACTTTTTCTGCAGGTCACTGCTCACCTCTTCTGACACACGCATCCCATTTGCAGGTGTTGGATGATTTACCTCTGTAGACTCCTGTTCCACATCCCTTTCACTGAAAAAAACCAAACACCAAAAAGACTGGTACTGGGGATGCTGGGCCATCTAGTCTCGTTGTCTGGTATCACAGGCACTGTATCTTACAGACCTCTCCATACCATCATTCACATAAACAGAAATGGTTCTGTCTCTGAATTGTCAGTGCTGTGTCTCTGTTGTCTTTGCTTGCATGAGCATCAAAGTGCAGCATACTACAGAGGAAGGAAACTTACTGGATTTCCAGCCATCTTGTCATTGTGAGCATTGGCCTTCCCATACCAAGATAGGCTGTTTCTCATTGTCTGTTGTTAAGGCAGAACAATCAATGTGGCCTCACTTCTTCCTTTTCTTAGTCTGAAGAAGTTCCCTTTGTAGTCAGAGCATGAATACTTAAGGATTACATCTTAGACTCTCACAGAAGGTGATGGCTATCTTGAACAAAATTGACTTTTAATGCAGGTGAATTAATTTTATGGGCTATGGGCTCAATATAGGCTTTAAGATATCCTTTCAGCAAGAACAAAAAAATTTTTAACTGTGTTGAATTTGTGTATCTCTAACCAAAAACAGGTTATGCAGAACCAATACAGACGATGAATGATGTGATAGCTCAATTAGATGCAATTGTCAGTTTTGCTCATGTGTCAAATGGAGCACCAGTGCCGTATGTCCGTCCTGTCATTCTGGAAAAGGGACAAGGAAGGATTGTGCTGAAAGGTGCCAGGCATCCTTGCATCGAAGTGCAAGATGAGGTGGCCTTCATCCCCAATGACATTACGTTTGAGAAGGGCAAGCAGATGTTCCACATTATTACTGGTAAAAGTTTCCGTTCTCTTTTTCATTTGCTATTTACATTTTAAATGTCTCGAGTATTTCCAATAATGATGTCTTTAAAAAACCAAACCAATAACAAGCAAGCAAGCAAACAAACAACCCAATAAAACTCTGTCAAAACAATTTCTCTAATCAACAAAGGGTGAGCGCCTAGCAAGTTATTCGTCTTTCTGTATGGGGGATAAGATTTAGCTCTGGAAGAAAAGGAAGGGTATTTGTAAGGTGGTGGTTTTTATTATATTAAAAAAAGAAAGCGTACACAATGTTCTTGTGAAGTGTTTCCTTTGGTAGTGGATATTCTACATGTTTATGCGCATACAGACGTATTTCTCATCTTCCAAACTAATAGTCATGAAATTAGTTGTTATGATTGTAGTTATAGTGCACTGTCTGGAGAAGGTGATCACTAATTTAGATATAGTCATTTCAGAAGAAGAGAGAGGCTGCTAGGACAGTAGGAAATAGGAAATTAGTCCTTCCTTAATATATGTATTCTTTGCCTTAGTGACTGTTAAGTCCACAAGCCAGGCAACCTCAGGAACTGGAGAACCTGAACCTGCTTAAGTGATTTTGAAAATTCCACTGAGCATCAGTTGTACTGTAATCGCGTAGGCACTTTCTGTAGTCAAGACTTTAAGCAGCCTCTTTGTTAATGTTTTCTTTGTTTAGTATTAAAGTCAATTTTAAATGCAAAACATGTTTCAATGACTGTACCCTTTTTTCTCCTATTCTCTGGTGTAATTAAGATAATTTTACTACACAGGAAAACATTTTTAGTGTTTATAGATTTAATTGAATTTTAATTTCCATCCAGATGTCCTTGACATACATTCTGAGTAGCAAAGATCTGAAATTAGAGAATGATTAATGAATACTTCTAACATAATCAAAAAGTAAAAACTAAAAATCTGAATAAATGCATGGTAACAGCCTTGTTTTTCTGGTTAGCAAAAGCATAAAATTGGTTTTAATGATCAGTTTTCTGAAAAATACTTTTGATTTCATTTGTACTTTAGTTAAAAGTAACTTATTCATTTTGCTGATGCAGACTGCCCTTAGATTGTTATTCAAATCACCCATCAGCTTGTACCTGGTCTGTAACTAAGGTATTTCATTTTTACAGACAAATCGTAATTGTTGTTTCAGGTGAAAGCAAATTATTTTCATTCTTAAGCAGCAGTACTGATGGCTTCTAAATTAAAGCTTATTAGTTTTAGGTATGGACATGAGTTTTAGATGACTGCTTATACTTCCGAAAAGTCCCCAAACTTATGAAGGTCCCTAATGCTCTCTGATCACCTTTCTTTTGAAAAAGCAGCACTCAGTAAGACATACAAGCAAGCCTTAGTAGTGGAGCTACTTGTTGCACCTGTTAGACAAGTCTGCTACTCTTTCCTGGCAAGAGAGTAGCAAGTTTAAATGTTCTTTGGTTTAAATTACAGCCTGTTCTCCTTTAAAAGGACTGTTGAATTGAAAATGATAATGTTTTTTTAATTAATTTGCAAAATTTCTTCTTTAGGCCCTAACATGGGGGGAAAATCAACCTACATTCGACAGACAGGGGTGATTGTTCTTATGGCCCAAATTGGGTGTTTTGTACCCTGCGACTCCGCAGAAATAAGCATTGTGGATTGTATCCTGGCTCGGGTGGGAGCTGGAGACAGTCAGCTGAAAGGGGTGTCTACTTTCATGGCTGAAATGTTAGAAACTGCTTCAATCCTTAGGTAAGTCCTGTGCTTATTTGATTTTGTTGGTTGGGGTTGATGAGAAAGGAGGTGCTCTAAGAAAGATGCATTTAAGATTTCCTTTGATGTAGGATCTCAGTGGAGGATCTCCAAGTCCTTTTTAGCAGACTCATAAGTTCCTGAAGTAGCCTTCTGTTTATTTCAGTGGTCGTACAGAGCTGCTACCAGGAGGCCAAAGTCTAAATGGGATGAAGAAACTAATTTGGAATGATCTGTGTGACACTGTGTGTGCACTTCATTTGTATGTTGTTACATAAATAGGAAGTGTCTTTTGCCTCTTTAATGCTATGCCTCTACAACATAACTTGTGGTACTCTGATATCCAGAGTTCATGCTGTTCTTAAATGTTATAAAATGCTCCTGTGTTTTTAGGACAGCATCTGAAAACTCCCTGATAATCATCGATGAGCTGGGAAGAGGAACTTCTACCTATGATGGCTTTGGCTTAGCATGGGCTATTTCAGAATACATTGCTAGCAAAATCTGTGCTTTCTGTATGTTTGCTACACATTTTCATGAACTGACAGCTCTTGCTGACCAAGTGCCAACAGTAAATAACCTACACGTTACTGCTCTGACCAGTGACGACACACTGACGATGCTTTATCGTGTCAAGGAAGGTAAGACTGTGTAAATGGTGAACAGGGTAAGCTTTATTTTGTCCTGAGAGAGGAAGAACCCTTAATGGAGGGGGAGAATTTCGTGTCATGCTCCAGGCTTAGGGTTTATAATAGACATGCTCTTCTCTGTCCATGGAGAGAGAGCGTATGGCAGAAGCTCTGTCCATGTGCGAACACAGTTGGCGATGTTGATGATTATTTGTTAAGACTTCTAGGATACTTCTGCCACTCAAGTCGATGCTGTTGAGGTCGGTTCCTTTTTTGTTTTTTTTAAAGAGCAGAGAGAAGGGGTCCAGAAGATTATTTTCTATTTTCCTAATTAGCCATTTTAACCTGCAGATAGAAAAGACTTATGTTCCTTAAACTGTTCTTTTAAAAGAAATTAATGCAACTTTTATGTGCTGACAGTTTTTAATAATATCTATTGCATTGTAATAAGCCTTGGTCATTGAAGAAAGATGTTGCCCAATTTATGCAGTAGTTTTATATAGGAAAAATAATATGTTTAGTTTTTAGCAAATGCCGTCATAGTAAAACAACAAGTAGCCTGTGTTGTTAGTATAAGTCAAGTCAGATGTGTTTAATTAAAATCCTTTAGTGGATCCAGTTACTCCTTTTGGTATTAAATTAGGCAATTTTTAATTGGGCATAAATTTCATTTGTTAACCACAATAAGCACTTCCTCCTGCTTCTCTATATCGCCAATCATTTGTTACTGCTCCCTTCAGCAGGAGCCTATATTTATGCTAAATAAAGCAGGGCTGTGTAACTGGCTTGCAAGGTGCGGTCATTTATGGCATTCTAATTTAGTTGTAAACTCTACAGTGATTTTGTTGTTCCTGTGAGAGCATTTCAGTTAGGTTGCCAACCTCTGGACTGAGATTTTTTGTTTAAAATGTGGGCAGAGTACCATTACGCTCTGTTTTCACTTAAAAATACCTCTTAATTTTCCTTTCTGAGTTCCACAATGAAGGAGAGTTAGATGACACTCAGATGGATAGAACATGGTTACTATAGAACAGTGTGGCTATACTGGATCTGATCAACAACTTACCTTGTGGAGTGGTTTTGTCTCAAATAAGAAATAACTATTTGGGGAGTTAGGCTATTATCTTTACTAAAACAATTACTAAGCATCATCCATACTTGTTAAGGCTAAAGAGCTAGTCTTTGTCTTGTATCTCAAGTCCTGGAGATAGATGTTTACTTATCTTCTTAGTTTAGGATTAAATCTTACAGGTACAGTTGCTGAACTTCGTTCCTCATTTTAAAAGCTGTTTTGTCATGTTGACACAGTACCAAATAACTTGCCTCTGCTTGCCTAGTTTGTCCTAATAACACTGCTTTTCACGATCAGTGCATAGTACGTGTTATCCCAGAGCTCTCTCCAGTATTTCCTGATATCTTTAGCCAATTTAGGACTTTTCATCTCATTCCTTCTTGCATATATTGTTCTGAAATGAATCTAATATGCTGTCCAATTATTAAATTTTACCGTTATGGTTTTAAAGATAATTTTTATAATCTTCACGGGCTATCACCATACTATCAAGTCATCCTGGTTTCAGCTGGGATAGAGTTAATTGTCTTCCTAGTAGCTGGTACAGTGCTGTGTTTTGAGTTCAGTATGC
>JAVJGG010000055.1:16785028-16801123 GCA_035590195.1 Aviceda cuculoides
TTAAACTGTTCTTATCTCAACCCACGAGTTTTACTTCTTTTCCTGATTTCCTCCCCCATCCCACTGGCGGGGGGGGAAGTGAGTGAGTGGCTGCGTGGTGCTTAGTTGCTGGCTGGGGTTAAACCACGACACAAGTGTCTTTTAGATAATTGGTAAATGTGGTTTTATTATATCCTGATCTGAGCCTCACTCAAGTGGTACCATGCTTGTTTTACTCCTATGACATTACTAATTGACTGTTTCTTACTCATTTCTTCTGGTTTTAAATCCATGAAATTACATAATTTCTTACCTTTTGATTACTTGTATAACCACTTCTGATCTTGTATTCCCATATTGCCTTATGGCTATAGTCCTGTGATTAGGTTTCGGGTACTTTTCTGCGAAGCTAGGACACTGCTCTGCACAAGGGGAATCAAAGCATCACCAGAAGTACTTCTCTCCTGGCTTTACTGAGAGTCTACTTAAAGCTGGTTAGAATATCTCTGGCCACCGCAGTCTTGTTTCTTTTAACTCTGTGTTCTTGTCTTTTGAGATCTTTATTCCTTAGAAATGGCCTCTGTCCTCCTCTCCGTTCATGCACTTTTCCTCGGCAGTGCCCAGGCTTTGCTTCTGAGTATTAGTCCAAAGTGCTGGGGCCCTGGTACCCAGCCTGCTCCAGCGGAGAGGCAGTGTCCATGGTTCTTCCGTAGTTTGCTGTTTCCCATCTTTACCAGCACACCTTGAGCTCCTTCCACCAAGTGAAGGTTCAGAGCCCTCTGAATGCCTTGCTCAAATCAATGCTTTGAAATATGACTTAGTGTGGCATGGGAACTGAAGACAAGTATAGTCATAAATTGCTGCAAGCATACATTGAAACTACGAGTGTTTTCAGTGCAGCGAGAGCTGGCAATGTACAGTATCTTCAGACAATCCATCTTTATTTAGGTGCCTTATTTTGAGTACTTAGGTTGGGGAGTGGAAGTAATATACACTAGATCTAAACCTTCTACCTTCTAAATCCTTTGGAATAGCAACTCTTATGATAAAACCCCCTAATATTCCCCAAATAGTTGGATGAATTCTCTTCCTTCACCCCCCCTTGTTTTTTTTAACTTGTATTAACTCACCCATTCTGGTCCTGGTGAAAACTCTAGAAGCCAGGTTTCATATTTTTCTTCAATTGGTTTTGCCATTTTTAGTCATACACATCTTTTCTTTGTACGTGCAGTGTGTTTTCATTCGATCCATTTTCTTGGAAGTGCTATTGAGCATAGAGGCACAATAGTTTGTATCTATCTCCTTAAACCTCTGTCAGATGAGATACAATACCGCATACATTCTGAAATCTTCACCTTAAAATACCTGGTCTCAAATTGGATGTTTTTCACGGAAGTTTTTGCATTTAACGTGCTCTTTCCCTTTTGGAAGAGTGATGTTCAGGCAAGGACGTGAGTATAGGCAGCTCGGATACAAGCTGTATTTTGAAACAAATAACAGGTTTCATGTCATTTGAAATGTATAACTAAATCTGAAATACATGACAAGGAACTTTTATACGGTATTTTCATCCCTGTCTTCATGCTTCAAGAGTGTGACAGAATCACTGGAAGAGGAGACACAGAAAGTTCTGCTCTCCAGGCCTCTGCTCAGGAGTCTCTGAGCAGACACCTGAGTTTAGCTTTGTGTCTGGGGAGGTGTGTGCTTTTAATATAAAATCAAGATAACTAATTTCTGCTTTAAAATGTTGATTTCCATTAAGAAACCTGAGAGATTACAAGGTTGATAAAAAAGAAAAAAATGTTAAGTTTTCCTTTACCTATTCTTCAGATACCCAGTTTTTAATAGATGATCAATTAAGTATGATTTTACATGTGTAATTCATTTATTCATAAGTCCTTGCTGGAGACCAGAATTAATATTTGTGGGTGCCCAACTGGAATTATGGTAATGTAAATGAATGGAGTTGACAGATTTTATTAGAGGACTTTTGATACTGAAGTGAAAATTATTTTACGTAACTGTGTATAATTGACATATTTTGAGCAATTGTGAGAACTTTTCTTTCTCAACTAAATGATATATACAGTGTATTAATTGAAGTAAGTGTAAAGTTAAAAGATATAATTATGAGAGAACTCCGGGAGACTGAGGAGTTAAGTGGTATTGATGCAGAGGAGGAGGAGGAGGAGGATTGAGAATGCAACTTTTAAAATATTTATACACACACACACATATATATATGTATTCATATAAATATAGAAAAAGTATGAGATGTATATTAAAAGAATAAATTATGCAAATTACTATATTCTACAGACTGTGCTAAAGTACTTTAATAAAAACTGTTATTCAATTTCATTCAGGTACTAGTGGGAAATTCTTTCTGCCTGAAGAGTTTTCCCTTTCTTCCTGAAGCACTTTTGGAGCTCTGCAATTACTGCTCTAAGAGAGCTTAATTAAATAGGAGCATATTCTTTAGTCTGTGTCATCAAGTATAGTCCAAAAGGTAAATTGGAAAATGTTGGGAGAACCAAACAATGTCACACACTTAATTCTTCAGAACAGAGAACTATTACAAGTTTGTTTATGTAATCTCTGTGTAGCCATATTATCTCTTGAGAATTCTTTACTGGGGTTTTTTTTCTGCATCCAGGTGTTTGTGACCAGAGTTTTGGAATACATGTAGCAGAGTTGGCAGCTTTCCCAAAACATGTGATAGAAAGTGCAAGAGAGAAAGCATTGGAATTGGAGGAATTTCAAAACATCGGCAAGTCCAAGGAATCTGAAGGAGAACCACCAGCCAAGAAATTCTACAAAGAAAAAGAGGTTTGCTACCAGGAATGCTTTTTAAAATTTGTTTAGCTGGAATAGCCCAAGCAAAATAGTTTAAGGATTCAGATTTCCCCAAAGCTTGAGGATAATTAACTATAATCTAGTTTTTCCATAAAAAAATGTTTTAGCTATGAAGTTCATTAGGAGTAAGAGACGTTCAAGGGTAGTGGGTTTTGGTTTAGATTCATTTCAAGTTAACATAGGCAAGAATTTTATCTAAAAAAGTCGTCATGAGAATGCAACTAATTTTTTTCTTAATAATGATCAGTAGTTAGTATGACTGGCATACGTTATTCAACTGGAGTCATACGGGGGACCGTGCTTCTAGCTGTCCTGTGGGGTTTTCTTTATGCCGTGAACCAAGCCAGAATTTTCTGTTCATCACTTTTGTTGGCTACTTGGTTTGTATGCATTGTTCCTTGGGACTTAGGTTATAGCTTTTGTTTTAATTGTTGTTTAGATTATTCTTGGCTCTGCAGGTGGGTTGCACCTGGTCTTGCTCCCCCTTATTTGAGGGCACATTAGTGCTGATTTCTTGAAGCTCAACGTGAACATATTCAGATCTGTTCACATCAGAGAAAAGCCGAGTACAAAACTTTCTCCTTTGTGTACTTCCATGTCCCATCACTACTAACACATCTCACAAGCTGATCATATTGAAGGACACAGCAACTTGGACCTCGAATGTCTGACTTACAGATGTCCTAAAGGTCTTCCTGTTTCACACGTGAGAATTTTAGCTTGATTCTTTCTACTTAACCAAGAAGTAAAATGCTCTTGGCTTTGCACAGGCTTCAAGTGCAACTTGAGGAAACCCACATCTCAGCTTAGATCTGATCATGTCTACATTGCATAATACAGTTGTGTAAAGCCATTTGAGTGAGCTGTTTTTTTCTCTTCTCCCTTCACTTTCTCTTAAAAGAAGCTTCATTAGCAGGTAGTGTAAAGGAAAACAGTAGCTTGCAGGAAGCTTTTTCAGAACGGCCTGTGTCATTTTGTTGCTGGATTAAGAGACCTTACAGTAACGTCTTCTGCAGCCTCCTAGTAAATCCACGTGCTGCCTTATGACTTGCATTGTTTTTTGCCGCTAGTCAGGTCCTCCTTGCTACATGCATATACAGATCTTAGTTCTGTGTCCTGGCAGTTGACCTGAAACTTCGCAGCCTTCTAACTCATTCTAACTTTTATGCATCAGGGGCAATCTTGGTAATACTCCAGTATACAGAAGCCTCGAAGTGTTAGTCCATATCCAAAGCACTTTTGACACTTAAAAGCCTTTGCTCTAGACAGAGGCTGTTACCTGTTACTTTATTTTCAGTTTCAGAGGTCTACTTGCATTTGTTCCTGGCTCAGTAAGTGGGTCTGATGTTGTGGATGAACAATCTCTGGTTTGTCCTACCTTTTAGTGCCAGGAGGTTCCCCCTCCAACTATCTCAGTTGCTCCACTATTACCTCTCCTTTGCCAGCTTGCTAGGTATCATGGTGAAGTATTTTTCAGATTAGTTGAATCTGACTGTGTGGTCTTAAGTTGGTGTAAATTAAATTGATGTGGGAAACACTTCTGACAAATACAGCATCGTGTTTTGTCTTGAATATTTCAGTAATACATAATATTTCATAAACTCTCTAGGCAATAGAATGGCATAGCTTTAGATGTCTCACCCAGGCAATTCGTCTGCCTTCGTTAACATCATGTTTAAGGGGAAAAGCGTGCTCCAAGTCCTTTGGAGACTTCTGCACTGAAAGCATACTGCATTAGTCTTAAATGATAAAACAAAACAAAGAAAACTGTAGTAGAGTTCTAAAATGCAAAATGCAGAGGACTAGACAAAATTCTGTATTCTGGGCAAATTGTTTCTAATACAGGGATCCCGAATACTGTTCATTGAAATGTTTGTTCTTACTATTCAATTCAGACTGTTTAGAAGTTCCACTTTGCCTGTTTGTGTAAAAGCATATGCATAAAGCTTAATTATCATCTGTTCTCCTTGGTGACGGCCACTCTCCAGTTGCTTGGTTACAATTCGTTCTTTCCTTTAGCATATTGAAACATTGGTTTTGATTTACAGTTCCTCCAAAAAGTAACTAGTTTGGGTAATATAGCCACTCTGATGCTATTATTGCTAGCAATCCTCACCTAAGGTGATTGCACACTGAAATTAAGTGTGGGACACATACAGGAGCTCTTAATGTTAAATATTGTATTTCTGCTGATCAACTGATGCTTTTTGCTCGTGGATTGAAAGGGGAAAGAACACCTGATACCAGTATAACTGGATTGTTCTGGTGTTGAGAACATGATAGCCAGTGCAAAAATAACCATGTTTTTTGCCTGCAAAAAGTTTCTGGTGGTGAATAATACTTTGTATCTTTGGGGAATTTGAAAAATCCTGCTTGCAGTCTAAACATCCTTTGTTTTCTTTTCCTTCTCCCTCACTTTCAGGAAGGTGAAAAGATAATTCAGGATTTTCTTTGTAAAGTGAAAGCATTGCCCCTGACAGATATGTCGGAAGACGATATCAAAATCAAGCTGAAACAGCTGAGAAATGATGTGTTGGCGAAGAACAACAGTTTTGTGAATGAAATCATTTCCCGAACGAAAGTTACATCATGAAAGATGTGAGAACAGGATACAGCTCTTGAAGCATGTTCTACATTGCAAGAGCTATCATTTTCTTGTCTTGTAGTTTTTGTACTTTATGATACTTGTACTGATTTGTGTAGGCATTTTTTTCTTGGATTGTAATTATTTTGTAGGAAATTCTGAGCACATTCTGTGCCAGATTCCTGCTTTAGTTGTGATCATTGTGTCCTTTTAGAAGTTTTCAATAAAATACTTTTTCAGTATTGAGAGAATTATTGACTGTACAAACAAAATGCATAATACTTTACCGGAAAAGTGTGCTAGAAAGTATAACAACTGAGATGGCATACCAACTACCACAGCCTTGAAAAGCAACAGTGCATACAGAAAATCTTTGTCCTATACCATGATTCTTTTTTATATGATTCAATTACATTAATTAATTCAGCAAAATTTTAGTAACACTGTACTACTGCTCTGTTAGAAAAAAGCATCTAATCCAAGTGATTTGTCGTAAGATGTTTGCATGTGTACCTGCATGGAGCTTGGGGTGGAGAGATTTTTGTGTTTGCTGTGTGGATGTTAATGCTCCAGTCAAATATATTACGAGCCTACTCTTCATGCCTGAGTGGTGATAACTCTTGCATGTTTTGGTGGTTTTGCAATGTAAGCAGAGGCTGGGGTGAAGTTACAGTTGAACTGGAACTTCTGAGTTGGTCATGATTTGTGAGGTCTCTCTACAGAGAAAGAATGCATTGATTTTTATCTAATGTACTTCTCTCACTGAGACAGTTTGAAAGCATCCAGATACAAGTTTATATTCTCCTTGAAATTTAGCATTTTAAATTGTAGCTCAAGAACACTTTACCTATTTTTAAAACTGTCAGTATTGAAAGATAAATGGGAAAAGGTGTTTATCGCGTGAGATTATAGGAATAAAATCATGCTGCAGATGCCATGCAAACTCTTGCTGTGTTCAGAGATTGCATCAGTGGGTGTGTGCTGGGGACAGTGGTGCTGCTGTTAAAGCCGTGCTATAGCTATAGCTCATTGGGGATTAATGTGTTGCAGTGGTCTGCGTTTAAACGTTCTAACGATAGTCATAAAAGAGGTATGCCGTTCAACTTGCTGTTGGATAACCTTGGTTTGTAGCTAGGCTAGAACTTGGACATACTTGGATACACTTCTCAACAGAAGAAATTAAAGGCTTGAGAGATTTGGGTTCTGCCTAACACCTTTTTGGTCTTTAAGGTAGAATGCATTCTACTTACAAAGACAAAGATAGGCTTGCATTTACAAACAGCTTAGTCGATATATGTATTCAGTAGCTGTGTCTGGAAAAGCGTGTGAATGGAAAAATCTGTTACATAAAGTAATGAAATATGTAGCTGTTTTTGCAAATAAAATTGGTTCAAGTACAAGCTGTGCAAAAATACAGAATTATACATAAAACAGACAATGAGAATCAATTTAGAGGATTAAATACTGCAATGACACACAATTTGTATTGGATCAAACTGCTTTAACTGTTGCTAGAAAGAGGCAGTTCTTGTAAGGGACTGGAAGGGTTGGTACTTACAGCCTCTTCCTACATATACTGTGGTATCTGTGGTCTGATCAAAGATGCCCCTTGCTTGGTCTCCTGTCCCTAACCATGGGAACGGCCATAAAACCATTGGTGGTTTTCTTTTCCAGGAACTTCTCTGTTTTCCCCTCGACCCTGTGTGAGCTTTCAGTGTCACTGAGCTGCCACCTGCACGAGGGACCACTTCTTTGCTTTGAACCCAATTCCTAGGTCCACTCAGCGCCTCTTGTTTTTATTCTTTAGGTGTCCACTCTTGGCACTCTGGATGTGGTGCATCAGCACAGCATGTCTGCAGTATGCTGCGGAAAGGCTGCTTTTGGTTTTGTGTTGCAGGTGGAGGCTGATAGAGCTGATCCTGTGTAACTGGAGTTGCCCACCTCTGAGGGCGAAAGCAGTACTGGTGTGCATTACTCCAGAGGGATGGGGTACCCTGACGACCAGCTCCGGGCAGCACCTTCTCCTCTGTGCTTCGGGAAGGGAAGATATGCATCTGCAGCAAAAAAGGTGCAGTTTTTCTCATGCCCTTCAACACTCACAAGGAAGAAAGGCACAAGTTAATGGGATTTTAAGACTCATCTTTTCAACTGTTTTCTCTTCCACACTATACTTCCCCCCCCTCCTCGAGTGTACTGCTGCTGCCGGAGATAGGCGAGAGGATCAGGCAGAGTTTAGTCTCCATATGTCAGTGCTGCTTCCAAACTGGGTTACGGGTAGTGCAATTGCATGTGAGCAGGAAGATGGCTATTTTTGCTAGTTCCAATTTAGCTTTTTGTTCAGAACCATACCTTATGAGACAAGAGCAATTCTAGAACTTGTCTGGTTTTTAGAGAGCTGTGCCAAGGATGCAAAGGTTATCAAAGCTTCAGAACAAAATAATGTAGCTATTGAGGAGCGGTGAGGCCACTCACTGTCAGCCTTGAATAAAGATGCGAGTTTCTGTTTGCACATTCACTTGAGAAAGCGTGACACTGAACGCTTACCGCAGGTGTGGTCTTTTTAGTCTGTGCTGCACGCATTCATCTGGAAAGCTCTTTATGAAGAAAACGGCATTAGGTGGGGTAAAAGAAAAAACGAACACGATCAAACACTGAAGGAAGTATTTTCCTTTGATCGCTTCACCGCCCACCTCTTAGTGATCAGGATTTGAGCCTGTTTGTGCGCAGGAGCACCTGGTAGCCAGCCTGATGAGAGAAGGTGCTGGGTTTACCTTGCGGGCTGTTGTCAAAAGCAGGTGAGGTGCTTGGCGGTCAGCAGGCTCCGGTTAGGGGTGGAGGGCTGGGGCATCGAGCTCACAAATCCAGGGAAGGCAGCCTGCCAGCTCTGGGAATCGCCTCTGCCTGTTCCTACGCGCAGCTGCGCAAGTTCATCCCAAATAAGAACGCGGTCGCGAAGTGGCTCTGTGGTGTCTTTCCTCGGCTGGAGCTGAGGTAGTTTTGGAATTGGAAATGGCAGGAACGTGGCTGAGATGAGTCCTTGCCCGCTGGGAGATGCCCTGAAGCTGACTGGAGGAGACTTTCAAGCCTCCGAGAGAACTTCGGAGACCTGCTCGTGAGAGATACCTGCCGTTACTGGCCTGGGCTTTGTTGAACATAATGACTTTGCGCTAGCTCTTAGTGGATGTAGCTGTTCTGGGTTGATAACCACTCTGTAAGTGACGGGGAGTGCTCGTGGACTTAATTTTTCCAGATTTAGGGAAGCCTGTGCGAGAGCTCATTGCTCTGCTGGAGATGCTGCCTTTGCAGCTCTGCTGAGGCCTGGGACAGTGTGAGCAGTTGGATCTGATTTGGTGCAAGATTAGGATGACAGTTTAAACTGATTTTCATGGCATTTAATGAGTTTTCAAATATACAACCAGCACATAGGTTGAGAGATTTCTGGGGCTACAAAACAGTGTGACAATTGGCCTTACTATTCTGCAGTGTGACGGGTTTAGTTGAAAAAATCAAGGGAGAGCCGCTGCTGCTCTGCATCCAAAGTAGCGTGAGGTCATGCATTGAATCCTTTGCATCTTGCTGGCCTGGGGACAAGGAAAACAAGTGGCCGTGGGAAGCCTGAAGCCTTAAAAGACAGTGGGAGAGGTGCTGTCATCTCTGTGCGATGGCCACAATCAATCCTTGCAGGTAGAACTTGCCTCTTGATGCTGCCTGTTTGCTGAAAAAGCCTTGTTTGCGGTTGTGCCTCAGATGTTCTTGTTCCTCTCCCGGCCTGGCAACCACCTTTCCCAGCCTGTTGCCTTTCCTTTCCCTACTGCTGCCAAGCGTCCGCGCTGTTCCTAGACACAGGGGAGCACCTTGCATCGCTGTGTTTTATGTACGTGTGTCTCTTCTAGCTGTCAGCAGTGCTTTGTATCCTTTGCGTGGGGTGGGACAGGGGTAGATCTATCCCAGTCAAGTTGTGAGGGAGCAACCTCTGCTGTCGAAGAGGGAAGCAACAATTTCTAATCGTTCCCAGCAGCAGCCAGGACTTATCCTCCTGACACGTGTCCCCTGCCGCCCAGACCAGCAGCAGTGGCTGTAGCCAAAGAAAACAATACTCTAAAGCAGATGGCAGATTGTGTTTTGTTTTTTTTTTTCCAGCAGCTGGAGTGAGTAGCGCTTTTCTGGAGGTGAGAAAATGTACTTGCTTTTTCGCTATCGTGGAAAAAGGTGCTTTGGCACCTGGGTTGAGCTGCTGGATGCTTGTGGCAGCTTCCGTAAGGATGTAATTGTTCTGGCCTTGTAGGGATGGTTGGAAAGCTGAAAACAGCTGTGCTAAACGATGTGAGCCGAGGGAAAAGCTGAGAGTAAATAGCCTGTGCTTATGAGAACATTTCCCCTGCTGATCTACCTTGTCCTGCTGCATACTGCAAAGTCATTGCATGTCAGGGCAACATGCTCACACGGGGGGTGGCTTCAATTTGCTGCCTTTTTTTTTTTTTTCCCAAAAAGGAGATAACTCCTCCTATGAGGGGCAGTGGGCCTGACCGCCATGGCAAACAGCAGCCCTTCAGCCTGAGCAGGGAGGGCTGTAGCAGATCACACTGGCAGTCTGGTCCCATCTCTGGACTGTGCAGTGGGGGAGGCAGGAACCTGGGCAGCGCTCTCAAGAGTCTCTGTGCCCACCTGGAGTTGCCGGTTTACACCCTGAGGGATTTTGGAATAATATCTTGTTTTCTCCCGTCCTACATCTTTCTATTCGTGCATAGAAATGGTATAAAACTGAAGGAAAATATCCCCCACCATGGGCGATAGACTGGAGATTGTTGGTCTTTTCGGCATGCCCGCTGGTTCCCCTCGTGCGGCTGTTCCCACACCGCTGCGATGTCTCCGACAGCCGACGGTCCGAGCTTGTAAACCTCTCCGCACCCACCCCACCCCATCCCGAGCTGCCCGGGGACCTGTTGTTCCGATGCGGGTGCAGCCAGGCTCGAGCGAGTCCAGCAAACCCGGCCACGTGCGGTACCTCCTCCCCAGGGATGCGGTTCCAACAACACACACTCTCCAAAGGATCAAGAAAACGTAGCTGTCGTCATTCCTTGCAAAGCCTGGGACCACGTCGTGACAAGGTGTGTTACCGAAGTGCAAGCTTTGCAGGTTTTAGGTGATGGTTGGAAACGCCCTTTAGAAGCAGTTCTCCTCTCCCCAGCTATTTTCAGTAACTCTCCCTCATGTCTTTCTGCTGTAGGTTGTTGCTGACTTAAATGTCCCTTCCTTGGTTTTCAGGGTCCCAACGTAATGGCGAGAGTTTCCTTACGCTTTGATGTGCTAATAAAGAAGGTAAAAATAAAAATCAAGCTTCATATCAATGTTCAACCCCAAAATTACCAGCCAGATGATTCTGATGCTGATTTTAGTACAGGTCCTCTGGCTGTACAAAGTCTTTATTTGGCCGTGACCTAGGAAGGCAGCGTAGGCATTTCGGTTTCTATACCCAACGATTGCTCCTTTCTTCACCTTGGGCAGTAATGGATTTTTCAAGCTCATGCTCTTTCTGTTTGCAGTAGGCCATCTCTTGTATTTTCATTCTGCTGTGGCATTTATTATTCAATTCAGGGATGCTGGGATGCAGTGTAACAATTCACTCGCACATTAGTAGCGATCAATGACATTAAAAGAAAAAAAAAAAAAGCCTACTTACTTTGTGCCTGTGTGCTGTGTAAAAGGATGTGTATTAAAGTGCAAAAGGCTAGTGATCTAGGCGTGGGGAAACGAGGAGGTGCACGAGCTGTGTGAGATGCTCCCTCTTTCTGTGGACGCATGGCCACGCTGAAACTCAAGCAGCCCCCCGGGTTTAAAACCAAACCCCAACCAGCTTCCTTAACCCGCCGGCTGCGCGTGAACCTGCTGAAGGTACCATTTTCACACAAGTCCCAACCTTGGTGGCTTTGCAGCTTTGCCCTGAGGGATGCCGGTCTCCCAGGATGCCAGATGTTGCGCCACATCAGCATGGGTGCGAGAGGGTTTGGGAGACGGGTCGCAGTAGGTGTCTCGTTACTTTACCCCCCACCAAAGCACCGAGTTCCACCTCCCTCCGTGCAGTGAGCACAGGAGCTGCCAGCGCCCTTGCTTCGTTTTATGCTGCTCGCTGTGACCGTACCCTGAGCGCCCCAAAACCGAACAACTAGAACAAGTCGCGTAGCAGGGCTTGGCTGTCGGGCAGCTCTGCGCTGCTGCGGTCCGGCACGAAAGCCCGAGCCTGCCAGAGCGGCTGCAGCAGCTACGCGGGGTAGCTCTGGTGGTGCCGGCTCCGTGACTTTGCCCCCTTTTGGTCCAATTTGGGGGCACCCCGGTCGCCGCAGGAGCCCTGGTCCCCGGCACAGGTTCTCCTTTCTCCGGAAGGGCTCTTGAAGATGCTATTTCAGTGGTCCTTTGGCCACTGGCGTTTTGTTCCAATTACTACCTTTAATTTAGACGAAGTCATCCGAGGCCAAACCCGCCCCTTTGAGGTTTCTCCAGAAAATGAGTAGCACTTATTAAGCAGGCGGTGGAGCGCCAGCACTATAAAACACTTGCATGGCTGGGTACCTTGCTTAAGATACTCGGTCTTCCGAGGGGGAAGCGTGGCCTCCCCAAAACGCTGCCGATGCTGAAGGCGCTGGGCGGATGGTGCTGTGCAGCTCCCGCGGGACCCCAGCTCGGACCTGCCCGTCCCAGTACAGCAAAACCAGCAAGCAGCAGCTAGAGTAGAGCAAAACTGGCTCTAGCAGACCTGAATGTTATTGCTAGTCATCTGACGTACCTTTTCATTTCACGTTTTGATTTTAATGGATTTTTTTTTTTTTTTTTCCCCAGGAAGGAAATCAATTTGCAAAAGGGAAATCTCACCGAGCCCCTCTTTCTGTGCTGCAGGGGCTGGATTTCAAGCACAATATATTATGGTGCGACACTGATTGTGAGCAAGCCATAGTGCTGTTTATCTTTCTGCTGTGGAGAGATGCAGGATTAGCTCTCTGTAATCTCTCTTGGAAGAGATGCACTCATCCTGTGTGAATTGGAGGAGCTGCATGAAGTAAATGGGTTTTTTTCCCTGAGATTAGACTGGCTGTTGATTTGGCCCACACATCCGTGCTAATGCTATTGTGCTCTTAATAGTTCTTAATGGTTTGATCTCTCTCTCTTGAGTGTAGTTTGCCTGTAGAGAAAAGTGTAATTTTCTTACAGGAAAACTTTGAAAGCTGATGAACATCTTACCTGTTACTGTTGCAAAGTTCATTTTCACTGTTTTTTTTTTTTTTTTTTTTTTTTAAGGGATTCCAGTCATGCAATGAGAACTGGCCTCTATCAGTGACTAGATGCTCATTTATTCTGTGCACATGAGAGAAAATAAAACCATCCAAGACTTCACTACACCTCCTGTGCATCCTGAGGAATGCACTTGTTAGGATCTTAGGATCTTTCTTTTCCTGTTTCCCCTGTCAAAGGAAATCTGGTAAGGTGTCTGGATGCTTGACGATGTTTTATGTGAACAAGAGGGGTTTTGGGGGAGTACAGTAACCAGTGTGGTAATCTGATATTTGCAGATAATGCCTAAAAACTTGCTCTTTGGCCCTTCTGGGAGGACAAGGTGGCACGTGAGGGGTGCCTGGTACGACCCCCAGAGCTGCTGTGCCTGCCCCGGGAGCTGCAGGCACAGCACCCGGCCAGTCTCCCTCCAGGGAGGATTTTGGCCACCAATATATGGCATAGCGGGCACTGGGAGCTGGCTTGCTGGCAGGGAGGGTGAGCTGTGGTAGCGACTGCGGGCACCCAGTACATGACAGGGATGGAGCAAACCCACCCCCCCTGTAAACCGAAGGGAACCAGGAGCAACCGGTGCAGCTGCTGCTTTAGGGAACAGTAGGGTCTCTTGCTTTTGTTCTTTTAAATTCAGAGCTCAAAGGCAGCGTGCAGGACTTGTCCTGGGAGTCAGCCCGCCATCCACTTGGCACAGAGCCGATCCCCAACCCGATTTGGGCGCAGCTGTTGGTTCGGGTGTGATGGGGGGGCTGTAGGTACGGGAGAACACGAGGTGTCTGTGTCAGGGCGGCTCTGAAGCTTCAGCCTGTACCACACGTGCAAACGAAGTGGGGTGCTCTGGGGTGTGTGTGGAAGTAACTTAGTTTCAGCCTTCAAAGTCGTCGTCCCACGACATCGAACTGCTGTGAACGCACAGGAGTTACTCCCAGCTCCTGGCTGTGGTTTGGAGGGTCCTTAATGGGAACTGCTGTTTGCTCTCGCCTCATTCTTGCTTAGTCCATTAAACAAGACCTTGGCTAATTGAGAAGAGGAAAGAAGGAAAGCAGTAATTAGATAACCATATGAAGCATGTACAGCCACGGGCCTCTTGACTTCTTAAAAAAATCCTTCGCGTAATACACTGTAAATGCAGCAACACAACCAAACGGGGCAGAGAGCGAGAGGTTGCTCCTGGTACGGCGCTCGCAAGCAGACGTGCATGGAGCGGAGAGCAGGTCCCTCAGCAGCTCCTGGTGGAGGCGATGCCGGCACAGACAACCTGAAACCATCTCTCTTAATTAAATTACATATTAATGTCCTATTGGAATATAGCAAATGCCGCTGCTCCAGAGCTGTAAGCCAGAAGCAAACACCACAGCGGTGGCTCCGACAAACGTACGGATGATCCAATCCGTTGCTCATCCCTTGCTGCTCTTCCCAGAGTTGGAGGAGGTGGCATGTTGTAGCAGTCACATAACCGAATGCCTGGTTCCGTGGAAATAAATAACCCCTTGCGTCCTAGGGCTGTGGTGCTTCGTCTAGATGTGTCGTGCAAGTGGAACGGACCAGCCACGCATGCTGCACGATGCAAAGAAACCCCCTCCTTTTGCATTTGGTTCCCCAGGCTTGTAGGAGCTGGTTTTCACCCATCTACCACCTGTATCGGGCTGCCTCGCGGGTGGGGGATGATGAGCACGGTTTTCTTCTGCCCAGGCTCTGCTCCTCCTTCTGCACCCAGGAGACCGCGCTGCAGCAGAGCTCGGCAGCCGAGGGGCTTGGCCAACGCTGGCCGTGTTTTCTGCTGACCGGTTTCACTGCTTTCCAGCTTGGCTTTGGCTGCTGGCACAGGGTTGCTGTGCTGGGGCTGAGCTGCCCGGAGGAAAGCGAGGTCTTAGCGGCCGGTCCAGCTTGGGTCCCTAGGCTCAGCCCAGCCAGCTTGGACCCGAGCTTGGGAAGGCACCTCCTCACACCCCTTCAAACCAGCCCAGGATGCTCTCAGAAAGGCGTATTTTCTTACCTCTGAACATCCGTCTCCCTACTACCAAAACAAGGATAACAGCGATCCCTGTTTCCAATCGCTCAGCTGCTGGCCAGGGCCTAGAGCACTGCAAAAATAGAGAAATAGTTCTAGAAATAGCTTTCGTCCTCGGCAAAGGGGAGCTCAGCTCTAGCACAGCTGTTCACCTGCTTGACTTTGGGATGGCCAACAGCAAACAGCTGGGGCTCACTCTGCTGAGATGGTATAAATAGAGATCAGCTGCTCGTGGCTTTGACTGCAGAGTGAAACACACTTGTTAGTGGGGAGATGGCTGCTAATCTTTTAGATGAGTTGTGAAAATGATTTACTGGTCTTCAGGGCTTGTGTCCTTCTGCTTGATGTTCAGTTCGTCAGCTGGGTTGGCTCTACCTGCGGTTCGTTATCCCCCACCTCTCCTAAAAGACAGCGATCTCCCATTATGAGGTCTGCCTAAGTATGATCTTTATCCAAATGGGGGAATTTAGTCTGGAAAATGGATTGCAACACTATGTAGGGAACAGGCAACCATTAATGCATTTGACGGGGAGCTAAAAGGAACCTCCATAACCATCAGTCAGGGTGGTTTTGGGAAACTTTCCCATGGCTGTAGGGGTCAAGGACCTTGCCTAGCTTTGAGATGGTACTTGATACCTTTGGTCGCCAAAGCAAGGAATGCTCTTCTCTGCTTCTCCTGCAGTTAAGGTATTCCCAAACGCAATGTGCTGCTTCGCACTGTATCAAGTATGTGTGCAAATGGACAACGTAAAGTCCTCTGGTTTTAGCACTGTGGAATCAGAGAGGGAAACAGGGAAGGGAGGATGAACTCAGCCGAGAAGAGCACGTGCTTAAACTGTGGTGGTACAAATGGAGAACCCCAGGGTTTTCACTTCACGTACCACATATACCAATGTTACTGCTATTGGAGTGAGTGACAAAACTTGCATCGATTTGAATAGAGCAGGCCGAGGTCACTGCGCGCCCGTGTGATGTTTTACTTCTCGCTTCCCCGTGTACTGAAAACACAAGCCCTGAAGCCTTTGAGGCTCAGTGGGGTCCTAAACCCAGAGGCTGAGGTGTGGGGCTGCAGCATCCCTGCCCAGGCTCTTGCTGTGGGGAACGGGTGGGTGGTTGGCACCAAGACCACCACTGAGAGCTTCTCAATTAGCCATCGGTCTTTAATTAGGCACCAGCAAAGCTGCAGGCAAGAGCTGCTGGGTTACCTTTCTGTCGTTATCTTCCCTTTCCCTGCGTGGTGATAGCGCAGGTGCCGTCGGGAAGGGAAGCTGGGGGCGAGGGTGAGGGGAAGCGTGTGCTGCAGCTTTTGGGGGGGGGGGGGGGCAAACCTTCCCGGGGGCGGGGGGCGCGGGACTGGGTGCCCTTTTTGGGTGCCCTTCCCGAACAA
>JAVJGG010000055.1:16801133-16825936 GCA_035590195.1 Aviceda cuculoides
CCCCCCCCCCCCCCCCCCCCCAAACCGGCCCTGGGGAGGTGGGAGAGGGACTGGCTGCCATTGTTGGGTGCCCTTCACGAACAATAACAAAAAAGGCGGTTTGCTCGCAGAAGTAGCCCAATTTCTGCTTTAAAAAAAGTGTCTGCACTAGCAAAGTCTTTCAATTCCAGCTAACGAGGAAAGCGGCTGCAAAGATTGATGCTGCTGTGTGTGCGCAGGCAGAACACCTTCGGGACCTGGAAGGCAGAAGGCTTGATGCAATCAGCTTGCGTTGTGCCTGCTGAAAAATTCACCTTTCTAGAAATGCAATCAGGGAAAATTTAGGCTTGAGCTAATGTTTAGAATAGGGGGCCTGAAGGCTGTGTTGATACACAGAGGTCAGCCCGTTCCTCAGATGCCTTCTCATTCCCTCAATGGGTGGGTTAGAAAGGAAAGCTGGCAGGAAACCTGCAGTATTTTAGACTTGCGTGGCCTGTTAAAATCACTTATTATCACCTGTTAAGATGTAATAGTAATATAACCATGGCAGTATGTCAGGTGCTTATGTAAGTTTTAGTATAAATGCCTCCTTATACTTAGCTTATGGTGACACTCTTGACCAAGAGTTAGGAAACACTTGTAAAAATTAATGTATATATATTTAGAATATACAAAAATTAATATATAGATGAAAAATGTATTAAATTCATGCTTCTAGGGACAGCTTTCTGAAAATAATCTTTTTTCCTACCGTTCTGTGCCCTGTTAGGCCATGTTAAAAACATACATGGGAGCGGACAAGCTGTGATGAATAAGGATGAGCCCCTGTGGGAGAGCGTGAGCTCAGCTGGGGTAAACCTGGCTCTGCTTGTAGTGGTTTCAGAGACACCAGCCAGAAACCAGTCTAACAGAAATAACAATTCTCAGCTTCAGTGTACCCCGAAAGTCAGCACTTCCCATTTTAAAATGGACTGAATGGCCAAAAATAGTTGCTGGAAAACCTATTTACAATGATGTTGGTCTTCATCCCATTCATAGCGGAAAAGTATATGAATCCGAACAGGCATCCTTGTGTCCTGAAAGGAGATGGGCTCTTCCCACCCCCCTGAAGCAGGACCAGTCACTGCTGTGGGTGACAGCGCTTTTAAATAAAACCATTTGGGTGTCACACTCTCCTCTATACTCAGCCCCTCTCTGGGGAGAGCACCAGTTATTCTAACCTGTATTTTTACTAGCTTGCAGCTCTACGCACTCTCCAGATAGAAGTGCCCATCAATAATATATTAGGATGTGAATGACTGAATTTGTTGAGCAGCAGGGGAAGAAAATCCACGTGGGGACCTGTCACTTTGCTCTCCCTGGGGCAGCTCCGCAGACCACGCCGTTGAACTGCAGCGGAGAAAACCTTTGTGGTTTGAATTAAACACCGCACCACTCAAAAGGTAAATATTGCATACTCAGAGTCTCTTCTCACGTCCTCGGCATCCGCCTTGCAGGTGCTTTAATAACATTCACAACAAATTTCCTGCCCACGTGAGAAAGCATTGAACGAGGCAGGGACAGGCTCTCTGAAGGATGATGCTGACTGGTAGCTCCCAGACTCCCAGAGCTGCAGACGTGGTGTATTAAACATTAACGGAGTACTGGAAAGATACTGGAGGGTATAGGGCCGATGCTAATAATGCCCAGCTGCACTTTCTGGAGGTTTAAAAGACTTTAGAGCAAAGATGACTGACAATGCTGAATGATGCAGTGGATGCATCCTCTCCTGACTATGTGGGGTGCTACTGGTGCTGTCTTGGGCGTACCAAAATCAGCTCCAGCACTGGGAAACCTGCCCCCCGGCCCTGGGCATCTGTGGGTACCAGCAGTGGCTTGGAATGATTTGCTTTGTGGAGGTCGTTTCCCTCCCAGCAGGTCGTGGAGACCCTCCATGTCATGGCACCAGATTTTCATCGACAGTGGGAGATGTGGGGACGGTGCCTGCTGATGGGCAAAGAGCTGCTGCGAGCAGCAGGGTCACCCTGAACAACTTCTTCAAAACACTTTAATCAAATGATGGTCTTAAAAAAAAAAAAAAAAGGCTCCCGACATTCCTCTGCTGGAGTCATGACGTATTTATTTGCTTGAAGGGCATCCAGGAGGGCTTCTTTGGGCACCAGTGCCAAACCAGCTTCTGCTTGCAAATGGGATGGATGCGGGCGGGTGGTGGTCTGACTGCTGCCGATGGAGCTGAGCATCCCTGCGGCTCCTCTGCAAAGCTCTTGGGCTTCTCAGCGCCGAGAGCTCGGGGCCCCCCAACGCTGCAGGTGCTCGGGAGGGAGGCCTGGCCATCGTGGTGGCACCTCTTCCCCTGCTCAGGGTTTGGATCCCGAGGTGGCCCTGCGGGTCCGATGGAAGTGATGGGCAGGAAGGGGAGAGATGGCTAAAACACCCCAACCCGTGCGCCCAGACCCCCGTGGCGCTCCTGTTCCTCTCTGCTGGGTCTGTGCGGGAACAGCCCGGGGAGAAGAGGGACCCCGGAGAGCCCCCCCAAATCCCCTCAGAGGCACCCGGCTCTCCCCACATTCGGTTTAAGGGGGTCTATGCCGGGAGCTGCAGTGGCGTGGGTCTGATGCCCAGGGATGCTTTGGGCATCCCACCCCCGTGCATTGCAATGCCCAGTGAGCGTGCGTTATCCCCCAGCTGCGTTCGCTGTTACCTCTGCCTGCGTTAAGCCGTATTTTCTGCCGCCGAGGTGCACGGGGTGCGTGTGAGCCCTCTCTGACTGTGCTTGCTGGCTGCACCAGTCTTCAGCATCTCTGCGGAAAAGCAAGCAAAAGCACCCGTGCCGTGAGGCAGAATTTCGCACTGCTGATTTTTTCCACTCGCTTTGGAAAATAAACTGGCGTGCTCTAGCAGGAAAGCGGTTACGATATTTCTGGGGACTTCCAGCAGTGCCTGCCCGTAGCCCCAGATTTCTCTGTCATCTCTGCTCTTTTGTAGGTGAAACTAGCAAAAAAAAGAGTGAACAATGTCTCGCAGTCATCTTCACGTGCGCTTTTGAAGTCATATTTTTACAGCAAAGCAGTGTAGATCAAAATACATTCAGGCTGGGAGGTGATACCATAAAGAAACTTCTAAAAAGTTAGCTCATCAACTTTTCAATGCTTAGGTACAAAGCAAAAATAAAGGAATTCTTTGGAAAGCTTTTAAAGTTGCTGAGAGATGCAGCTGTCCTTTCACTGGCAGTTTCAAAACCTAGAGCTATGCTTTTTTTAGACTACTTTGATAAATGGATGTTTTGTTAAAATCCCACTGAGCTGAGCTGCTGACTCCTGCTTCCTAATTCTGATACCTGCCTGATGGAAGGACTCGTTCCCATCAGCTTTATACGTCACAACATCTGCTTTCAGCTCTTTCATTTGCCTTTAATAATACTCTCAAGTTTTCGGTGCTGTGGCCTGATGTCCGCTTTTACCAGTTTTGCGTGCACAAGGGAGCCAGTTTGGTGAAAAATTCAGAAAATGCCAAATACTCTCTCTTTCTGTTGGAGCCGAGGTGCTCAAGATTTGTAGGGCTGGGACTCTCACCCTCATCAGCTTCAGGAGAAACCACACAGAAAACCGTGCCGCCTACGACATTGGTCTGGGGCTCAAGGATCTGCTGCTAGTTCCTGCACAGACCTCCCGTGATGGGACGGACAAGTCCTTGACTCTCCGATGTCTGAGTTTCTGCATATAAAATCATAGAATCACTTAGGTGGGAAAAGACCCTTAAGATCACCAAGTAATGGATATGAAGTGAGGGTGCCAGAAGCTTCTCATTCAGAGGCTTGAGGATAAGCTTATGGCTGGACATGAGACGCTTGGAAATCACGAGCAGTAGGAGTACCAGCAACAGAAGGGAGCAAAGACAGAGTAGCTAATTCATCCATGGGCTCCTCGGTATTGATAATGCTCCGAGGAGTTAGGAAGGAGGTGATTGCACTTCAGATGGAAAGAGTCACTAAAAAGTTATTCTTGATGGTTCATTTTTGTCTCTCAAGGGCTGTGGATACAGCCTGTAACTGCCTATAACCCATTTTTAATATAAGGTAATTTCTGCTTAAGTGGTCTCACAGCTCTCAAGTATATGCTAACATTTACCATCATGTATTAGATCTATGTAGGAATATCTCATTTCTTCTGTAATAGCACAGCTGATGCTCATGAGGTTGCTTAATTATACCTACATTTTGGAAGATGAAAGATAAAAATAAATATTGGTACAGATCAAGCTTTCACTTGCAGTCATGAAGAGTCGAGAGCAAAGATTCAGCATCATTATATGGGCATGAACAATCTCATCCAATGTTGGCTTTTTCCTTTCTAATTGCTGATGGGTTTTACCTGATTTGCAGAGATTTCAGGAGTGAGTATTTCTCTCCCTGTATAATCCAGATAAATTGGTTTGATTTAGCATTGCCAATCCAGTTGATGTAATGTGACATGGACTGTTGCACCTCCTGGCACGGACACATCTCTGGCTGGGAGTGCAGGAGAAGACTTCAGACCCTGCCTGACCAGGTTGGGAGTGAGCTGGAGAGAGCCCAAAGCATGTGGGTAGAGCAAAGTGACCCCTTCACGTTACCCCAGAGGAGTCTTCCTGGGTTTGGTCCCTCCGTTAATTTAGTCACTTATTTTGTCATGTCATTAAGCTGCTGTAGCATGTTAGGCTAAACAGTTTTCCTCTCCTGGCCAACACAGGTTAGTGGAAATCCCTCATCTGAAAGACACTTATGATCAAATTCCCACATATTTCCTACTGAAAGAGCAGAGCCTTGGAGTCCCTCGTCCCATACGGTTTCCCCAGGAAGGGGCAGGGGTGGCCATCGGTCCGCAGCTCAGCAAGGAAGGAGGGTTTATCCCTGGTAGCAGACTGAAGATCTGAGGAACAGCACAGAACTCGTGTGCCGGAGGCACTGGCACGCTTTTACTGGTCTATCGGCATCCAAGTGCCTCTAGCACACATGCCTGCTCTCGGTGTAGTAGGTGATAGGAGAGCAAACCCCACTGAAAGCAGAGAGATGCAATTAGATGGCTACTCAGCCACAAAAGCAGACTCAACCACAAAAGCAAACCCAACCACATCCATTACAGATGCATTAGATCCACTCCACCGGGTATTTTGTTATTCCTTTCTCTAGTTTACTGGGAGCATAAGAAGGTCAGAATAATTTTCTTGGCCAAGAGAGCCGTACGTGCAGTATTTTGCCAACTGATTGGCATTTAGGTGGTGATGGATATATGGACTAAAGCTTTTTGCACAACACGCATCCACCTGCAGTACCTGCAGCTATTGGGGTGAGGGAAGGGGGCTGCCTCTCCTGTTTCTGCCAACATGCCCAAAGAGAAAGTATTCCCAATCATTTCCCATTACTCCAGGGCTGAATCACTCAGGAAGCCATCTCTCTTGGTTTCAACATGATCTGTTGTGTTAGAGGCAATCAGAAGTTTTCAGGTGGAAGATTGCATGGGAAATAAGATTTCCCTGCAAGCACATCTCTCCGGGGGGACGCAAATGTGTTGCTTCAGGTTCTGCTCAGTTCACAATTAAAACAGAATAAAACTATGAAGGAAAGCAGTTTGAAACTCTGGGGAGGTGAGACTCGTGGCCAACTCTTCTTGATTTTGATGGCACCTAACATCTTCTTTGTAGGGTGTCTCTCACACGTTCACTGGCCATTTGGGGACGCAGCAGATGATGGCTTTCCTGGAAAGGGACGTTACGGCTGTGCAAGATCTCATGGGTTGCAGGAGGACCGGCAGCCTCCAAGGCAATGCAGCGGTATGGCTGTGATTATAGACACTCAAATGTCAATAAATTCCAAAATAAAGGGTTTCATCGCAGCATGAAAAACTTCCCACATGAACCATTTTGAATGACTGGAAGGTGACAATCTATATATAAACTAACTTTTAAAAAACCCCTCATTTCAGGCACATATGTACAGCTTTGGCTGACTTTCAAGAGGAGTCTGTGGGAACACCTGACAGCAAAATTAAGTTCTATGTTTCTTGTGGGAGTTCGTTTCCTACGAAAACTGTAAACGCCTTGTTTCCCTGGCACTCAGATTTTTAAACCTGTAATCCTAACAGGATATAAATTTGTTTTTAACTACCCCCCAGTGATGGCACTTTGTCTTTTGAAGGAATTGCTTGGGGAGCAGAGGGGAACCGGGAGGTTTAGTGCAAACACGAGGGCGTGATTTATTTTTGGAGCTGGTGTGGTGAACAGTTCAGCCGTGGAAGTTTTGTCACTGGTTTCAGCAGGTCACAAGTTCACACACTGCTTTTGCATTAGTTTGGGAGAATAAAGCAGTGGGAAGGAAACGGGAGACCTGGAAGCAGACAGACGAATAAAGGGGTAAGAGACCAATTAAAATGGATAAAAGCAAAGAGACAAACAGGGAGCACACTGAGGGCTTTAATGACTTCTACAGCACATTTCAAGAGTATTTCAGGTGAAACCTTTTTTGGCTCACTCATTTAAAAAGCCTAATTTCTACGAAAATAACTGGCTACATCACTAGGGTGAGCTGGATTTTAACCTTTACGTAACCTTCCTGTATAAATGTAATAGTTGCACAAAATGCACTTTCTGGATAGGGTATAGACTTGCCAAGGAGGTGACGGCGTGTTTCTTGGCGTGTGATCAGATGCCCACCGGAGGTGGAAGGAGAATGAAACTCAGACCCAGGAAAATACAACAGCAGTCATCTTAATCCAGTGAAGTTTGCAGCTCGGTGGCTGGAACCACTGGAAAACATAATATGTCATTAAACCCCAAATCACACTGCACAAGGCCTAATGAATCATCTGTAACCGCCTCATCACATATGTACCAGCCTTCGTGAGGGTTCTACCCAGCGTACTCGCTTCTCTCAAATTTAAGGCCACATCTTCTGCCGTGTCTCCGTGAGCTGGGAGCAGGATGGGGGTGTCAAAAATGCACGTGTGCCCATTGCGGGATGCTGGAAAGGCAGCACGGCACAGCGGTGATGTGCCAGCGGACAGCCCAAACGCCGAGCCCCTACCGGTACACGTATGCGATAAGATCCCAGCATCACATCTGGGAGCTTGAGGTGGCCCAATCACCTCTGTAATGTAAATGCCTTGTAGCGTAGCATAATGTAAATGTAAATGTCAATGTAAATGTCAATATAAATGTCGATATAAATATAAATATAAATGCAGCCCTTATGTGAGGGCTGGATCCTGCTGCAACAAATTGGATTAAGGGCTGTTTTTACACTCCTGCCTCTGGAAAGGGTTTTGAGGGGGCTGGAGGCAGATGCACGCCCTGGCTGGGTACCGACAGCCTTGTGTCCATTCCTAGAGGGGTCACCAAGGGTCCGAGCGAGCCAGCCCAGCTTTTCCGGAAGGCAGCATGGATGAGCTTTCCACCAGCAGCAGAAACAAGGGAAGTCGGCTCCCAGCGAGCCGGTTGTCTTCTCCCGCCTCCTGATACGCACCAAGGACGGATGCTTTCACAGTGGCCTTTTGCCGACACCAGGACGAGCCACTTGAGAGATCTCGGGAGCAGTTGTGGGAGCTGCTGGTGCCGGCTGTCCAGATTGGTTTTCTCTTCCCCTCTTTTGCTTTGCTGCCTTCTTGGAGAGCAGAGCTCAGTAGGGGTTTTTTTCCCCATTAGGAAATGAGCGGAGGGAGCTGGTGGTTCCCCAGGAAAGGACATATTTGAAAACCAGGAAGGTACCAGAACAATAACATCAAAATGGAGTGGTGTAGAAAACGTAATTGTTATTTAAAAAAAAAAAAAAAAAGTATTTTCTGTAAATATGAATATCTATCAGATTAGTAGAGTTTCCCCCCCATACTCTGTGATGGAGAACTTCATGGTTGGAACTCTGAAGAAGTTGAAATATTCTGAAAATCTTAACTTCTTTGAAGCATGGGAGACCCTGAATAAATCCCAGGGGAACTGGTACTCCCAACATCAGCATCTTTGAGGACACCTAGCACCAGTGGCATCAGCGCTAAACAGCCAACAGCTTCCCTCTCCCCTTTGCTGCCTGGCCCAGCGTAACTTTCGGTAGCTGCAACTCTCCAGCCCTTACCCTTTCTGCCGGGAAAACAATTTGAGTGAGTTTTGGCAAGCAAGGGCTGTCAAACCAGCCCCACAGGTTGTGTCTCTGGCTGGGACGCTGCAGCACCAGGCACCCCAGCACCAGCTCTTGCTGGGGCTTGTTTTAATCAGCTGAGGCGACGGGGACAGCAATATGGGTTTTGGCTGGATTTATAAACCAGAAAGGTTTGCACTTTGGGTCCATGTTATCTAGCCAGCTTAGCAAGCCTCCATGTTTGGTGCAGTGACATTTCTCTGTTTGCAGTGTGATTTAAGCGCCTTTCTAGTCAATACCAAAATTTCCAGGATTTATCTTAATACCTTGGACAGATGGATCCTATTGATTTGAATGGAAGTTGGAGAGAGGGGATGTATAGGGAATGCCTTACAACTGTTTACAGAGCAAACAGTTTCCACCTGCTCTCTATTTCACTGTAAAGCAAAGGATCAGTCAGCTGCAAACTTTAATACGTGACCGTCACGTACATTAGACGCGTGTCACATCCTCCCCGGCTCCGCTCGACCGTGCACAGTTTAGTCGGGATCTGGGGGGCTGTGGGATCTCTCCCCTTAGGGCTCTGCGGTCTCCGAGCCATTTGTTTCAGAGAGGATCTCTCGCCCAGGAGCTGCTTCTGCCTCGCCTCCTGCTCCCCGCGCTCAGAAAAGAAGAGTACTTGCATACACATCCCAGGCAACGGGGTTTTTTTCTCCTGTTTATTTCAAAAGTCTTTTGTAACAGCTTAACTGCGACAATCCAAACGTCACCTGGAATTTGACATCCTCCCAGATGTACAGAATTCATACTCGGGCACGTATCGCAGCATCAAAACCGCACAGGAACGTTCCCCGACCACCGTCGGCGGGTTCCGCCGCCAACGCCTCTGCTCCGCTTTGCGGTGCGGCCGCGCGTCAGCCCTCTCTGCCTCCGAGGTCCATAACCATGCTTCTGTGAATGAAGGGGTGCCAAGCCCAAAATACCCTTTTTTGTCTGCAAACTGTATCTAACGTACCAGTAGAAGTGTGATCGGTATTCGACTGGCTTTGTATATGGCTTTTTGTCCTCTTCATTCAAAGATCTTACAGTGGAAAAATCCTGAGCTGGCATCAAAAATAGGACCGATTCGTTAAAAGCACTCACAATTATAGTATGTGTTGGAGGCAAAGTTCCTGTCAACCCCGAATTAAAGCATTTTAAAAAATGCCACTTGCTTAAATAGATTTTGATCTTGAAATTTTTCCAGTTTAATGTTTTGCTAGGAAGCGTCATCCGAAAGAGAATAAAAATCTGTATTTTCAAATCGATGATTTACAGGAATTTACGCTTCTTCATTTTGCCTCTTGACTCAGTAAACACAACTGAAATTGTGCTGGAAAAATGCATGCAGCTTCTTTTGACTTCTAGCAGGCATTTAAAAGTCATTATGTCTGTTTAATTAGGTTATTTACTACCTGCAATTCAACTGAGTTCCTCCAGATTCAGGCAAGAGCAGCATTTGTTTCCTACCTTATTTAGGTATTTTCTGTATTGTTCAACTCTCTGGGAGTACGTTGAGTGATGCCAGACACCGGGACCTGCTGCAGCTGTTTCTAGCCAGAGAAATGTCCTTTTTTTCTGACCAACACTCAGCTGAAATTCCCCTTGGTTGTTACAATAGTCCCTGGCTAACACCCATATTCACCCATGACAGCAAAAACCTTGTGTAAGACTTGCTGCCATCCTCCGATTTCAGTACAGGTGATGAGAAATGTCCCTAACGGTGTAGAAAGAGCTGCAGAAACTTGTTGGGAAAGTGCCATTTTTGGTGCTGCAGCTGTTTGCAGGGCAATGTCCAGCATCCCAAACATCCAGCTGCTGCTCTCCTGGACCCAAACTTCTCCCACTGCCGGGGAAGCAGCTGGCTGCTACGGACAGAGGCAGCTCTGCTCACAGCTTTTGCATGTGGGATCATTACTGTCTCATTTAGGATTATTTTGTTTTTCTGATATGCTGATGTTGGGGGGGGGTTGTTTGGTTTTTTTTGGTTTTTCTCTTTTTTTTTGAAAAACCATGATCACTTGAAGGCCAGCTGTCAAACGGATTGAACGATCAGTGCAGGAAAATTGAAAATCATGACATCTTGTGTGTAGGCTGTGAATAATGGGCAACACCCTTTTGATCATTAAAATAGAAAATTATTTCTATATTTTCTGATTTTTTTTAGCCCATTAAGAAGGCAGGGACATGACCGCATTGCTGATGATTTGCCCTGCTCTCCTGGCAGTACTTTTGCTGCTGCAGAGCAGGGGCTGGCAGTGGTGGGATAGATCCCACGCCAGGGGAGGCTTGGCTGGAGGAGGCAGCTCCTCTCCAAAAACCACAGACACCCCCAGGCAGGTCCATTTTCTGCTGGGGACTGGACCAGTATTCACGTCTCTGGACCACGGGCACGCTTAAATTTGGGGATGGAGGCAACTCCATCCCCGAGTGCTATTCGGAGCAAGGCATGTCCTCAAATACATTTTGCTTTCATGCAGAGGAAAAAAATACAAGCCTTGACTACCCCAGTGCTGTCAGAAATGGAGGCTTTTCCTCAAGATGCAGGTGCACTGAGCACCAGAAATGAACGCTACGGTAATTTTGTGTCGCATGCCTGAGCTTTGGGGCCCAACCGTGTCTTTTAGCACCTTACTTTCTGTTCAGAGCACCACTTCTGTTGCTTCACTGTACTTGTAGGAGGGTGAGCCAATTTTTCCCTCTTTTACTGATAAAGATCTCTTAGTAAATATAACCCGACTTGGTAATTGATTCATCTTGTAATATTTATGTATGTTGCCATCATACAGAAAGCCTAAACAAATCTATCCATTTCATGAGGGAAGTAGGAACCACAGCGTTACTGCTTTGCCGGTGCAGAGGCTGAACGTAAAATCAGTCACTAACTGCACCTGGGTCCCAAATGCTCCAGTTTCGGGAACTAACTGGGTTTCAAAGGTGGCCAGAAACAGTCTAGCACAGGCTACAGCACTTTGCTGTGCTTCTCAGGAGTGGCTCAATATAATGTCAGTCTTCTTTTTTCTCTTTTTCTTCCGCCTTTCCCTATTTTGTCGTATCTTGACGATTCGGACAGCACAGCCGCGAGCCCCAGGCCAACGGCGGGGGCAGGCGTGTACAACACCTAAAGCCCAGGACCGTCCTTGGGAGCCGGGGCGACGGGAATCGCCTGGTATCGACCCCGCCAAGATGCTTCGTCCAGCCCGGCGTCAACTCCCAGCCACCGAACCGACCTACAAAATAACATCTTTGTGCACGGAGGGGCCGTAAACGATCTCGGACGCTGTAGCTGCGGACCGGTGGTCTTTTTGGTAAAAGTGGTTAGTGGCGAGTGGAGCTCTGCTATTTATGTTTCTTTGCCCGGATTAGAATTACATTAGCGTGTCCTTAGTTTGCAGTTGCCAAACAGGTAAAAATACTCAAGTTTTGCAGGTCTGTACCTGCAATTGTGTTTGCAGCGATCAGGTAGTCTCGATTTTAATCCCTTTAGAAGCTCTCTTCATAGGAGTGAATGTGCAGCGTACGGCATTTTCCAACTGGGATTTACATGCTTCTGACTTTCTTTTAAAAATTTTAAACAAATTAGATAAAATGGGGAAATAAAATAGGAAGGTCTTTTTACATAAAACTGGATCTTTAGCATCTTTCACTGAGTTCTTGTCAAGGATTTCTGTTGGTAGGAAAAATATTCAGTCTGCTAATTCCAACCATGACATGTAATTTATACTCATAATTGAGATTTTACAAAACAATTTTTTGAACAAAAATATTCAGAAAGGTGTGTAATTTGGGTCGGTCTGGGAACTTTTGCTGGATAATTTGCTGGTGTTAATATTTGAGCTGTTTGCAATCAATGGAAATGGGAAAGTGATACCAACCAGTAACCAGCAGAGAACTGGTTGTTCCTTTTACAATTCACACTTAGTGAAATGCAGAAGTAAGTAAATATCAAAACCAGTGGAATTCACTGTAGAAGTAAAATTCTCGATGCTTGTAATAGGAGATGCCAGCTCAGTTAAAGATGTCTACCAAGCTATGTCCCTTTAAAAAGAAATAAAATAAAGAGGAATACTTTTGAGCAGATATGTTGTAATTTAAATTGGCTTGGAATCTGGAACTAATATTTTTGCAGAGAGTATACAACAAGGTAGTATTCCAGTGAACTAAAAATGTGTGTCTGTATATGTAGAATGATGGCATTTTTTATTTTTGTAAATAAACAATGTCTACACACACACACACACAAAAACCAAACCCCAAACCATTTTTCAGACGTTGTGCTTTCAGGTACTGAGGTTTTACAATAAAATTGGAACTGAATTCTTGCACAGCCTGTATAGCCCATGGATGTTACTATAAGCAAAAATTTTCTGGGCATAATTTTACTTGCAGGGAATAAAACTGATTCACTAATACAGAAATTAGGAAACTATAACCATTGAGAAAATACTTGGTATTTGAATTGCACCTTGTCAGAAATGTCAGTGATTTTTTTCATGTTGTTTACTGCGGATTATTATAAAAGCATTAATTTTGCATTGACTCACTGGCTTTAAAAAGTAGTCTTAGAGTCTGTGAAGTACAAAGGGATTATGGGGACACGGTTGTATTTCTCAGACGGTCTGATAAAGCATCACCTGCGGGAGGGCCTAATCCTGAAAACACATGGGACAACGATGTGACACAATTCCAAATCCACCTACATCCTCGTACCGAGTCCAGGCTTGGGAGCTGGCTAGGACACCCCTGGGCACGACACGGCCCGGGGACTGGGGGGACCGGAGGCATGGGAATCTGCACCTACGATATACCCAAAATATCGTTCACCGCTGTAAGGGATCAGCGTGGCTGCTTCTCCAGTAGCAGGCCGGGTGATCGCCTTCCCAAAAGCAGCCCTTGACAGCGTTCACCTCCTGAAAGCAGCGCAGACGGTGAGGGTACGCGTGCACCCCCTCTTCCCCCCGTGTCTCACGAAATATTCTCTCCGTGTCCCAGCTGAGGCAGCCGAGCCTGTGAGGCAGCAAGAGCTACTCGGGGCTTTGACCGCCTCTCACCGTTTAGTGACGGGCCGTAACGCACGCGCGTACGGAGAGCAGAGCCAGGCTTTGGTTTCTGCTGGATTTGCTGGAAAACGCTTCTGAGCCTTTCCCTCTCCCCACACTTTTCATTCATTAAGAACAATACACTTGCTGTACCTTGAGAAAAGCTTTTTTTTTTTTTCCTCAGGCTAAATTGCCAGACTGTTGGGTACTCTGCTATAAACTGTATCCGTGTTTACTGTGTCTTTCCTTTTCCAGGGAAGGACCAAACACAATAGATAGGAAGGCAGCAGCTATGCAGCCCCACTTGAAAGCAAAACTACACCATTTTGGTTCCTGAGAGTTGCAAGTTTCAATTTGATCCTAGACCTCTTTTTAGCTATGCAATATTTAGGGCAATTGCGCCTTTTTTTTTTTTTTTGTGGTTTAAAGGTATATTCTAATTAAAGGGTGGATGTTACTCATTTAATAAACAAAAAGAGTAAGAAAAAAGGCATGCATCTTTATTGCTAGCTGCATTCAGACTGTGGCCATGTAAACTGAAACAGTCCTTCCTCTGTGCCATTGCTACATGACAGATTTATAATGCATAATGAACCACCTAGTGTGCATACACTAATACGCTTAATCTATGCGTCAAATCGCAGTGGAATTGGCCATACCTTCCTGCATTTGCCACACTGTAATGCTTCTGTTTTCCTACCAGGAGCATTCACGAAAGCAGAATATGAGCTCAAATATGGATGTATTCACAAAAAAGAAATTGCACGTTGGTTGTACAATGTGCAATGCACACTTCACTAGTTATTTTCTGTGAGTCAGGTATTAATGTGCCCTAATTGAATTTATTATGTAACGTAACATGTATTGTATTATGTAAATATAACATTGAAAATGTGTGTTGGTTTGGAAAGGCACATTAGTAATCCAATTAGAGCAGAAGCCGTATCCATAGATTTGCTAGCAATCAGCAAAGTATGACTTTGTTTAGATTAACTCTGAACATTCATTGTAACAATTAGTCACTGAGTATTTTTCAAGTTACAGGTTAGAAAAACACAAAAAAGTGAGAACGGTCTCATTGCTGCAGTTAATTTCCATATAAATTCATCCCACATAGGCAATCAGGTTTATCCCGAGCCCGCGTGCCTGCCTACATGGCCTCCACTGCTGCTGAGGTCCTCCTTTCAGGAGCAAGTCAAGACGTGACTGAAATACAGCTAAATGGTCGTAGTACACCCAAATTTTCACCCGCAGAAAGCTGGGGAGGAGACGAGACTACGCGCCAGGGCTGACGCCGCGCTAGGAGACCCAGCGCGGCGCCGACATCGCCGTTCATCTCTGGGTAACCCCAGCACGGCACGGGGCCGTCACCGACAGCTTTTGTGCGATTCCTGTACCCCTCCTGTCTTCCACCAGTAACTCTTGCTGCACTTAGAGCTGGCAGTTGCGTTACCCGTTAGTACGTGCACGTCAAAGAGGCGCAAATATCCTTTATAACAGACCTTCTTTCCATTTTTAGTGGTGCCTACTGCTGCGCGGCCCCAACCACTGCCTGAAGTACCTTTGTACGTCTTGCTAGCGGTAATGGGAGTTACTTGTGCAATGCTTCTTCCACAGGGAGACAGGCAAACTACAGCCTCGTCCTTCAGAAACTTCCATCTGCAACCGAGGTCAATGAGATTACTTCTCTGAACGTCTGTATCGCCTGAAGGACATCCTCCGCGTTGCAAGGAAATTAGAATTTTTTTGCACAAAACGAGAAGTGTGCTTGCAGATGGGAAGAAACCAGAGAGAACTGGGTGACATCTCACTGTGACTCCAAACTTTGTCCGAGACACACGGGGAAGACAAACCCCAAGAAGTAAATGTAGCGACTTGCCAAACACTGCAGATTTCACAAGAAACTGTTCCTTGCACCCGTTTCTGCCCTGAGCTCCAGGGGAAAGGGAAGCCACCACTTGAATTTGGTCATTGTCCTTTATTAATTTTCACTTAAATCTTAATTCTCATCTGCAAGGTACTAGTACACGGTACCTCCTCCCTTCTCTCTGGAGGTCCGAGCAGCTCATGCCTGTGCAATCATTGCTCTCACCAAGGGCTGGCCCTCAGAGAAGACCTAAGTCCTGTAGTTTTCTGCTGCTCCTGAAAGCTCTTCTCAGGCTCAGACAGCAAAAGACCAATTTGGGGCACGGGGTCCGAGCTCCTGTCTGTGCTGCCAGTACAGCTGCTCAGCAGGCAACTGGGATGTCTGGGTCTGTGCCAGCTGGGAGTCACTGCGACTCTTTTGCAGGGTGGTGCAGAGGGGGTTGTATCAAGGAAGATGAACTTTTAAATCCTAAATTAATTGCATTCTGTCAAGGCTGTCCAAAAATAAAACCTGGGGAAAAAAAAGACTAATTTCAAGAATGTAATACAACTTCCAAATTACCTGAAAAGAAAGTGCAATCTAGTGCAGTGTGCTTTCACTGTCCCACTCTGTTCCTTCAGTTGCCTTCTGATTTCTTGTGCTTCAGCCTGTGTCCGGGTATTGCAGGTATCTGCTTTGTCTGTGAAAATGAAATACCAGGAGGAATTGCACTTGGTGCAACTGGTGCATGCTTAGGGTTTAATTCACAAAGGAGCAGGCTGCCCTGGGGAATCCTGAGTTGGACCACGCACAATAAAAGAGGAGTTACATGCTCAAGTCTGGCAAGTTTAAAAAAAAAGTTGCCATTCAGAAAAAAAGGCTTAAGGAAGAGCAGGAAGGTCTAGGAAAGACTGCTCCCAAATCTCCTCTTGGCTCATGTACTCATGCACACGAGTGATGGGTGCCCGGGTGGTGCTGGAGGGAAAAGAGTAGAGATTTGGAGCTTGGTTTTCATGCCTCCTCGAAAAATACTTTGGCTACTGAATATGAGGGAACCGTAAGGCCACCCCCTGTCAGATGCTCCCCAGTGAGACCCAGCTCAGTAACCGTGCTCCGAACCATCTCATAAACTGGCCTTGCTGACCTCAGTGGGTTTGGGGATTTTTACAGGGCTTAGGTACGAGCCGGGGGTCCCTGTGGTTGAGTTGTGCCAGCTTCGGTGGATTTGTGTGCTGCGGGAAATGGGGGCACTGGTAGACAACTGGGCGAGCACTTTATACGCCTCTGACGCTAACGAGAAGCAGAACGGAGTTTATCAAGGATCTTGGGAGTAAAGAAACATTAGATCTAAGTCCATAGAGCAGCAATCAGATGCCCAAATCGCTTGGGGAACCCAGCTCTAGCAGCCAATCCAACACCCCTGGAGTCAACAGGAACTGCAAAGGGCCCTGCAGTGGCACCACTGTGACCAAGGGTACCAAAAAGAGTTGAAAACATTTAAATCGTATCACAACGGACTGCATGTCTGCCTTTGACTGGACTAAAAAAAAGTACAGAAATAGCAGGGGAGGTACGTACAGTTTCGTATTACTTCACTGTATTTCCCAGGCAGGAATAAGTAGTTTGAAAACAATTTACAAACATTTAAACAGGTCCCTAATCATAGTTATAATATTTAACCTTTAAAAACAACTTACTGAAAAAATAAAACCCCTTAATTTGCAAATTTGTTATCATAAAAATATAGTTCTTGAGCTCACAGAATGTTAATGCATTTGAACATGTTTTTATGAGTGAAATAATAAACCCAAGTAATTGTGCTGTGGCTTGGGGTCCTATCTATTCAAACGCCTAAGTCCTTTAGGACAGAGCCTGTCTGCCTCGATTTATGCAGCACTTCACACAGCGGGGCACGTTCTAATGCATAATAGTCCCCAAGACAGCAAATGTACCAAGGTACAACCCTAAGAGAGGTCTAGCTGCAAAAAAAAAAAAAAGATTAGAGCCCCATTCGCACTCTTAATAAAAAACCACGTAAATCATCATAGTTAGAGATTTACCCCTGGGGCTAATCCTGAGGGAAAAGGACACATTTTCATCCTTTTGGTTCCCTGCCTCTGCTGTTTCCAAAGACTTCCCTGAGTCTCTGGAAGGCGCCTTCCTGAGCTGGGTCTTTGCAACCAGTCTGAGTCCTTCCCAGACCACGACCTGCTCCTATGCATCCCGCTTAAATTTCCCCTTCAGTGTGCTTCGAATTACGCTCACCAAGCACTCTGACCTCTGCCTGCTTCTTCGCGGGGCCACTCAAACGTAGCATCCGAGGCGGAGCGCACAGACAGACAGGCACTCAGACTCATGGACCTGAGGGAGTCTCTCTGCCACCGGGGAAGCTCCTGCCAGACGAATGCCTCTGGAATGCGGTCTCTGCCATACCACGTACTCCTAAGTATGAGTCTGCATCAGCTAGAAACAGAATACAAACATCGTTGCCTGTTTCTGGCCAAATGCGTCTTGATAAAAGCGGTGACTATGTTTATACGCATCCATGTGTGATGGTTTATCTGCTGCTCCGATTCCTTCTCCTTTAGGTAAAAGATACAATCACTGCCATACTTCAGCTGGCAGGCTCAAGTGTGCAAAACCTCAAATTAAAAGTTAGTTTTCCGAGGTTAAATTCCAAAATGTTTTGCACTACTACAAATTTAAAGGAAAGCAAAAATGATGGATACCCCCAACCCATGCAAAATGAAGTAAATTAAGTAAACAACAGAGTAAAATATCAATATGAAACTTCATGGAAGTATTTTTGGACATTTCTAATATTCCTAGTTTGTTTTCATCAGCTTTTTCAATTTATTCAGCAATCGACATAGTACTCATGGTCTTGCCTATGATTTCCCAAGCAGTTTTCAAGAGCAGGCCATTATGGCTTCTCTGACTTTAAGCTTAAGTCTTATTTCTTGCTGGAATCAACAGAAGCCTTTTTATTACCTTCACAGCATTAAAGGAGTGGCCTAGCACAGAGAATTTAGAGAAACAAGAGCTGTGCAAATATTTCTGGAAAAGATTTGCAGCAATTCCTCTGCACCCATTTGTTATGCTAAACTAGACACTTAGACCAGGTTTGCTTCTGGTTCTTCAGCAGTTTGGGCTAGCACAGGTTAAATATGACTTAAGCCAGCAGCAATTCCCTGTGGCCAATTATGACTTAGTACCAATGTTTTGGGGGAAGCCAGCTTCTGGGGGAGCTCCAAAGCAGTGCTCTTCTGTACAACCTGCACAATCAGATTCGTGGGGTACAAGTACAGGGTTGGGTGCCCCCAGAGAAGTGCGAGGAAATAATTTGCATGAATCTCTGCAACAATATTGCAGAAGCAAAAGGTGCAAATTTAGGACAACAGAGAGCCTACATTCATTTTAGCTACTTATTTTCATGTAAAAGTAATGAATAAGCGTTTCAGAGGTGATGCAAACATTTGACACCAGAGGTGCATACTGGCTTTTCTAGCACTAAATGAAGTCAGTACCGAAGATGACGATTGCCTGTTTTCAGTTATTCAGTAGGTAGGAACAGTTTTGCACATTTTAACATGGTTCTTGATAATCCCCTGACTTTTAAGAGTTAGGTAGCAGGTAGAGTTTCAGACAAGACTGGCTAAAAACCATCATTTGTAGTCAGGGAAATTCAGCCCATTCGATCTTTTACCACTGAAGTCAGTAGGATTATTCAAGCGAAGCACAATCACTCTAAAGCTGGCGTAACTGCAGTCACCTACGTGTATGTTATATACAGGCTTGCCATGAGGAATTGCTGAAGAGCATTGAACACAAAATTCAGGGCCAGATCCAGACTTCAACAAACTGTGAGATACTGGTTTAGCCAAACCTTACCAACCCCAAGCTTGAACCTGGAGCCGAACTTGCCCATTTTATGCATTTTAACACAGAGTTTGGGTTCAGGCTATGTTCTGAAGAAGAACATGTTGGTTTTGACACCATCCTAACCATACACACCACCCTTCTACAGTTGCATCAGATTCTGTATCAAAGACATCCAAGTCTCTTCCAAAAACTCCTTTGGGGAAAATCGTAACATTATGGTAAAGATGTTACTGCATATTAGAGAAGACTTATAAAACCCCCAGCAACTAAAATGCTGAATGCCCAATGAATACCAAGGCTGTCTCTGAATTTAAAACTTTCCAGTAGCTTACAGTAATAATTCCACCCTAATCGCCATTTTATTTTTATTAAAGAAACAAAAGGAATTTCAAAAACTCTACCTAGAATCACTCGTTTCTGCCAAGCGGTTGTTCATGATGGCTAGAGCACCCACCCCTGCGGAGAAACCATTTTGTCTCGTATTGATACAAACGTTCCTCGGGTAGCCGTTGGCCGTCTCGGACAACTGCTTTTGCAAAATGGCCAGGGAGACTTTGTTCGATGCCGTGAGATCCCTCATGGAGATCATCTCTCCAGAGAGCCTCCTCCCCTCGGTGTCACTGTCGTACTGTCCATCAGCATCTATTGAGATGTTATGTCGACGCAGGCGGGCTCCTGGGGTGATGGCATTGCGACGTCCGAGGCGGGCACTTGATTTATGGCACTTTGGGCAACATCTGCATTCGAATTTTTTCAACACCCAGTTCAAAACTTGCTTGATTACAATTGAGATGACGTTAAAAAGAGAGTATATGCAACATACCCCCATTAATATAAATATGAAGTTTCCGAATCTGTATAATCCCTGATTTTGGTATGCAGCATTTTGGCTGCTTACCAAATCTCCAAAGCCGATGGTGCTGAAAGTGACAAAGCAATAGTACAAGGAGTCAACGTAGTTCCATCCTTCCACCGCCGTGTACATTGCGGAGGCGCAGCAGGAAAGGGTAATAGCAAAAATTCCCAGAATCAGCATCACGTGGTAAACGGATGGCTTCCACCCCACGAGGCTGCCCACCCCGGACATAGCTGGCCCCCTTCGGAAGTTGGGAGGTAGGAGACCACTTCTTCGCAGCTGTCTCTCATGGCACGCCTTCATGATAAACGCCAGGAGAGAGATGATGCGTTCCAAGAAGAGGTTAAAGAAAAGGATAGTCCCAGCACACCCGAAAAGGCCATACACGATGAGGAATACTTTTCCAGCCACGGTTGCTGGTGTGGTCATTCCAAAACCTAAGGTGTGGAGATAAATGGCTAACGTTAGTGACATAGTTTTTCATGCATAAGCTCAGGACATATGTAACAACAAAGGTCCCATCTCACTGCACCGAAGGAGTGCTATCTCTAAGTCAGCTTAGGCCAACATGAAACCGACTTTTGTAAAGAATGAAGAAGGCACCCGAAAGCTCAACGAGATGACTAAAACTCAAGAGTGAGGAAAAAATCCTCGCAGAGATGAAAGGCAGCATATTCACAGAGCAACGCCGCTCCGTAAATGCAGGTGGAAGCATTCCTGAGCCCGAACCCCTCTGAGGTGGGATGAGGTGAGGGGGCCATTTCTCTGCTGCCACGTGCGTGAGCCAGCGCGGCCTGATGGAAAGTTTAATCTCTCTTGTTCACAAGCTGTAGCCCAGTGTAATGATCTTATCAAGGTCTGATGATGCCATTCTTGCTGAGAAGTTTTCAGGTTGTATTAACAGGAAAAAAAATCCCACTTCCCAAGTCTCAAAAATTGTTTTAAAAATAACGGCACTTTGAAGTCTTAACCAAATCCCAACTGCGACTACCCCACCTGGTATCAGCACAGAAGGAGGGAAAAGCCCTCGGCAAGAAACCCACACTGCGGAGCTGCCTGGCAGACGGGGAGCACTAGGATCTTGCAGACTGATTGTTACAGCACGGAAAAACACTGCTGCACAGTGGAATAGAAAAACCAAGAGTATACAAACTCTGGAAAGATCCAGCAGCAATATTAACTCACTGCTTCTTTCCAAGAATTGTATTTTGACATTACTCCTACATGGAATTTCGTATGTAAGCAGTAACGCCTTGTAGCTACAAATGCTTAAGGAATAGCAAAAGTGATCTTAAATTTGCATGCAAATACATACAGTAAGTTTGCTCCACGTTATTTGCTGATACCAGTTATTTTATGAAAAAGAATTACATATATTTCACAAACTATCTCAGGAAGATTCTTCTGAAACTCAGTTCTGTAGGTATTGCCCTTGTTCTGCTATTCTTCCCTGTAAAACTGCTCAGTGGTTCAGTCAAAAAGCGCACTGATGGGATAGAGGTGACTGCTCACGTCCCATGAATAAATAACCACATATAATTAAAATGAATGATTTGTCAAAAATCCACAGGCTGAAATTTCTTTATCCTATTGTTCCACGCAAATGCTGAGCAAGTAACGTATTGAGGGAGGTAAATATCAACATCAGACCACATCAGTGAAAGGTTGTGAAGAAAAAGGAGCTACTTTTAGCATAGAGCACAATGAAATCATTAAATCCACTTTATTACCATGACGCACCTTTAAACAGCAACAGGAAAATATTTCCTATGTATAATGAGTTGAGACTGCTGCTTGAAATCCACTGATTTAATTTTGTAATAGCTGTATTTTTCTGGGTAATTTATTTGTGCTACCTTTGTACTTCACTGATACAGAATTTTGCATTTGTGGATAAAAGAATGTAAATGCTTCTGAGAAGTAAACTTGGAAATAACTTTTCGAATGACACGAAGGTGCATGAGGAAAGAGGTGGTCTACTTTCACAACAGATGTGACATGCTTGGAAACATCTGTGTGCCAGCAATTCGGACTATACTGCATCATCAGTATCTTCACACTAGAAAAAGTCTTTCCTGTAAAAGACAGTGAAAAACTTGCAGAGTATTATCAGAAAATAACAAATTACCAAAGAGGTCATTAGATTTTGTTTCACCGCCTCTCCATTTTTGTCGTGCTAAAAGCCCCCCTTGGAGCAGACCCCACAAAGCCTGCCCTGGGGTCTCAGGCTTAACACGGCGGAATGGGAAGCTCTTCTCAGTTCCTCCTCCTCCTCCTCCTCCTCTGTGGGATGAAGCTGTTATCTGGGTCGGGCTGGCTGCTCGTGGGACCCTTCTCACTTGACGATGAACATCCACTAGTGCCTGGTCCCCAGAAGAAGCCGGGGAGCCTGTTGCGATTGCCAGCGAGGGATACGCGGCCAGCTCGTTATGGAGAAGGCATCTGTTCGCCCATGCCTTGTCAGCAAAGCGTTCAAACATGTGCTTCACAGCAAGCATGTGAACATCACCATCAAAATAAATGGGTTTATTGTCACACATATGGCTAGACACATTTATTAATTAGAGGAAAAAAAAGAGAGATAGTGACACTTTGGATCAAGTTGTAAATGCGCTGAAGCATTTTAGTATTTTCTGGTGATCATTCATGAGAGGTGGTGAAGTTTGATATTTTTGATGCAGTTTGTTTAAGCAAGATTTTCTGAAGCATAACGTTACCAAAATTCAGTATGTAGCTACGCAAGGTGAAAGAACCCATCACAGCAAGGCGAGTGCTAAGAAATACATAAAACAGGCAAAAAGTAAGATCAGCCAAACATAGTAATTTCAGGTCAACGGCTAGCAGAGAGAAGCGCACTCCCGCACTCCTCATCCGGGGTCTCCCTTCATTAGCCGTGTTTGTCCCTTCGGCACCACCTGGGCCACGAGGGGTTACTCCTGGTATGTTCTGTACAACACCTCCGAGCTCAGCCCCTGCTCAAGGCTAAGGACATCACGACTCCTAGACGAAACCGATTCATCCAGAACTGCCTCTGCTTCTGAGACAGCAGAAGGAAAGAAGCGCGACGGTGCTTTGCGTTCTTCATGGCCCTGACACGTATGGTACGGGTACCTTGGGGTTGATTCGGTGTGGCTCAGGCACAATATTTCAACGTCCCTCGTGCTAATTCTGCCCCACTCCGACCCACCACTTCAGATACAAGCTCCATGGCAGCATTAATTTCAGCTGTTTGATACTTCTTCTCCCCAAACAAACAGGATTAGTAGAGATGAACTGATAAAAACTCTCAGATAACAGTTACCCTTCAGCAGCCTCTCATGGGCAAGTGCTGGCAATTAATGAGTCCCTCATCCTGACCGGCATAATAGGTTTTGTGGTTACTGTTCTGCTCACCTGGATTTTTAATTTACTTAAGCTGGTGATGGATTCAAGAGGTAGTGAAACTGGACAAACTTGTAATATGCTTCCTATTGCTCTTGCTTTCTTTTCTTTTATCCCTTTTCTTATGGGTAAAAGAGATGGTTGATGCCAGAAGACAAAAAGAAATAGCAGTTTTAGTACCTGTGAGCTCTTCTCTCAGGCCAATTGATTTGGCAATTAACTTGTGCTACCGTATTTTGAGATTAAAGGGGGCGACAGTTTTCCGGTAAAGATTTATTTACCCCAAGATGGAGAAAAGCTTTGGTCACCTCGAAAACTGGACACAAGAAAGTCTTCCAGCCTTTAACACGGCACTGTGTGCCCCTGCCTCTTTCAGCCAGCCCCTCAGCTCTTCTCATGCAAGTGTTCTGCCATGGAACTTGGCTCATACAGCAAGTCGGCACAACTGAGCAATCATTTTAAATACCAGAGTGTAACAGCACTTAGATCATGAGAGTAGTATCAAGTCTATACCATTATATAACTATAACGCAGCTACATTTAAAGGAATCAAAAGAAACTAAAATTGTTGAATATAACTTTTAAAAAAAATGATTTCTCAGAAATAAACAAAAAACCGCTATAACTAGAATGCTGCCTCCAGAGGGAGAGAAGTTCTTGCAACATAAAGACTAAGCTCTTACAGGACTGGTCCCCAAGACACGGGGGTCACAGAACAGAGACAGATAAACTAAGAGTAACCAATTTTGTTTCATGTCTGTTCTATACTTGCTTTACTTCATGGCTTTCCAATAGTCTTGGTTGATCTTTATAAATTTATGACTAATACGTATATCACAGCAAGGAACAAAACATCATATTCTGAATTCCATATCTGGGTTCTGGTGCTCCCTTCAACCCCTTTTCTACCTGTTAGCATTTCATCATTATTGTCCCTGATAGAGTCACACCTATATATTTCACAACTACCTTTTATTTGTTCTATAGCTCCTTACCACCTAACAACCAGACACAGTTGCCTTGGATACAGGGTCACAGCTAAGAGCTGACAAAACCGCCGCAGATGGGAAACTTCTGCTGCATCCAGTGCTTTTACCCAACGAGTGAGAATACTATGAGGCAGTTCTTCTACCTGGCTTTACGTTTTCAGACTACAGATGAAAAACTTACTTTCCCTTTAATATATTTGTCGGTCTGCTTTATTAAGACACCCGCCTTTGGGCTCAAACAGCAAATTTTTTTAGAGCTTTTCTGTTGCCAGAGACTTTAATATAGAAGTTGCTGTGCAATCACATTTGATCTTATTTAGATTACTATCTGGAATCATAGAATCATAAACTGGTTTGGGCTGGAAGGGACCTTAAAGATCATCTAGATTGAAGCCCCCTGCCATGGGCAGGGACACCTTCCACCAGACCAGGTTGCCCAAAGCCCCGTCCAACCTGGCCTTGAACTCTGCCAGGGATGGGGCAGCCACAGCCTCTCTGGGCAACTTCTTCCAGTGCCTCACCACCCTCACAGTAAAGAATTTCTTCCTTACACCTAATCTAAATCTACCCTCTTCCAGTTTAAAACCATCACCCCTTGTCCTATCACTACATGCCAACCCCAACTCTCTCAGCCTGTCCTCACAGGAGAGGTGCTCCAGCCCCCCATCACCTTGGTGTGCCTCCTCTGGAC
>JAVJGG010000055.1:16826036-16913283 GCA_035590195.1 Aviceda cuculoides
AAAAAAAAAAAAAAAAAGAGAATCCACACCGATAAAGCATTGCAAAGAGGATGGGAGTGATGCCAGTCCTGCAAACGTGTGTGCAGGGGATGGTAGGATGGTAACACGTGTAGGAAAGATCTGGGCTTGGAAGAGCAAATACTCCCCACAGTTTGCAACTGCCAATGCCAGTCTCACAGGAGTTTGTTCCCTTGTTTATGTGGGTTTTTTTAACCTAAGTTTTATATTTTTTGTACAGCAAAATCCTTGCTGCCTCAAGGTAGCTACTTGATGCCTTTTAGCAAATGGATATTCACCATAGCTAGGACTTCTCCATAGCTGTTCTTCGCCCATTTATTTCTTATTTTGGATACGAGAGATTTTGCTCTGCCCTGAGATTTCACGTTACTGGCAGTTATCTGCTGGCCACATCCGCAACAGGAGAACTTCTTCCCTTCCTAACGGACTGTTCGTACTCACCAGGTGAAGAAAATGGCTTGGGTTTACACCTGTGCTTCCTAGGAAAAGCCCCCAGGTAAAACACAACAACTTAGTTTACAAACTACTCGAATATCATGTTTTGATCGCCACTAACATGTTTCAACTTTGCTTTTTGCCATTATTACTTTCGTGCTAAAGCATTCTGTTCTGTAGAGGTGGAAGGAAAGTGTCCAGAAGTATCAAAGATTTCCGATCTCCTGTTGTGCTCAAGGCAACCAATACCACATGCAACCCTTAAGAAAAAAAGTGGCTCCTATTTCAAAGTGTCGGTTGTGTCCCATTATAAATACTAAAACCAAATAAAAATAAAATAATTGAACCAATAAATCACAAACCCAATAGCTGTGGGAAGTAATAGCAGATCTCAAGGACAAAAGAAGCAGAAAAAAAAAAAGGGCAGGGAAAGTATATCAGACCTAATCAAAAGCCCATCAAAACAAGCAGGAAGTCTCCCATGGATAGTCAAGGGTTTAATATAAAAGGTCAGATATGGACCATTTAGTGCCAATGGCTATAGTTAGAAATAATTTCCACTCCGGTAATCCAGGAATGATTACATGCAATCCACTGTATCAGATGCTGTAAATCCAAGCTTATTTACCTGAATACATGGGAATTATGTTGCTGCAGTTGGATATTGGGGTTTGGATTCCTGGTATTTTTGCGTTTGCAGGGGAAATAAGACTGTTCTTTTTTTTTTTTTTTTTTTTTCTGTTGAAAATATTAAAAAATGAGGGTCCGCTTCTCTGGAGTTCTCAGCAATTTCACTTACTGTGAAAGGCCAGTGAAGTTTTTTGGGGGAAGATGGTTAGAAAAGTTTTTGTAGCTCATATTCTTACCATGCCATGCATTGTCCCCTCCTGAGTGATGGCTTGGTCCATAGATGGAGACTGAAAAATTGGCTATTTCCTTGGGTGACAGGACTGAATCTTTTCCAAGCAGTAGAAGCCGACTGACTCTGGAGCCTGCAGTGACCTTTCTGGTAATGTCCTGCCGATGAAAGGATGACGCTGGTGGGATGCCGATTAGCTTGAAGAAGCACATAATAGATACGAAAGCATACCAGTAACTTTCCACAAAGAAAAAAAGCTAAGCTGAAGCAGCGAGGAACATGGTTTAGCTACTTCAGCATGGACAAGACAATATTTCAAGCATCACCGAATCATGGTTTCTAAGAATTAGAGCTGTTGACAGATTTTCAAAATGTTTTGACAACTCATTTCACTAAGGTTTTTTTACTTCAAGTCTTGAAAATTTGTCACTGTTTTGCAAAAAGACTCAATTCTTTGGTTATAAAGCTAGGAGGAAAAAAAAAAGAAATGTCCATCTATGTTTTTTCATGTATGGTCCTTTCCAAAGCAGCTAACTCCTAGAAAAACTCCATTAGCTGGATACGAATCCTCCACAGCTACAGGACTTTGGCTTAAAGGAAGGTCACAGGTTTGGTTAATCTGATCCTGACACCAGAGTTTGTTTGAGGGAACGTCCTGAAGCTGCTGCTGCAGCTCTGCTTGGGGAAAACTCCTAAAGGCAGTCATTTGGTTAAATGAATGATGTTTTTATAAATTTGCTTGGTTAATTGAATCAAATCTCCAGGCATTTGGTGAAAATACCACTGTCTTTAAAACCATTTGCCTAGGATTTTTTTTAAAAGCTGATGGTCAACTGTAAATTGGGTTTTACGCTAAAATTGGACCCCTGCACTGTGGGTGCATTGTATGCAAAGTGCCGGCCATTTTGTTTGCCAGGAGGTCGGTGTTGGTGAAAGCAATTATTTTAATAATCAAACAGTGATGTTTACATTATTAGCTTGGTGGTTTAGAGTGCAGCTCGTGCAAAGAAATGAGATGCATTCATTAAATGTTTAATTAAACCATTGTCTGAAAATAGTTGTAACACCGAACATCATGTCTCATTGTTAAAGAATAAAGCTTAATATTAAAACTTAAACAGCCCACTTATTGTTAGTCCTTTCAAGGGAACGGTTCTTTTTTTTCTTTTTGTGGGTAAAATCCTTAAATTCTCAACCATGGTTTGACCGTGTGACTTACAAGCAAGTTAGCAAGACCACTTCTTCAGGGATACTGAGACCTCCATAGCTAGATTCTTGGTTTCAGTACAAGCTTCACTCGTACACCACCCCCTTGGCTTTGCAGCAAATATCTGCTGAGAAAAAAACCTACAATTATATAATTTAGGAGCTTTTTACCACTGTATTGGCATGGAAATGTCTCAAGTAATTACTTGGAAATGTCTCACGCAGTTTGATTGTAAATGTGCCATACGGTCCCTGACCTGAAATGTTTGGAGTAGCTGGACGTATTTTCTACCTTGACAGTGACCGAAGACAAATAGATTTGTAACTGTTACTGCAGCTGGGATTAATGTGCAGATGTCTTTGAGCTGCTCTTTATACAGCCCAATATGGTTTAGTTTTTGATCTGTAATGCGTGCCAAGGAACTTGCTTTTCAATGAGTGGCCTTATGGTTAGTCTGGATGCTCGGGAAACTGCACAGGCAATGAGCTGGTTCTCTTCGTCACTTGTACCTCCTACTGCATTTAAGGGTACAGTCTCTGCTTCGGTATTACTTTGTAACTAAAAGAAATGGATGAGGTAATTGGTAGTCTATGCAATCAGAGCGTTGGCAGCATTGTTAGCAAGGGCTTCAGTCATAATGTCATAACATAAGTGAATATGCCAGTTTTCTAAGAAGTCTGGATACTTTGGGATGGAGGGCGAGTTCTTCCCGGTACCCTACTTAGCACAATAACACACTGAGACAGCAAAAAGGATACTAACTACAAAGTATTAGGGGAAAAGCATGTGTTTCCATGGAGCCTTAGAAGTTACTAATATGTCCTCATCCTCTCAGAGTGCTTTTGTGGGTTTTGAAGCAAAAGACCAGCTCGGTGACCCAAACGGCCATTTCTACTTTCTTGTCTCCTGTCTCTATCAGGGTGACCTTTTGGGGAGAGGAGAGAGAAAACAGGGGGGCTTGTAGCTGGTCTTGAAGGCACGGGTTGCCTACTGCAGCCAGCGGGGTTGAAAACCAAGTCGTTTTTTTGGGTTGGCTATCAGGTGATCCGTCCTGAGTCTTGGGCTGAAACTGTTATCGGGTAGCTGGGCAGTTATAAGCCCTAGTCACTCTGTCAGTAGGACTCGGGCTTTCGGGAGAGCAGAGCCGAAGAAGATGATAAGATAAACTTGGGAATCCTTTGGGAACCCTTTCATGGACTCCCAAGCTCAAAACCAAAAGATCAAGTCAGGGGGAGGGGTAGGAGTCAGCCATGTGCAAGTTTTGACTTGCTAGGTCTAACTGCTGGGGGACGCTAAGCTGTATTGAAACAGGAATCCTGTTAACTGAAGAGGTGGTTTTACTAGGAGAATATTTCCATGGGTTTAAGAGAAACAGAAAACAATTGCTGTTTAAATCAAGAGAATCCTGCATTCTTCCTGCTAATTTATGAACAGTTATGCAACGGCTCTTTTTTTTTTTTTCCTGAGGCCCAGCGATAATCTAACTACGCTTTCTCACTTTCACTTTTCTCACTGAGAGAGAGAGAGAATAATCTAATTAGCTATTCAGCCCTGACAATTACATTCAATTTAAATGTGATGAATAGCCAGTTTCAAAAGGCCTGATCCTGCATAGTGCTGTGAGGATCCTGAGCACATTAATGTGTTCTCACCTGCCGGTAACATCAATGGAAGCTGAAGGCACCCAGTATCTTGTGGAGTTTGTTCTGTATTCAGATGACTTATTTTCATCTAGGTCTTTGGCGGTATGAAACCACATTTTATGGGCAAACCTTCCACTCTGGTGGATTATGTTCTTCCTGCATCAGTTTTGCTAATTTGTTTTCTGTTATTGCTTTGCGCAGGGAAATCTCAGTCAGTGTCTTGGCATGCAAAGGATTTTTAATACATTTTAATAGTAGAAAGATAGTATTCTACAACTCAGGGAGAAGCAGCTCTGTAATATTTCTGAGGCGCTACAAAGGATAATTTCTGAACACACAACCCACCACCAAGTTCATGTAGACTGTTAGGCAACAAACCGGTCCCAGTGGCTTTTTTTGGATCTCACCTTGCGCAGCGCAAGCAGGGCCAGGCCTTTCAGAAGAGATCAGCATCCTTCAGCTCTCCAAGCGAGCGGCTGAATTTTTGAAAGGTCTGAATGGCCAATTAGGCAGCAAAAGTGTTCTGCAGCCTGCCCTTTCTCCTGACAATAATTTGGAGGAAAGAGGAGAAGCTCTTTGTGAATCTCTGTTAAGGTGAGAGAGGCGGCCCGCCCCCGGATTCAAAGAGCGGTTGAGGTTCACGGCGCTGCGGAGGGGAGGGACGGGCGGACAGATGCACGGACGGATGGATGCAGGAACCTGCAGAATGGGATCGGTGCAGCTCCTGAGAAACCTGCATCCTCCAAATCCATGCTTGGCTGCATACCGAAGAGCTGCGGGGAGCTTGCCAGGAAGGGAAGTAATTTTAGAGTGTGATTCGGAAAATGATTCAGTTTAAAAATTGCTATTTTTGAAGGGCTACTCTCAGCTGGGATCCAGTCCCCAGCATGTTCCCAGAAGCACTCGCCTTGCTGCAGCAGAGGGTGGTGGAGGGGGGGAGGAGAAAAGTCTGTCTGGGAGCCGGGAGCCCTGAACCTCGCGCTGCCGCCGAGAAAACAGTTTGTGGGAATGGGTCCTTCTCCCGTTTCACGTCCCACCCTGCGTTCGGCAGGTGAGTGCTTTAACCTTGCTAGCTTGATGGACACGGCTTGGTGGCAACCCTGCCCACCCTCCCTAGGGGTTCACCGTCCTCAAGGGAAGGAGCAGGCACGTGTATCTGGAAATGGGGCTGCTGGGCAGGCAAGGGTTCGAGACAGAAAAGCCTACTTTATCCTGTTAACACAAAAGCCAAGGACAGCTTGAGGAATTTTATCAAGCAAAGTTGCGAAATGGCAAATAAACTCCTTTCTCATGCCATCTGAAGATGTACTCTATGTATTTTACAGACCTTACGGCTGCATCTCCCACAAATCTCTCCAGCCGGTGGCATCGAGATGAAACCTGCTACGCTGACACTCAGTCCGTCAGGCTGAGGCTTTACAGCTCTGCAGGACAGGCAGCATTTGGTCGCAGCACTGCAGAAAAGGTTGGCAACCCCTTTGGCCTGCCAGATTTGCTTTTTAGGGCAAGGAGCTGCGGATGGCGATCCCGTGCTGATTACAGCTGTCAGGTATCAACAAACGGGTTAAAATATCCCTTCGACTCTAGATATGTCCCTCTTGTTTCATTCAGGTAGGTGCTGGGTGATGGTCCTCTGAGGCCATTTACCCTGCTAAGCTTTTCATAAACAGGTTCCACTTGTGACGAAGCAACTTCATACAGTTCGGTTTGTTGAACTCGAGTTGAAGTGTACGGCTGAAGACTATGCTCTGGTTCCCATGCAGGTGTCAGGACTGCTCGCCGGTGATGGTTTTTGGAAGTGTTAGCGTCTATCACAACAGTGCCTGACCCAAGGATCCTGGGAATGATGGGTTGGGGGGTTTCCCAGGCAGTGGACCAAGTCCAGCCGAGTCATGTGTCTGTGTAAGCGTCTGTGCGTGCACGCAGATACAAACCAAAGTAATAATTGCCCTTGAATGAAGGAAAAAAGCTGAGCCTACAGTTGGTTGACCGTCAGTGTATCCACCCAATGTATGGCAGCGTCATGTGAAGTGACCGACTTCACACAAGGGCTCATTTCCATCCCCACCTCTCGCCTTCGTCAAACATTGCTAAGAAGTGGAAGCGTGGATCATTTTCCGAGTTGCTTCCCTGCTCCTGTTCACCTTCTGGCACGCGGCGGGTGAGTAGCCCAGCGTGGGGCTGTGTAGGAAGGCTCTGAGATCTAACAAGCAAACGGGGGGGTCAGTCCCTCAGCAGCAAACCTCGCATCTAGCAGAGAGCGTGTCGGCTGTTCCGCTGTGTTAGTGGGGAAGAAATGACGGTGAAGGGGGGCAGGTCGTTGTGCTGCTTAGTTATTATTTCTTTGGGGGGGGAATATTTGTGTGTGAAGAGACGTTGTGGTATATTCTGTGTCTGGGGGGATGAGGAACATGTAAGGAAAGCAACATATCGTCTTTTGAACACAGGCTAAACTTCTGTTAGGAAGAGGAAGGTGAAGAAGGAACGTGATGGTGAGGAGGGCTCCCTTCTACAGCTGTTCATTCTTGCTTCAAATGAGGGAAGGTATTAAGCTTTCAAAAAAAAAAAAAATCCAGTTTGCTGTGTAAAGGGTTTTAAAGGACCTTTCTTTCCAGATTAAGATTTTCCATTATTTTTAGCCACATAAAAGATGTTTTATGTGTAATACCAATATATTCTTTGTGCATGTAATGAAAGACAGACAACTGCTGTGCCACTGAGCATGCAAAAATGTGTCGGGGAAAACAGACAAAGCTGCATTCAGGACCAGATTCATTTTCATCTCTGGTCTTCCTTAGCCTGGAAATGAACTTCAGCCTCCCCAGTTTTCCTACTTTCAGGGTTGGCCACTGCTCATATTCACCTGGGCACTAGGGGAAAATTGAATGAAGCTGTTTGCAGCATTTTGCAGTCATTTTACAAATGAGCAGCCAAAGCAGTGGAAAGGGAAAGCGATTAAACATTTTACAGTAGATTTAATCCATTGTAGGTGTACTGTGACCAATGCTGTCACTTTGGTTTTAGAGCACTGGAGTGTGATTTAGCCTTTAACAAGCCCTTATCTGGTGAAAATGCATCAGTGGCAACATAAAAAATAAAAATGCACAACGAAGAACACACAATATTGAAACCTAGCTACATGGTGTGCTTCAGGGGAGAAAGACTTAGGTAAGGAATGAGATGAACGTAAAAGAATAGTGGGACAAAAGATGCCTAGAAGTGGACACTTCAGAAAAGGAGTAAATAATGGTGACTCTGAGGGATCACCTCTGTAGCTCTGCGTCTGTGAGAAGCGCAGGAGGCAGGAATGGAGAGCAGAAAGGAGCACGGACTTTCTTTAAAAGGTGAAAGCTCCATCAGTGCTACAGTCCTCTGGAAAGATTTCCTCCCAGCTGCACAGTCTCCGCGCTAGCCCTTCGGGTTGGTTAACTTCCAGTTAAATGAGACAGTCAGCATGGTCTAGTGCAGATGTTGAAAAGTTTTCAAGCATCGCTTGCCAAACTATGTTTTCCTTTTCTAAATCAGAGGTTCAGGGTTTCTAAATCAGAGGGGCTGCTGCCCTCCCTCGGACTCTCGGCTGCATCTCGGGACGCAACCGTCCCCGTTTTGCGGTGCCTCTGGGCCAGGCTCAGCCCGTCCACTGCCACCGTGCTGTCGGCTACCGGCCCCTGGTCGAACAGCCAGGTCCTCCCATTCAGGCTTAGAAAACATGGGTTTTCTCACCAATTCTGTGCTGATATATTACACCACCTTGATCCAATAATTTCTCTTCCATTGCCTTGCTCACCCTTCTGACCTTGGTCCTGTTTCTCTCCTTAGGTTGAGAAATATTCCAGAAAAGACTTTCTTTTATTTCAATGCTTTATCATAGCTCCGTTGGAGATGCAATGAAATCGTGGCTGGGATTATGGCAAGCTTCCCACCATCCACAAAGGAAATAAAGAGCATCCTGCTGGTGTGAGAACCATCGTACTGGGGAGACCTTGTCATGCCGATAATGATATAAGGGTAAAAAAACTCTGCTATGAAAAAGATGCGTGTTCCAGCAAGCAGGCTTTGTTTCTGTCCAAATGCCAACGAGGCTTATTATTTTCTAATGAAATGAAATACATTCATGCTCTCTGAAGTAGACTGTGTTGATTTAATTTGTGTTTTATGATCAGGATTCTAAATTTCGTATCCTTCATGTTTTATAAGTAGTGAGTAGGGATTTAGCTGCATGACACCCATTAATATCAGTACAGGTAACTCCCCATGCACTTCTTTAAAGACTATTTTATACATGAAAACATGGAATTTCACCTCTCTCTATTTCTCTCAGTCTCTGCAGAAAAAAACAGTGATAGCTGATCTGAAGGCAAGCACACTTTTTATTATTGCTCTCAAAACAATAAGCATTTTTAGTACTCTGAATTTTTCCTGCTGACAAACAACAGGCAATGTGTTACAGAGAAATCAAATAGCTGCTATTTTGTGGGCTGGTTTGAGGAAAGTAGCAGAACAATCTCAGGCAAAAAATCACAGATTATTATTTATTTTATGTGATTTCAGTGTGCTGCCTTTAGAGTTTTTTGCTTTAGAAAACTAGTATGCTCTAAGTTAAAGAGATAATTCTCCAGTGTGAAATATTATTAGAAAAGGAATGTTCACTTTTCTAGATGAAATTTTCTGGGTTTGCTTCCTTCCTCAAATATGAATAAAAATGATCCAACTACTGTTGAGAATGAGAATAGAGGAAAAAAAAGACACATTTTCCAAACAAAAGATGTGAATTTTATTCTTTCATTGTCCTTACAAACCATGTATTCTGATTTTCATCTCAACCATTAAATTTGTCTTGCTGTGCCTCCCACTACTAAAAGACAAAATTCACGTCTTAAACACTCGTTCATCTTGTCACTATCCAGGAGAAAGGAACAATCTGGGGACGACCCTGGACAATTCTGAGTATTTTCCAGCAGAAAGAAAGACCTGTGAACGTCACCTGAGGACTCTCGGTGGGGCTTGGACTTAACAAGACGTGCCGTTCGAGCTCAGCCTGGTGAGAACTCTTGCCAGAACGGGGTCGGGGCTACGGCCGAAGCTGCAGCACGCCGCGCACTTTGTAGGACGCGTCTGTGGGATCACACCTGTATCGTGCTCACCCTCGAGTAAGGAAACATTTGTCAACGTTTAGGCTTCCTAAAATTTAGCTTTCCTGATTCAATTCGTGATTCAGGTAAACAAAATAGGGGTTATTCTGGTGGCACTTCACAAGGGTTGGACTCATGGTGGCCCAGTCACAATTTTCCCCAGTTTGGGATTACAGAATGTTCCTTTTGCTCTGAATTGAAATGAGTGAGTACTTCCCACTTGGCAAGTATAGAGCATCGCCGGACCTGTGCATTTCTGGTCGTGAAGAAGATGGTGCATTACGCCAGTCATTGATGCTGCGTGTTTTAATCCTGTGAAGCAAATTCTCCCATCTGCGATCAAGTGCTGAAGTTTAAAGGGGCCAATGCGATACAACAGAACAGAAACCATCACCTTAACTGCAGCACGTAGAAACTTGTGTCATGGACTCCAGCCTAACAACAAAACAAATCTATAAATAGAGAGGTAATCAGCTGGAAATGACCAAGCAGGCAAGTGTCTGGATTTTATCAGTTGGGTATTGAATAGTTACGAGCTGCCAGTGTGGATGCCCAGGTCTCAGACACACACATTGGAAGTGTATAGCTAATAGAGATGTAGCTCAGGAGTTCATTATTTGACAGCTGTGGAAGTTATAAATCCCAGGACTGCCTGACCTTAGGATGCTACTTCTAGGCTGCATCGTATTTAAGTAGGTGAGACTGGATTCCTTAGGACTGGTGTCTATACGTGAATCAGAGGGATAAAGGTCTGGGGAAGAAAAGGTGCATTTAAGCTAAATAACAGAATTGGCCCAAGAGCAAAGGAGTGTGTATTGCCTATGAATACACCGAGAATGAACGTTTGAAAAGGTTCCTGGCTATTAATCAACTTTCTAAGCAGTTTCCCAGTAGGAAGAATGAGAACAAAAAGCTGGACTGCCTGTAAGGTGGAGTCTGAAGTGTATTATATAAAGGGATGTCTGCAACAGCAGGAAACTGAATTTAATGGCTAAAGCGCTTCTAAACATCATCAGATATTTTAAGGTGGATAACATACAGACCTCAGTCATATGTGGTATTTCTTCCTGATCACTGCTAAAATGGGTGTCCCATTTCTACGTTTTTTTCGCTGCAATAAATGTTGACTTTTGGAAGTCAAATAACTATTGTAGGCTGGCTGGGGAATGCATTTAGGAAGAAAGACTTAGCATGATTTCTCTAGAAGATCCTTATGAGTGGAAACAAAAAGAAAAAAGAAATACATCTGTTGTATTTTACCAACACGAAGGCTCCTCATGGTCTCCACCATTCAGAACCCAGCAGGAATTTTCCAACTGAGGAGGAGAAAGAGAAATGTTTACTAAAAGACAGATTGCAAACATCAAGCTGCCTGTTCTTTAATTGATCTTTTACACTGGGATATTCAGGAGGTCTGTACTTATGGTTACACTGTTATTTGGAAAGCCAGTAAAATACGTTCTGCTGAGAACTGCTTCATATTAAGCCTGCAACCCAGGCATCTTTTAAAACAGCAATTGTCTTGAATGTTCGTTTCCAGGCAGACACTGCTCTGTACATTTAAAGGAATGATTTCCAGACCCACTGGGGTTTTTTTTTCCTGCTTGATTAAGAAGCATAAGAAATAACGCAAGGGAGAAAAATGGATATTAGCTAGGTTTTTGTTAAATGCAACACTCTAGCTCCTTCCTGAACAAAAAAGGCAAAAAAAAAAAAAAAAAGAGGCCAGATCTGGCACCTCTGCGCTTGGAAGTCTGGGAGGGAAGCGCAAACGTTCTCCAGTAGGGAAGCTGTCAAATTCAGCCCATGGGGCTGCACCTAGTTCCGTGAAACATGATGGGAAAGTCCAGAAATGGGGGAATGATGGTCCCGTGCAATAGCTGTGTGCCGAACAACCGTGTTGCCATTTTTAGGAGAGGCATTTCCACACACAGTCATATTGACTTTTAGTTTCTTATCGCTGCAGATTAATCTCCTCTTTTGTGTTCTTTTCCCAGCCTCTTCAATCAGTGTCTTCTTGACGAGAAGATGGCTAGTAATTAGAAGATTAATTTCTGCTAGGAAGAAGTTTGAGTCTTCATCAGTTACCTTTGGAATTGCTGCTGCTAGGAGATACAGACACAGAAAACAGATTTAATGTTTACTGCTATGTTTCCTATCTGGTAACATGAAACTATGTCCACACTCCTGGGTTCCTATCTAGTATTTATGCACAAACCTGTCTTCTTCTATGCAGCAGCAAAGCTTGGCTAGAAAAGCAAAGAGGATGAACAGCCCTGTGATGCCTCAGTCCTTCCTCCATCACTTGCAGTACCATGCTGCATTCAGCCTGTTCCATCACTTCTGTAAGTCTGGAATCCTCTGCAATAAAGCACCTTTTGCAATCATTTCCCAACAGAGGTATGATAGCTCTAAGCTATCTCCTTGTCTCTAGTATTAAATTTCCTGGTACTAATGGATTATGGCCTTCAGCATCGTCGATATTATTAAGAACAATACTGTTACCTTGGAAACTCAATCAACCCTCATCTTTTATATTAATTGTTAGAGGGTTTTTCCCTTGGCAGCCCAAAAGGAAGCAAATATCCTGGATCCGTGAAAACGTCATCTCAGGCATAAAAGACACCAAGTAATGATTGTTTTCCCTTCACCCTCAAAGGAAAGCAGATAATTAGAAAAGAAAATAAATAAAGACACTAGTGGAGGAAAAGGGGATATATACGGTGCCATAGGTCCTTCATAAGAAATTCTGTGTGCTTGCATCTGCATAGCGCACCAGAAGTTCAGCTAGTTCTCAAAGGCAAGTGGGTTGCTTTCACAGCAGTTTTTGATGCATCTTTTGGGGGGCCTGGGGCTAAGGATTGTCCAGCTGTGAGGTGTATTTCTGCTTCCCAATGCATTTCTGCCTGTTTCCACGCATGCCATGAAAACTCCTGTACGCTCTTCTTTTCTGAGCACGGCTGGCTAAAGGCAGGGATCCCCAGGGAATGCTAAAGCAAAACCTTGTTCTTGTTTTATGATGACAGTTAACTTTGAATTAAAAAAAATAAAATAATAGTTTTAACTTAACCCAAAATGGTACTGGGCTTTTGGACTAAAATTTGAGAGTTGAATAATTAGAAGTTCAGTATCATCCTATATGTGTTTATGAAGCAATATTGCCCCAGATGGCTAATGATGCAGTGCTTTCTCAGTCCTGCTGAATGTAGGAATAAATCGATTTTAAGTCAATTCCCAGTAAAAGAGTTTGAAAAGCTACTCCTGCTATTGGCATTGTTTATTTGCAACAGCAGAAGTCTGCCAAATTTCAGGCTCCATCCTGAAAATACCAAGAACGCAGTCCCTTATCCAGCAAAGCCCTTCATCACAGGCTTAATTCTGAAACACATGAACAGTTCCCAGTGACATCTGCAGAATAAGTCATCTTCAACAGCTTTGGTTAAGCACATACATCCTCCTGGACCAGAATGGGTTTTTTGTGTGTTGTTCAGAGCAAAACACTTTAAAAAAAAGTTCATCAACAGAGGGTATCTGAGGAGTTGTGGACCGTGGTGCTTCAGAGAGGTGAGTGGGGCAGAGGAGGGGGGACCACCTTTGGTGGGCAATGGCATTTGGGAGGGACAGGAGGCTCGTCTTCATGCATAAATTTCTATTCTGCTTCATCCCAAGATTTCCTTTCCTTAGCTGGAAGGTTACCTCGGTCTGGGAGTGGGTTCAGGCCAAACACAACGTCAGGCTCCCACAGGCTTTGGGGGTTTCTGCTTGGTTTCAGGGGAGAGGTGGGTCCGCTGCAGACGTCTGCCCGGTGAGTGAAACGCCGCGGAGCTGGGGAATGGAATGGCCCTCGGAGCTGTACATGGGTGCCAGTGAAGGAGGGTCCTCTCCTACAGACTGAAACCTGGCCCAGACATCGCTCCGCTGCGCCGAGTTGCTTTTAATCGGATGGAGCTTTCTTTATTCAAATGGCGTGACTCTTGACTGACGTCAGGAGGGGAAACTGAGCCCCTTGACTAGAAATGTTTCCATCCTTAATTATAACTGGATTTTAGCAACCTTCCCTCTCTGCTGCTTTGGCCATGCAATGTTTTCTTCCATTTCTAGGCCTGTTTGGGAAGAAAGGCTGGTAGATCATGGCCTGTAGGCATCAATTCTTCAGCAGAAAGGAAGAGTTTGTGAGGTCAGGTGCACAGAAGACAGATGGATAGTATGTCCTTGCATTGACAGGAACTGCTACTGGCATGGAAGAAGTTTCATTTCAATGTCACTATAAACCATGAAGCCAATAGCTTTGTGAGTAGGGAAACACACACCGAACACACTCCCCCGATCCTCACTAACATGAAGAGGACTCTGACTCAGATGGGTTGAACGCGGGTCAGGCTGAAACCGTCTTGCTCCCAGCAAACGAAGCAGTGGCTGACGGTGCACGGGTAGGTGGATAGCTTATTTCGGGCCAGCAAACGTGGTGGCATGCACAAGAAGTCCTCTGGCTGTAGGAATGCAATAGGGGACTGTAGGGTGGAAATCAGCTTGTGCAGCTGAAAGCCTTATGTTCAGGAGCTCAGGATGTCACTCGCCAGGAATGTTCTGTAATAATCTAAAGTGTGGTGGGGTTTTTTGTTTTGTTTTGTTTTGTTTTCTTCTGTTTTGCTTTACGAGAGCTTGCTGCTGCTTTTAGGGGCCCTCCGGAGCTGAGCTTTCAGCTAGCGTGGAGCGCGTTCGCGGTGCCGGCGCTATGAAGTGCTCTCTGACGGAGCAGACTTTCTGCAGTTTCAGTTTCTGCATTCATCTTGGTTTAAACAAATGGGAAGGAAATAGTTAATGATTAAAGTTAACAGATAACGCTGTTTACAGCTACTGAACGCATTAAAAACGGTTTTCTGTGTGCAGCACCTTTACGCCTCTGAGGATTCTGCTTGCGTACAGAAGCAACCATCATTTTACTCCCAGCTACAGGCAGTAACACAGGAGTCCTGTGTTTGTCCAAACTCTTGCTTTGAAATCTTACTTCTGTTCTTTCTCGGCATTGCTTGTTCCAACCCAGACTGCAAAGTTATCCTTAACCTGTGTGCATGGAAAGCTTGAAAGCCACAGGTCAAGGTCTCTCAGTTAAATAAACCAATATAATAAACTAAATAATGCCAGGGGAGAATTAGCCTCAAAACCTTACTCAGAATTTTTTGCTGCTTTTGCCATTCAGAAAGTTGGCCTCTTCAGCCCCTGACATCTGAAATACCACCTTTGGCTCAAATATTTTTAATGCAGGGTTTTCACTCCTGCGTGCTGTGAAGTACTTGTGAACTGTCAGAACAGGCAAGAAACTGTGAAATGCTCCTTCAAATGAAGTCAAAGCAATCGTTTTGAAAAATACATTGCAAAAGAGTTGTTCTAAGATGTCGGGTACACTCTCATAAGGTGTTGAGCATCCTTGTGTTCATTACCATCCGAAGGACAGGAAGAGCTTGATGGGATATAGGACAGGGCATGGGGCTGGTTGTGGAGTTTGCAATTTCTTTCGCCTTCCGACTTCTGACATGAACCAGAAAACTGAGCCTTTGTTTTAAAAATGACCGTGGTGACCATCTGAATCATCGTCATGGGCATTGAGGCTGATTATTTGCTCTCTTGAACCTTGCCTTGACACCTTCTTTCCAAATCTATGGAGAATATTATTACTGCCATTTGTTCGGGGAAAGGATTGCTCCCAACAGAGAAGAAGAATAGGGAAATCGTTTCATTGAGTTCTATTGTTCTTTGCCACTACGTGGCAAGCTCAACTCCTGAATTTTTAGTTTGTAATGAAGTGCAAACTGGAGTGTGATGGTTGAGGAACCATGCCCCATAATACAACCTAAATTGAGGTTTTAATGTGTATAAATTACAGCAGTTTTAATCAGTGCACTATATATTTTTATTACTATGAATGAGCTCTAGAGACATTATTTATGAGGATTCAACTGAGATATTATGATGGGAACTTTAAAGGGCCTCCTTTCACTTAATTAACTAAAAGCAACTCCACCAAATCAGTGAAATGATGTGCCAGTAAGCAGGATCAGAGCTTTCTCCTCCGTCTTTACTGAGCACATCTGATTTCCTGGCCAATCTGGTAGTTGACAGAAGACTAATGGCTGCTGAGTGTCTGCCTGTTAACACCAGGTTTTAAAATATGGTCGGATTTTTATGTGGAACAGAAAACCCAAGGTTTCTCCGTACCTGAGAACATAACATGGAGTCTTATATCACTACTATTTTTTTTGGAAAGAATAACAGAAGTTCTTATCTGTCTGGGAGATATCTGGTCAGCTAAGAATCCCCCCTAGTTTGGGGAATATTTTAAGGACAAAAGACTTATGTTGACCTTTCAGAAGCAGAATAAACACGTTCCTAATGAATAATGCCTGCTTTAGAGGAAAGAACATCTTCATAGACATTGATAGTGGAACTAAGCAACTAGATTGGCTTCAGCTGAGTTGTAAACTGACCTGCTTGTACAAAACATGGGAAATAAAACTATGGGAAATTCATTCGACTTAATTGCAGAGGGGACCAAGAAAATAGACATTACTGAGTGAAAACTGCCTTTTGTGCACTGTAAAGAGGATTAAGCCCCAGCGTAACAAGACAACCATCAAAATGTCATGAAATATAAAGAAAAAGCCTATGTCAGTGATTCTGCAGAAATGTTTTGAGCAGCTACAGAATTTTGCTAGAGAATGCTTGCATAATAAACTGGAAACACTTTTCCTAGTGACCAATATGCAATTTAAAAGTCACATGATCTTCTCTCATCCCAAAGGACTGGAAGTTCAGAATCTCAGTCAAAACTTTTTTTCTGATTTAGAGCAGTACCCGTGACCCTGAGGAAGACTGATATTCAAACAGAATTTGGACATCTTTGTGAAGGAAGATATACTGCCTGCTATAGGAACCCAGGTCCTAAAAAAAGTCAACATGCAAGCTGACAGAAAAGGCAAGAACCCCCCTGACAATTTAATATAACAATGAAATGTTAAAGTTGTCTTGATGAAAGCTCCGTTCTATCTGACTGTTTTAATTAATGGAGATATTGTCTCTTAGGACCAGAAGGGACAGTCTGACCATCAGGTCAAAGTAGAATTTCATCCCATTATTTTTCTGAGGAGCCCGAGACATTGCGTCTATCTCAAGCACATCTTTTGGAAAGACATCTAGTCTTGATTTCAGTACTTCAGTAAACTGTAATGATTAAAAATGTGCGTCTAGTTTCTAATTTGGATTTGCCTGGCTCTAGTTTCCAGACAGTAGTTCTTGTTTCATTCTTGCTATTTGAGTTCTTGTTTAGTACTTACTATTTGTTCTTTGTGAAAGTATTTCTAATCCAGACACCACTTCTTTTTCTTTTTGAATGTGACAGCATGTCTGCCCTGGCATTTAGAGTAGTCCTCAGCCTCCTTGAGCTAAATGTCACACTGGAGTCCTCCATACTGTGGCCTTACATTTGCAGAGTGGAGCTCTTCCCGAGTTCAGTCTAGACCTGTGTCTAAGAAATAAAGAGAGGAAATGGGGTGAAATAAATAAAGAGAGGAAACGGGAGGCACAGAAGGAGATATCAGAAGCATGAAATCCTTGGTGCTGGCTGATGCCCTGTCCAAACTCTTGCCAGACGCTCCATGGTGGGGCTGGGGCACAGACGTGGCTTCGCACCTTGAACTGGAGCAGAGTTTTTAGAAGGAAGCAGAGGGGCCACCAGGGATTACAAGAGAGGCACGGAAAATCTTTAGAAAATCCTCTGGGTGACCCTGTTCTCCAAGTGCAAAGTCAATCCTGTGTTTTTCCCCCTGCCTCCTTTTCAAGAAAGGGAGTGAAAGATGAATTTCAGTATTACAGCATCCATTTTGCCCGTGATTTGCATCCTGGTTAAAAACCAGCGGTGGGCACAATAATGCATTCTGGCTCTGTCAAATACTGGAAGTAAAAAACCCAGAGAGATATAAATCATATTGCAACCGCGGAAAAGCCTGTTTTATAGATAAGGAAACAGTGGAGAAGAAGGGAAACTATTTTGTGCCTTGCTGTCCAATATATAAATTGCTACATGTAAGATACTTAAACTGCAAGAAGGAATAAAAGACGCTGAAAAATGAGGGAGAAAGCCAAGAGACAACCTAAGGACACAGACTGACAAGCGGGTCTCAGCTTACATGGTGACCTGCAGCCATTCAGAAATCAAAAGGAAAATTGTTATTAAAGGAAGACCATCTGTCGGGAGATGCAGCAGCAAAGGTGGTTGTGGAGCTCCCCTTGCGAAGGTTTCCCAGAGGGAAAACTCTGTTTGAGCAGAGTGCCTGATTGCACCTCCAAGGGGGTCTCATGAACCTTGAAGGGACCTTCAGACTTCAATGCATGCTGGCTGTAGGATTTTGGATGCTAATAACTTTAATAACCTGCCTGGTTTTCACAAGGCTTGCAGCGGATGCGTTGTCTCACCAATGCCATCCCGTGCCCCGTTCCATATTTCTCTGGCAGAGCATTGGGGTAGGGGAAAGGAGAGCTGTTCACAGGAAAAGCCTCTGAAATTTAAAACTGGAAACTAAGTGGTTTTCCCAGTTTCTCATTCTTGGAGATACCTGAAGTGATGTGAAATGGAGGGGTGTACAGCCCTTCTCACTGGTTTCCTTAGGTGCTCGGTGTGACGGGCTTTGTGAACTCCACCTGAGACCCAACTCTCTGCCTACAACGCAAAACCATGGCCGTGGTCTTGCCCAGTACAGCAGCCCAGCGGCAGCTCTGGAGTGTCCATCTCCAAGCTGGTGCCTGGAACTCCGCTCCACGTAGCTGTTCCCCTTCCCAGACATGTTGTTTTGGGTCAAGGTGGATACGTGTGGCCTCAGCCCGCATCACCCTGTGGTGCTGCACTGTGCAGGGTGGATGTAGTAGGTTGGGTTGGGGCTTTGGGGGGGCCTCTTTGAGGCGCAGTCCGCGGTGGGGAGGCATGCCCCTTGTCTGAGGAGCTATTGGTAGGAGCTACTTCTGCCTCCTTGTTGGACAGAATGTGTTCGCAGAGCGGTGACTGGCTCTTCATGGTTCAGAGAAACTTCTCAAGCAGTGGGACAGAAGAAAAATTTGCTGATAGCGCCTTCTCAGTCCTGCGGCTGTTTTGTCAAGGTTAAAAAATATCATTTGGAAATCAAACTTGGAATCAGTTTATTTCAGCCCCTCCTCCTTTCTCTTCTCCTCCTCTTTTTTCTTCTGTCCCATCTTCCCTGCAGAAAAAAAATCACCATGCAGCTCAAGGGGGACAGTCCTGCAGAAGGCGCTGGGAATCAATTTTGTTGCTGAAATGAAGAATGGAAAAGTTCTTCAAAACTTTGCCATCTATTTATAAAATACAAGATTTATGGTTGATTTGTTTTCCCTTCCTTATTAATCTTTGCCATCCTCAGACATTCAAGAAATGTAAGTCAGTCCCCCCCTCCCAGATTCATTAAGGGGAATAAAAAGGTTTCCTTTCTCTGCCTTCTTTTTCCGAGCGTTGTGGGATTGTGTTTTACTGATGTTTCTCCGCAACATAAAAAAAATGAAACGCACTTAGAAAACAAAATAGGCCCTGAAGAGGAATATCAGCTCTCACTGCTTTTGTGATAAAACCATGTGATTTAGCTTCTACGTATGGTGTAAGAAAAAGGAAGCACATATATCTTCTATGATTCTATGATCTTTATTTAATGAATGTGTTCTTCAGGAGTAAGGAGCCATTGGTAACACTTGCTTTGAACATGCTCACAGAAGTCTTCTTCTCGGCCTGCCGGCATACACCTGCATCCAGTGGCCATAGGAGGACATAGGGTCTCATAGCACTGCAATAGCACTCGTGTAACTCCAGGATTTGTTGAAGTATTCTTCACATTTCACTCCAATTTACTGACTGCATGCCTCTCCCACCTTGCTCGATGAATGACAGACAGATGGACAGAAAGAGGGAAAGATGACACAGTAGGAAAAAGCTTGGCTGCTATTAGTTGATGGTGAAAACCTACGCATGTGATTTCTTCCAGCACAAATGAAGATGAAAAATCTAGTTTCTGCTCCACAAGCCTATGGTTAAGATATGGAGAGCTACGGTTAAAATGTGCTGGGAGAGTCAGCTGTATGTTTTGGAGCCCAAGACATGGGAATTGCACGTCAACATTTGTACTGACAGGGGAAAAGCTTCCCAGGCTCCCAGCAGCGTGCTGGAATTGTAGATGGCTGGGAATTAATTTCTTCCTCTCTTCAAGCATCAAGTGAAAAAACAATTTCTACAGTTTTATTATATGGAGCTGATTGTGAAAGTGGGTGCTATATATTTGTATACTACAAATAATATTAATGTAGCTGTGTTACAGTAAATTTCTAATACATTTTCCTCTCATTCTCTTGTTTCCCCTCAGCTCCAGTCTAATAAGTTTTTGAGGTGGTGCTGCTGAATCACACTTAGAGGGGATGAAGGATTGTTAGGCCTCTCAGGTGCATTTCTCTTCAGGGCCGTGACGGGTGTGATGGGCCACTGAGCTCTTGCCAAGGACCTGCGGAGACCTGAACCCTGGAAGTTCTTCCTTGCCTTGGAAGTCCTTGCCTTGGAAGTCTTCCTTGCCTTCCTTGCCTTGGAAGTCGCACGCATTTGAGAAGAGGCTTGGTGCTGTCAGGATTCTGCGTGAAAGCTATTTGAATTTGTTGTAGTGAGAGACAGACTCTCCAGCTGGAGAGGAAATAAAAATTTTAAAAATAATTAAAGACATCAGAAATGTACTGTATGGTGCAGGTAAAGCTATGCTTACACAGACGGTAAGGGTCAGCTGTAACCCCCCACCCGCAGTCCCAGAGCTGTGACCCTCTGCAGCTCCGCTGCCGGTAGATACCTTACTCCACCTGCAACTGGTATTGGATGCTAGGGCCTCAAATTGCTCTGTATCTGCTCATTTCAATATATTCGGAACCGAGTAAGGCCTCAGACCTGGGTATTTCAATGTCAAGGAATCTTCCCAATAGTCAAAGATTTCCTTTCTAAATTTGATCCATTCGTCTCTATCTTTTACCTACTTTTCTTTCTCACCCAAAGCTACCCTGAAAAATTCTGCATTTTTAGAGTTTACATCTTAGACAATTTAGAATGATTTGTAAGTAGTTATCATGTTCCCTCTTACACTGCTATTAACTTGCCAAGCTGACATGTGTACAGTATTGTGTGGACAATTTGTGGACAACTTGTGGACAGCATTCCTTCTCCTCTATACTTGAAGCTTGGTACAGCTTTCTGTAATTTCTCTCTCCATTTCAATGAAATTAGGACATCCCCACCTCCCCTATATATTTTGGTCTTTACTTGTTTTTGGAATTTAGGTAACTAATACTAACCTTGAGGTATCAGCCTCAAGGTGAAGGTAATAAATCTTGCTTGTCCTTGGGACACTTTGCCAAGTGACTATTAAAAGGCGATCTTCATGGAAATTGTTCTCTCTTCAGCTGACCCATAAAAAGACAAGCATATTCCCTTTTTCTTAGTTACTCCAGTACCTTTAGTAGAAGAAAGCTCTCACTTCTCTGAGAAGAATTAAATATCCTGTTTTTAAACTTCTAGCACTACTCTTCACTCCTGGCCACTATTCAGTTCTGCTGGACACCTGGGCTGCAGAAGTAGACCAAGAATTAATAATGACTTTTTCTCAATGTAGTTAGGCTGTCGGTCTCTGTCCACAGACAGCGTTTCTGGAGAAGGCATGTCCTGCCCCAGGAGCAAAAGCTGGAGCAAGGCTGCCAGCAAAAGTGCTTTGTGGAGATAGCTGGATGGCTGATTGGCAGTGTTGGGGGACAAGGAGGTATTTGGGGGAGAAAGAAGGTAAGGAAGTAGAGAAGAGGCATTAACTGCAAAATTAGAATGGGAATGAGGGAGATAAGATACTGCTTAAAAAATTGAGTGATTTTTAAAAGACAGTATTTTTCTGTCAAGTGAATTATAGAGGAGAAAGGGAGATTATGCATTAGATGCATCATAGAGACAGGTCATAAACGATTAGAAATGCTGTTTGAGCCATAAAGCTTTCACCAAGCAGGGAAAGAGTAATGATCCTGTTTTTATTGTGCTGTCTTCAGGCTGACAAAGTTCTAATTTTGTTCCAAAAATGAAGTTATGAGCCAAATGTAAGGGCTCTTAAATCGTGTGTGTTTGCTTTTGTGATGGTGTTGACTGCGTAAGACAGTTTGATAACTATCTGTCAGAGATGTAGAAAAACCTCGTGCTTTGTGGGAGCCCAAACAATCCTCAAAATAAATGCAGATAAAATTTATTCCTATGGATTAGCTTTCTGCCTGTTTTTATTTGCTACTGCAGCATTCTCCATTAGCATAGGACGAATACCCAGTGACTCACAAGAAATGGCTTGCAAGTCTGACCATAGCTTCTTACCTGTGTTTGCTGTGTCTGAACTGGGTCTAGGTCCTTCAGCCCAGGGTCGTGACATGCCGCTCCGAAAAGAGCCTCGTCTGCCTCTCGCCGCCGCTCTTCTGAGTCGCACGTGTACAAAACCATCCAATGTCTGCAGTTGCACTTCGGGCGAATGTGCTCCTGTGGCTCCTGCTAGTCCAGCATCACTGACCCCATCCAGCCAAAAGCATCCCGCTCGCCTTTCACACAAACTGCCAAACCCAGTAAAAACAGGTGAAGGACCTGTATCGAGCTGGAGAATTGATGTGACAGAGAACTACCAGGCTCTTCAATTCCATTACTTCGTATTCATCGTGACTTGGACAGCCCCTTGAGTGGCTGTGGGGGCAACTTTAAAAATAAATTCCAGTACATTTTATTTACTGGAACAGCAAGTACTGCTTTTTTACAACACTCAGAACAAGGTAGCTGGCGAGGAATGTAATAAATACACTCAAATCCCTTCTGTAAGCAAAAGTGAAAACTCAGAGGAGTGCTCCTAACCCTCCAAGCTGACAGCAACCAAAAGTGTTTTACATTCAGAGCTCATAGGAAGGCAATATTACAATGCAGTGCCCTGCACTTTTTTGAGCCATTCACTCTTTTGAATCACTCTTATGTGATTCACATAGGCTAACTGAAAATGCAGACCTGAGCTGCTAGCTACTCTCTTTTCTTTTTTTTTTTTTCCTTCTGCCTTTTCCCATTTTTCTTAATTCTGTCCCTTCGGTTGCTTAACAGTATATTTATCTCAATTTCCATATTGAAGTTCAAAAAGGGAAGGATGTATTAAGTACCCAACCAATGTATAAAGGTTGTGACACATGAATGAAGTACCAAAAAGATAATGAGATATATAAAAAAAGTTATTCTAATTTATAAGCCTCGGAGAGTCACATTTTCATACATTCTAAGCAATTTGAAGGCTAGAAATGTACTTAAAAGAAACTTCACAAAGGTAGCTTATGCTTGTTCATTGATGCTTTTGTAATGTTCATGTCTTTCTTTTTTTCATGAGTTACAGTAGATGATAACTTTAATTAAAGCAGAAAATTTTGTTAACAGTTCCTAAGTGCATCACCTTCCTCTTTGGGCTGCGCTGTACAATTAAACTAATTTCTTAGATTGTATTTCTCAAAATTATCTGTTTCTTCCTGTAGCATATTCTGATTCTTGTCAGGCACTGAAGCAAGTTCTTCCTCACCAGGATTTTATTTTTTTTTGAGGAGCTGCCAGGCCGGAGCACTTCGTACCTTCCTGGCTGGTGAGGCTGCACAGGTTGTAGGTTGAAGGTGATAACATCACATACTTTGCTTGGGGTTTTGTTTTGGTTTGGTTTGTTTTTTTTAAATAAAATCTCCTTGGGAACTGTCTCTTACTGCCTATCCATAGCAGAGTCTAGAGGACCCACCTACGGCCTAACCACTGTCGCAAACCACGACACGAGGACTGGGAGGAGAGTTACGGCCTCCGCCGTCTTCGCTCCTTCGTTAAGCAAGTCTCTGCAGTGGTGACTGTGAGATTGGCCTGCAGAAGAGTTACATACATTTCCAGTTACTAGTAGTGAATATTAATAATTAAATAACCATTACCTTTGCCTGCAGTGGAACCTGGCATGCATAGCTAAAAGCAGAGGAAATCTCAGTTTTAGTTTCTGTCTCCATCTCTCATACTCACTTTGCAGCACAGCAGCTGTTTAACATGAAAAACAGTGGCCAGTCCTTCTTTACGGTGGATAAAACACCAAGCCTCACAGGATTCAAAATACTTGGTAGCACACAGACTGTCCTCATCAGGCTCTCGTGCATCAGGGATGACTATATTTTTCCACTTTGATCACTGGGTCTACCTTGCATCTCCAGGTTCCCTCTCTTTGCCCTTCCCTGAGATTTGAAATGAAGAGAGGGACATATTTGTAAGTGACAACATCAATTTTCTTTGCACTGATAAATGAAATCGCCCCTTCTTTTCAGCAAGAAGAAAATTGCTCTGCCATTTGTATGTTATTGGCCTGTCTTTTATAAAATGTTATGCCATTCAAAGCTCCAGGAATCTGCTACAAATACAGTTGTAGCACAGTACATTTTACAAAGAGCATGTCATGACAGAAATAAACCCAGCCCTAGCATTAGAAAGAAAAATAATTTGGTGCTGGTTAGCCATTTACGTCTGTGCAAGCTGACTACAAAACCTGGTAGGAGAGGCTGCGAGCCATCCCTCTTCACCATGCGGACTTCGTATCAGTGTCTCCACAGAGCTCAGCGCTGCAAGGTACGAGCCACGTCTCTCAAAAAGAGTTGTTTCCCTGTTTTAAACATTAACTGATGGGGGCTGTACACAGGACTTTAGCAGGTCCCTGGTTATTTCAATCCTATTATACACATTAATTGCTAACAACAGGAGCAGCCTCAGTGGTGGCACTGCCCTGGTGCTGTAGCAGGAGCCACAGCCTCTTTGTTCTTCAAGCACTGAAGACCTTGAAAGCCTCTGAAGTCTTGTGTTTTTAACGAAGACTGTGAGAAGAGAGAAAGCAAGAATTTAAGCCGGTGCCAGTCTTCTCCACGGCAACCAGTTCCTGTTTACTGCATCTTCAGGGGGCTCAGACGAGAGTCGTGTTTCAGCATCTTGCAGCTGAGCCTAGTTTGACAGCCCTGCATCATTCCTGCAAAGCAAAAAAAAAGCCGGAGCAAGGTGTGGGACCTCTGGAGATTTGTGGGACCGAGGTGGCTGGACCAGTGTCACTGAGGGAAGGGGAAGGGAGAAGAAACCGATCCTATTCTGGGCAGAAGTCTGCCCAACTACTAGCTGCAGTCCCAGTTAGTGCATTTGTTTTCCAGAGTCTAATAAACCTCATCTGTACGCAGAGAGAAACCGAAGTCACTGCCGGATTCCCAACAGCCCCGCCACTAAACAGAGAGTGATTTGGTGAACCAGAGGCCTAACCGTGATTTTGGGCAGAGAGGGAGCCTGCGGGAATCGTAGCTCAGAGCTCCTGCCTCTGCCGGTGCGAAGGCGATGTGGGAACCCAAGCACAAAACATCAGGTGCAGCTGATGGTGCGCCTCGGTTGTCACAACCCATTCATTTTCAAGCGTTTTTTTCTTTAGCATAGTTTAATAGAGGCAGAAGGTGATTAAGTCCAGATGGTGTTACTCTGTTTTAAGCGTCCTTTCCAAGGGAAGGGCTGTTTCCCGATGCATGGTTTTCCAAATTCCACTACAATTTAAAATGTTGTCAGTAGCATAATAATAAAGCTAAAAAAGGGATGGAGAAGGGCAGCTGAATGATTGAAGATACGTAACGGCGTCCCAGCCAGGAGAAATTAAACAGGCTATGGCTCCTCAGCATCAGTAAGGTCAGTAAGACAGGGAAGGTTTATTTGCTGATCCTCACACGGCAGTGTTATGAGGCACCCCACGAAATTGCTGGGTGGCAGGCTTAAAATTAAAACAATGAAGCATTACTTCATATGCTTCGTAATTCTGTTGCAAAACTCATTGCCGACGGCCACCGGAGACCCATCATTCAAATGGCTTCGAGAGAAAATGAGCTCATTCAGGGAAGAGAGGTCTGCCAGGGCCCGTTAACACGCAGAGGTGTTCACACACAGACGTGTCCGGGAGCCCCAGAGCTGGTGTTTCGGTGGAAGTATTGCTCTACGTGCTCCTGGTTCTTACTCCATGCCCTAAAGCACTTGCCACCAACCGCGACCAGAGGGATCTTTGGCCCAATCCAGTGCAGCTATTACTACGTAAGAAGTGCTCAGCTGGAGTCAGGAAGGTGACATTAAGCACCACATGTCCCTGTACCAATAATCAGCCTACATTACATGGGCAGAATAGGGCTGGGTGTTGCAAGAATGTGGAAACTGAGATAAAGCACTTAATGAACCTGCCCCAAACTACGTACCAGCGAAAGAGGGCACCAAGGGCTTCCCTGGTCTCAGTCTTTTGATTCAGATGGTGGCAAATGGCTTTTAAAATAGCAATGGAGGATGCAGCCTTTCATCAAAGAGGGAAACTAAATAGACCAGAAGCCTGGTATTTTCAAGATGAGACGTAGATGCCTTAGGTAGGCATCTAGGGGATGGTGCCATCCATCCTTCCCTCTGACGTTCTGACCATATCCCTTACACAGCATGTATCACCAAACCTGGTGACGAATGACCAGTAGTTTTCAGCAGAGAAGACAGATGACTTCCCGTTGGTTTAGAGATGACATGGGGCACTTTCAGTTGTAATGGACAACAGTTTTTTAGGACCCATCACAACCACAGCTGTTGAAAGCAGAAGAACAAGGTTACTAGAGGGTTTCCAGAACCTTAGCGACTCACTTGCCTTTTGCAATCCAGCATCCTCATTTCGGAAAAGCGGGATGGCTTGGTGGGAATTTCCAAAGTAAAGCTTTTAACACCTTTCCTCCCTGCAAGAGGCATTTGCATCATGCAATGAGAGAGTTGTCAGACATTGGAACAGGCTGCCCAGGGAAGTGGTTGAGTCACCATCCCTGGAGATATTAAAAAAGTGTATAGACAGGGTATTCTGTAACATGGTTTAGTGGGCATGGATGATGGTTGGACTCAATGATCTTGAAGGTCTTTTCCAACCTAAATGAATCTATGATTCTATATTATTATGGTTCTCCTGAGCACTGTAGTAAAAGCACAGGCAGGACTTCTCCATATAAAAGGAAGGAATGTGAATTTTCTTCTGCTGAGTATGTGCGGGCTGTCAGGCAGGAGATTAGGATCCTGATTTTTCTAGTCTTACACATTGCACGGTGCTGTCACTCACAGGATTTGTGCAAAGTACCTGTATGATGCTAGAAAAGGAAAATAAATTTTATAATGATTACAAATCATAGAGGGGAAAAAAGTGCCTTTTAATGCAGAATAATAGCAATATATCCAGTATTTATAGCGATCCCTCTAATCTAAACAGGACCTGAGTTTTATATTTTGGAAGAGAGGGAGTGATCAGACATGCTTCCAGTGCAGCTGCAGACAATGCTATTTTGTGGCTGGTTATCCATCCATAATTCAGGACAGTCAATTCTACCTTCCTTTTCAGTTTCATACAGCCCATTTGTAACCAAACCACTTCTGTTTTCAACAGTATTTTAAGTGGTAGAAATCATGCCAGAAGGTAATATCTCCGCAGTCTTACCCAGGTGCGTGTTTGGTAGCATCCGTGTCTGCCCCAGGGTACCAGAGCAGTGGTGAGAGCTCCAGCCGAGAGCTGGGAGAGCAGGGTCCAGCTGGCTCCTCAGCCTGCTGCTGGGGTACAGTTCATTTGGGTTATTGAAACCACTCTTGCGTGCAGGAAAAGCAATCCCCAGTTATTACGCTGTAGGGAAAATACCAGCTGGAGAGTCTGTGTAGCCCTGTGGTTTTGATGTTTGCATTTGGGTTGCCCTGAAAGTACTGCGGTCTTTGGGTTTAAAAGGGAGTTGGTAGCCCCACTGCATTTTTTGAGGTGGCAGACCCCTGAGCTACGTCATTTACATACAATTTGCAAATCCTGGGATAGGGGTACACATAGGCTGAGCTACTGCAATTCTCCTCCATGTGCTGGGTGTAGCTGGTAACTAGACCAGCGCTAGACATAGTCAGAAGGACCTGCAGCTGCTCTTAATTTATCTCTGCAGAAGAAGTTTTCTAATGATGCCCAAGTCCTGCTGACTCAGCATCTGATTCTTACATATTTTTTCAGAATAAATAACAGCATTTTTCCAACTAGATGGCCTCATCCTCCCTCCTGGCCTTGAGAATCTATGAATCTGAAACACAGAAGCTGGAGAAGGATTTCTGCTTGTGTCAGGAAAACCCTTTTATTTTTCAATATTGGTGTTTCTAATTTAGATTTACTGCTTTCCAAGGTTGGGAGTTTAAAAATCACGTGAAACTGCAACTAGGAACCCGCCTTCCACATATCTGGGGACAGCTGAAATTCAGGATTAACAAGCAGCTATTTATAGTTTTTGATTTGCACTTGGAGGAAGAATCATAAATATTCCTCATTTCAGCAGGAAAAAACTTCCAGCAATATAAAAAAGAACCTGAGTTCATAGGAACGGCATAGGATTTGTACTGCGTTGATTATGCCATTTGATTTAAGATTTATCTATTTTGCATTTTTGAGACTGGTGCAGTCTTATCTTGATTTAAAGATAGCACAGCCCCATGGAGTCAGTCTTTAAGCTTTACATCGTTAACAGACTGGTGTGCAATAAATGTTCTGTGAAAACAACTTAATTTCTTGGCTTTATGCTTCTGCATATTCTAGGAAGAGACTAGCACCTAAAAACCACTGATGTGAAAATTTGCAATGTATTACTAGCTCTTTGGGGGACATGATAATCATCTGTATTACCGTACCTTTTAACAAGTCATCTGTGATGAGAAGAAGGGCTATAATTGTTCTGTGTGCTTGTTTAAGGATTCTTTCAATATGTAATTGATAAAATACAATACCTCATGGTCATGTGTAATTTTACAGGGTTAAAAAATAATTATCAGAATACACCTTCCAATAGCTTTTTACAGTGTTTTAGTTTAACATACCTGGGTAGGTGCTTCATATGTGGCTTATTGATGTAGTCATTTTGATGGCTCTGAGGGAGATCTGAAAGCGCTCTTCCCTGGTCAGAATTTCTAGATCCATTTATTCATATAGTGCACCTATTCTCGGTATTTCTATTACATGCAGTTCCAGTAGAAAGAAATATTCTTCATTCCAGCCAGCTGAAATGGCAAACAGTATTTTAAATTAGATACAGTCAGTCTTTTTAAAATGATTACTCTTGCCCTTTTTATTAGTGCTGTTAATTTCCTTAAACATCTTCCACGTTAACATGAGGTCGCTCAAATGAAGAGCGGTATAACTCAAACAGCTGGAGCTGGGGCTAACCGTGGAAAGGAGAAGTCTGCCAGATGTGGCCCTAAGCATTGCCACTTACCCCCACCACGTACCCCTCGGTGCGCGGTACCCCCCACCCCACAGGTATCCAGTCCTGCGGCTGCGGAGGCAAACCCAGTCCTCTGCGGATCTTCTCTCCACCTTCAAATATTTGCTTTTGCACTCCTCGTTTTCTGCATTGATGTACACCGGCTCTATCGCTTTTTATGGGTTTCCACCCTGAGCTACGTTGACCGCAAAGTGCTTTGAGATCCCAAACCCCATGGAGACATCCTCCCACCCCAGTATCTGGTCCTCCTGAGCCCTGTACCCTGGGCATGGTTAAATCCTGGTAAATGCAAAGCAGCAGCAAGTCAGGATGGGAAGCCTTTGCAGGTTTAAATAAGACCCAAGGCAGCTGAACAAAACTTTTTTTTCTTGCAAACAGTCATAGCGATTATCATATTAAAATCAAAGTTGTGACCTGTCGGTTATGGACTGCATTAGCTCTGCTTTGCCATGAACTTGCTCCTCTTCACCACACAAATCTCCTGAAACTGCCAGGGAACAAACATTTCTCACCAAGCCTGAAAGCCTTCTGCTCTTAATCTGAATATATTTGGTTTTCTCTCTGAATCTGCCAACATCTATTAGAGTCACCATTAACGGGCCATGATGGGATTTGAACTAATCGTTACAATTTACAAAACCGTTCAAGCACAAAAACTTTTCAGAGCGGCGGAGTGGTGAATGCATACTCGGGGGACAGCAAGAGTTTTTCTAGCAAACTTGCTGGCGGTGGAGGAGGAAGGCAGCTTGAAAGAGGAGCAGTCTAGCTCACGCCTCAATTAATACGAAAGGAACATTTTGGTCTGTGATGAACGAAGGAGCAGCCTGAGGTATTTTGAACCTTCTCAACAAGCAGGAGAGGCAGGGGAAGGTGTAAGGGGAGATGGTCAGACAGGCATCAGCCCAGCACCCAAAATTGTTGTAATTACTAAGGGGACAGAAGAACCGGGAAGACGGTTCTCTGGCGCAAAGACAGAGCATGTCAGATTTACCCCTTTTTCCATTTCCCTCTCCAAGTGCTGCCTCAGACTAAGTTATGCTTTGAAGACACACATGCCCACTGACAATTTAGAATTCATATATTTGCATGAAGGGGTTTTAATTAGGGTCCTCTTGTGGCTTCACACACAAATTTACCACTCCCTTACAGACACTTCCATCAGCATTGTGTCTTTTTGCCGCCGTAGGATCATCGTACCTCCGGATCAGCTGTTGATTTGCTATTTTAGCAGCAGCCAGGAGCCCCATTTCAGCAGTCCACGTGCCTCACGGTATTCTGTTCATACTCTTTAAGCTGGGAGAGTCGACCCTTGAGACAGGAGGCTGTGGCAGAGCTTCTGGGGCTGATGGAGGAGCTCCTGGAGCCGGTGCATCTGCAGGTAGAGCTCTCGCCAAATCCCCAGCCCAGCTTTCAAGAACACACCAGCTCCCCGGGTCTCTCAAATTTGCATTCGTTTGGTTTTGAATCCCAAACCAGTATCTAACTGTGGCCAAGTCTGACTTTTGCTTTTTTTAAATCCCATTTCTGGGTATGTGCAGAAGTGAGTTTTGGGTTAAGTCAGTCTGATCTCGTATTGGGAGCAAATTGGAGTGCCACTCGGTACTTGTTTTAAGGACCTGCTGAAATTAGAAGTTACAAAATAATGTATGCAGCCTACACACATAATTTTGCAATTTTTTCTTACTTAGAAGACTTAGATGGAAATGACCAAAGCTGTGTTGAAGAGAGGTGTCCAATGAGAATAAGTGGGTCACCAGGTTGTGTATTTCTGAGCAGTACGTGCGCAGAAGAGGTGAAGCACTTACTTGCCTTGGAAGTTCAGAGCTGGTACAGTGGCTACTGTGGAAATCTTTGTGCTAAAATTAGAAAATTACAAGTAGCTTTATATCATTTGCTCTTCACCCCAGAGCAAAACCGAATCTTTGAAGGAATTATAGCTCAGACAGTTACCTATGAGGCACAGACGTTCCTAGAGATGTTCTTAGGGCAGTCCTGCAGTATTTATTGGAAAGAAAATAATCTCAGTCTGGCACGTAATGGGCTCAGCTAACCAAATGCTCGGTGTTAATCACGCGAGCCAGTTTTACAATTAGATGTACTGGTGACTTTGATGCTGTTTTTCAACTTGACAGCGTAATAGCTCCACTGCTGTTTAGCAGCTACCGCTACACAACGTAGATCACCGCCACGGGCATTTTTAGTGTTTTTACTCAAGATGGTTTGAAAGGTTTCAACACTTGTCAAGGTGAGGTTTGCACACATATGGGTTGCTGTACAAAGCTCTGGAGAGCTGGAAACCTCTCATCCTGCCCATGGAGAGCTCTGTTGGGGTCTCCAGCTGTTTGGAAACCATCCGTGTCTTGCTGCTTCCTAGCTTCAGCCCCACGGTGTCCCGACAGGGATGGTGTGCCTTGGAGGGATCCAGCTGCTTCCTCCTGCTTTGGCAACGCGTCTGCTGGAGGCTGTTGCGAGAGCTGTGGCACAGCGGGGACAACCGTCCCGTGGGTCGGTAGCGGCTGGCGTGGGAGGAGGGCAGCTTGCATGAGCTAGGGCAAATGGGCGTCAGGCTCAAATTCCACTTTGGGTGGTAAGATTCAGATGAAAACCCAAGGAGGTTTCTCACTGTCCTGCGAGCTGTCTCTGGAAGGAGGAGCAGACAGCCTTGAGCTGACAGCAGAGCACCAAGAAATAGGCGAGGAGGCTGGCACAAGTAATTAATAACGAGTGATTCTTCTAACAAAGGCAGGGAGACGTTTTATCTCTACTGCTGAGGAAGAAAGTGGAGGGAGAGAAAGAGAGAGATGATGTGAAATTTCCCCTAATTTTAAAATAATTCCGAGAAGGACCTCCGAGCCATCTTCATGTATCATGTGCAAAAGTGACACCATGTCACTAGTAGTGGGCTTTCCTGGGAGCGGGGCTGGCCGCTGTGCTTGTGCATCACTCTGGCTGTGGGAGCAGAAGGAGAAAATCAGGAATCTAAGTTTCGTTCAGCTGAAGCAGTTCCTTATTTGAAGTTGCCCAGCCATGATATTAGCCCAGAAAGCATGTCTGCCTGAAGCAGAGGAACCACAAAAGGAATGCGACAAAATGAATGAGGAGAGAAGGTAAGAAGGCAGAAGGTCATTGGTTTCACACCCCATTTAAAAAGAGCGAGCAGGGTTTTGTGTCAGCCGTGGGATGAGCTCAGGCAGAGAGCGAGGAGAGCAGCTGAAGAAACTTGCTCCCGACATCAGGCCGCGCAGCACGCTGGGGGCAGCGGCGGTGGAAAACCTCCTGCCCGTCAAAAGGATCGCACGGGCGATGGCACGGCACGGACCCGCTTTTGAGTAACACGGGGCTTTGCAGAAAGAGATGGAGAAGGGCCTCTGCTCGTCGCGCACAGTGAGTTTGCTTTCCCTGTGGTGCTGCAGTAGGATCCCGAGCCAGGCAGGAGAAAATACTTGTCAGAGTGATAAACATTTTATGCTCAGCCACCTGTGCTGCGACAACACCCTTCAGCAGACTGTTCTTCAAATGAATTGCCAATCACCTACACTGCTTTGGTGCAGGAGACCCGGTCCTGCGGTCTTTGTCTGCATTAATAAGCCTTACTTAGGAGCAGCCAGGCCTGGAGCCTCTTCAGGTTCAGGCACGACTGGAGCAAGGGTGGAAAACCTGGGACACAGGTCTTGGGGACACAGCCCTACCAAGGATTCCCTTTGCTTCTCTGCTTCAAATCATATGAGGACCAGACCATTGGTCTCCCTGTAAAAAGCCTGAGCTAATTCAGCAGTATTCTGTATTAAACAAGTAAGGATGGAAGGGTGCTCTTTTCTGATACAATACAAGGTGCTCAAATAATCCTTTGAGGTGCTAAAAAAAAGGAGAAACAGGGAAAAGTAAATAAGCGATGGTCCTTTTTTTAAGAAAGTGCTTAAATGTGAGGCACTGAAGTATTCTTTATTAAAAAAAAGTTAATTCCTTGATCGTCTAATAATCAACATGAACCTGTCTACAAGCTCCTGTTTGGTGTGCGTTTTAAGACAAGAAAAGTTTCTATTCTTGATAATCTTTGTTTGCCAAGCCTCAGAGCTGCACAGACAAATATATTTCTCTTCACCTCGCCAGGATTTATAGCTGCAGTCAGTCTTTCAGGGGAATAGCCACCAAAGCCTTCAGCAGGTGTGCAGTGACCAGGAAATAATACTGCATCGAATCCACAGAGAAGAGGTGACATGATGTTTCCCACGGGATCGTTGTAAAAATGACACGGAAAAGACAGTGGATTGCATTGTGAATGCTGCAGAAAATGCAGCAGCCGAAACAAGAAATAATCTTGGAAATGACAAAGCCTCATTGAAAGTTAATGCTTACAGAGATGTGGGAACCGGTCCCAGCGGTACATTATTAGTCAGGCTGTACTAAATGCGTTTTCCGTGAGTTTCTGTGCCAAAAGCTAGACCGTCGGTGTGGCGCTTCTGACTTGTAGGTGGGGGGTGTCCCGAGCCGTGCCGAAGCCGAGGGAGCCAGCAGCTGTAGGCAGCCGCAGAGGAGCTCATCCGCGGCTGTGGACCATACCTGCCGGCCAGCTCAGCCCTTCCACTCCCCTGATCCTCCTGAAGCGCAGGATTCGCTCAAGAAGCAGGAGAAGGAAAAAACGTACCCTTTAAAAAACTTGTCCGGTGGTGGCCTCCAGCTCTCAGCGTTAAGTTCTCCAAAACAAAATAGATGCAACAAACAAAAGCTATTCGTCTGTCAGGACCGAACATGTAAGTTGTCCGACTTCTTAATGTGCCATTGGCAATTGCCAGAAGCATCTGTTTTTCGAGATATGGTCTTAAATTGCGTGTTCCAAATGGATAGTACAGTCCTTGTGTTGCACAAATACGTATTTTGTCTATTACAATGTCTTGTTGACTGGTTGGATGCTAAATAAAAGTGGTCTAGGAATGTGTGCTCACCTGAGCCAGCTGATAGTCTGGGTGGTTTCTCTGAACTGGGTGCTGTAGGTGGCACTGGTGATATAGCTGACATTGAATTCATGCTGCGTTTGTCCCCTCTTGGCTCAAGTGAAAGCTTTTTGAGTGAAGCAGAGGAGTTTGCAATTATCTGTATGGCTGTCAAATGTTAAGTCGTTCTAGTTTTATTTGTTTTAACTTCATGAATACTCTGCTGCTACCAGAATGCCCTCAAAAAGCCCTTCCTGCACCCGCCAGAAAGCTGTGATTGACACATCTCTTACATCCATGCAACATGCAAAGGTATATTTGATATATGGGAGCCACCATCTGCACATTCTGTGTCAAGTAAATAGAGCCGAACTGTTAGCTTGGGACACACAAATGTCTCACTAAAATCATGAGTTTCAACGGGAACAAGAGTTGAAGATTATTTTGTAATTGCTGCGAGCATCCATCAGTTGTATTGCAATTAAAAAGGTTTGCTGATATGAATAACATTTTGAATTTACTATTGTGATATTACCTGCCTGACTCCTTGGCTGCTGTAAGTTAACACACCACCAGTGATGCTACTGGAAGTATATGAATTAATGCCAGCCGGAGATCTGGCCCATTATTAGACTATAAAATTCTCTTTCCCAAAGTATTTTACCGGGCAAGGCAGCCAAATCTATAGATGAGTTTCTTAATTAAAACAGATGGCAAGAGGCCATACATTTTAGCGATGTATAATGCACGCAGGTAACAAGGACACATTTATCAACATTGTTTGCGATGAATCACAGGAACCTAAAAAGAAGCTCAGAGAAATGTGCTATCCTATAAACCCAACAGGAAGGACTCACAGCTTCATGGCCTTCGTATTCAGTATGTGATCTTCTTTTCATATACCTGTATCTAAAATCCTATGTTTGCCACTTCAGCACCAGGTTCAGTGTGGTGGCAGGGCTATGGAGCAGGCAGTAATATGTACAGCGTACCTTAAATGAGTGAGTTTGATCAAGGATGCCTGTTAAATAGCAAGAGAAAGGAAATCTGCCGTGAAATCCAGAGAAATTGAGCTTGAGTTGCTGCAAGTAGATTCAGCGTGATTATGTCTCACCTCCCTTTATTTCCTAGTTTCCCGGCTGGTTGAAGATTGCCAAAGTTGGTAAATGTTTAATCTGACTTCCCTTGTTCGGCTGTATTTCCCAGCGCAGCAGGCACAAGCCATCAGTTTGCACAAGAACTCTCTTTGCATATCGTAATCAGTTTGCCAGATAAAATATTAATACTCCTGAATATACCCAAAGCACACGTGAAGGATTTATTTTCGCTTCTGAATTCTAATACATTTAATTTTCAGTACTAAAAGGCCACAACAGACTAGTGGGCTGAGAAGGTCTGATCTTACGCCGATGCCTGGAGCAGACGTAGCACGGCTCTTCCCTGGCATGTGGGCAGAGGCGGTGGTAGAAGACTAATTTCTCCCAGATACGCCGTTCCTCATGGGTTCCCACGCAAGGGTTTTAGCGGCAGGAGTGAACTCTGGTTGCTCCAGCCATTTCACAAGGGCCGAGTGTAAGGTGGTAGCACCATTTCGGCAAGGGCAAACATGCCCTGAGAAACTAATCAGCCAATCTGCCATGGATCGACGCTGTTGCGTAAAAAGGCCGTGTGATACATCTCTTTATTTTATCCTTTTAAAGTGGGAAGTTCAGTGCGTGGTTATGTGAACTACGGAGTTCTGAATGGCGAAGCAAGCAGCAGTAGTGAAGTGATTGACATTGTACATAGAATTTTTTGATTTTTTTTTTTTTACTGTATTTCCATCTTTTTCTGCTAAAAAGTGATTTGTCTTCCCCCCCCCCCCTTCTTTNNNNCCCTTTTTTTTTTGTGTGTGTGTTAGCCTGCTCTTCTTACTAGCATGACATACAGATTTTCTTATGCATTCCTTGATGGAAGGGAGGAAGAGCTCTGAAACCTTGAACGTGATCTTGGATTGCTCTCTAGGATCATGTGCTGTCACAGTGTGATGCCCTCCAGCAAAACCATGCCTTTTTTTTTTTTTTAAATTTATTTTATTCCTTCCAGTTGCAGCTGGCATGCATTGGGATCCCAGTTTCTGCACTTGAGAGAAATTCAGACCGAGACTGGCAGCTCTCCAGCAGACCTTGTTCAGTGCTACTGAAAGCAGAATCCAAATGGCTCCAGCCAAACTGGAGCCAACTGCAAAGAAAAGACAGAAGTTTATTTCCTGGCTCAATATGATGCAATCAATTCAGTGAATTCCTTGTCAAAATAAGATGCATGTTGACACCTATGAGCACACATCATCAGCTTGTCATCGTGTCCCATAGCTCATGAAGAAATTGTATGTATTTTTGATCAAGCATAATTACCTTAATTATTTTGCAGAATTCAGACAGTATGTCGTGACTTCTTTCTTCCCATTTCTTTCTCCTCATTACTTCTGTTGATGGCTTGCTGCCTAGTCAGTTAACTTTTTAGCAGCTAGTTTTGAAAAACTGGGATTGAACTGGTGCTCGATTGCCCTCCTTCCTTTGTGCCAGAGGTGAAATCAGGAGGTTCATGCATCTCCCCTCAGGAAGCTGCTGGGAAAAAACCCAAATATCGCTACTTGTGAAAAGGTTGTGTTTACCAGCTTCTGAAATGGCACCAAGTCCATTTTTGTACCAGTGCAAAGTGCAACCATTAATGGGATTACCCTAGGCATGCTGGGATGGGAGTTGGAAGGAGCAGGGACCGCAGCTTGCTGGTGGTGGGGACCCATCTCGTGTGAGCGTTTCCTGGAGCCAGCTCCTCCGCTCACCCCATCCCTTGCCTCTCGCCTTATACTGTGATTTGAAACTCCGCAGGGTGGCGGGCACTTCGTTGTCGCCTGCGGCCACCAGGCGTCGGGAGACCCTGGGCCGCGGGAGCCGCGGCAGCACGGAGCTGGAAGCAACACTGGCGGTCAGTGACCCAGGTTCCCTGACTCTTTGGAGGAACTTCAGCTTCAGCCTGCTGGGTTAAATTCTGTTTTAGGTTAAACCAATGATAATGTGATTAAAGAAAAGAGCCCGCTGGGTTTTTATAGAGGGGAGAGAGATGGTCCCTTGTTGGAACGCTACAGCTGCAGGAGACAAGGGTGTTCTAGATTTCGTCTTAAGGGAAAGATCTTTCATATGTGTAATTAAACATAATATACACTATTGTAGCTACATAGTTTATATAAGGAGAGAACATTTTGTATGTTATTTACTAATATGTCCTGAGTGCAAAAATGCTGACAAGAACCTCAGCAGCAATTCAAAGAAGAGCGACGTGTCTGTCCCAGCAAAACCAGCAGTGAAACAACGTGGGCAGTGGGGAGGACACTTAGCTCCTATTTTCAGTTCCGATGCCACAATAAATGTTCAGTGACACCAAATATTATCATACCATAGTGCTTTGCTGCCCTGTGGGGCAGGGTCTCATCCTGGCTCACTTTCTCTTGGAGCCAGGACCGCTCACTGTACACCTACGGCTCCGCAGGCACACGCAAGCGTTTTGTGGCCATAAGGTAAGAGAAAATCCGTCTTCACTCAGGCAGCAGATTCTAACTTAGTCTTTCGATTAGGTGTTGAAAATAGTGCCAGAAGCCAAATTTGGCATGGCTCGGGATTCCTTTAGAAGTAAAAATTTGTCTCTTGTCATCTTGCTGCCCTGACAAAATTTAACATTTAGTAGTGTCTCTCTTGTGCATACAAGCAGGTGTCTGCTGGTGTCTCTCCTTATGAACTGGGGGAAAAAAAAATAAATAAAAGAGAGATAAGCAAGTGGCTTCTGATAAAATATGCCTTGGGGCTGAAGCCCTGTCGCACACTTTGTCCAGCCTCTCACGTTTTGGGAGGAAACCAGGACAAAGCGGCACGTGGGTCCTAATACAGCAGCAGGTAGGAGCATGCGCCGTCGGCTCGCCCGTTCCCTCTCAGGGAGAGCCTGGGAGCTTTTCCTCTTGCAGATCTGATGTCTGTGGGTTTGAGGTTGCAACAGACTTTCTGTGTGTTGTGTAAAAAATGGGGCTCATGCTTTCAAAAATATTTTCGTCTTTTCTTTATTTTCTCTAGTCTATCCGTTCATGAGGATTTCTAACAGCTCATATTTGGTTCATGTCCTTTGTTTGCGAAGCTTAAGCTCTGAAAAAATGCTGTGTAGCTTTTGCGATCCAGCCAAATGAAGCAACATAGCTCAAATTTTGAACACCGAATATTAAGCTGGCAGAGTAAATCTGTCTCCACCAGCAAACACGCACAAACCAATGTATCCAACAGAGCAGTTCAGGAAGGCTGACATCTGAATGGTGGCATGACACTAACAACAATACGGAAAAAAATATCCTAACAAAACCTGTTCTTTCCTGTGATTTATTTGCTTGCCTCTAATAACGTTAAATGTTATTCTGATGGGAAAAAAATCATGTCTGACAGCTTAGGGGTATTATTCAGTTACATTACTGCTTCTGGACACTGCATATGGAAGAACTGGAAATAAAAGGGGGGCTCAACTGTAGCAGATGCTTTCTTTGCTTGACTGAAGAGTAAAGCCCCACTGTCGGGAAGCAGGTCCAAGTTCCATCACGTTTCTCTGTGCTAAGGAAACCCAGCAAGAGTTTGAGTGTGTGACGACAGGTATTTTTAAAAACTAGACAGTGCAATTTGTTCTCCCATTCCAGTGCAACTTTAATGGATAATGGTCATCTAAGAGTGTTTAGCCGTTTGTTATCTCAGTGGGCTAGCTACTGCTGACGGATTAGCCAAGACCTGTTTGCAAAAATGACACTTCTGTGATATTCAAATCTGTCTTGTGATATTTATATGCCAAAGAGCTGGAGCTTTTGTGAAGTGCTAATATGCTTCTATATTTATGGAGGGTTTCTCCATTGAGACTGTGAGTCTACATAGTCTTCTGCAGGCAGACAGAAGTGCCCCACACCCATAGGAGGTTCAGCTCAAGCTCAGTGCCTTCCCAGAATCCGTGCTGAGCCGTAGGCGATACCAGTGCAGGCTTGGCGTTGCACTGATATGGCTGCGTGGTCTCTGATCCATTCGGAGCGCAGGAAAAACACGTTCAGCCTTGGGTGCACACAGCTGGGCAGGCCAACCCTCCCTGGATTCCTCTGCGTCATGGGATGGATAGCCTCATCCCCATTTTGGCACTTTTTCAAACACATCTGCAAAGTCCTCCCTTCAACTACTTTGGGCATCCTCTTCACCTGCTTGCAAGACTGATGTTGTACAGCCGAGCGGGTTCAGAGAAGATCTGCTAAGACGATGAAGGGAAGTGAAGAAGTATTACACAAGAACAGATGAAAAGCCTGGTTTGCTTAGTCTAGCAGAACAGGGACAAGAGGAGACGTGATTGCTGTTGGTAAACAAACATCTCTAGGAGGGCAGAGCTCTTCAGTTTAAAGCAAGTCCAGGCAGAGTCGAGAGCAGAACTTGTGTCCCCAGCTGTGTTTGAGCCCTCATGTGTCACACAACCCACCCTTCCCTGCCACAGGATCTCCAGTCACTGTTTTTCCAGTCAAGCCAAGCCAATAACAGGTTGGTTCCAGAAAACGCAAGTTTAATGCAGAATCCAAACAAATCTCTGTGATTTTTTTCTGGACATTTGTATTATTTACAGTCATTCTCCACCTCAAACATATTTGCATCTCTGTGAAAGGAAAGGGCGTTACTTTTAAATCACATCATCATTCAGAAGAAAGTAATTCCAAGAGTATGTGGCAGAGACATCATCTGCCAGTAGAGATGGAGAAAATTGAGAGGGCACGAACCCCCTCCATTAAGCGTATTTTTTTTTTTTCCTAATCACTGTAGAGCAGATGGGGGAAAAAAAGTTTGCCAATCAGTTGGAAAAGCCCCAGAACTTTATCGCTCTTGGCTGCAGATTTTATCTCTTGATGCATTTTAACACTAGAGTTTTGATGCCACCGAGATGAGTGGGACTTTAAATGCAGCAGCTAACTCAACACACACCATTTCCTTTTGCAGGGACAAGTCCTGGAGCAATTTCAGTCCTCAGGACTGCGGCAGATTTTTCTGCATTCCTGCCACGTTCTTGCTGGGAAGCATTTGTCACGTGGAGTCCCACCACCTCCGGTGCAAAGCCAAGTCCCAAACCCTCCCGGGAGCGAAGTCTGACTTGCGGGCACCACGTTGCTCTTCATCTTTCCGAAGCAGACAGCAGCTTCCAGATGCCCATGGGAGGGACCAGGAACTTCTTGATCCTTGCATGCTTGTCCTAAATACGTGCAATTAGGTAAAGTTAGGTAGGTGTGGGAAGGGTTATCGTCAGGCAAGCTGCTGTGTGGGTGGAATAGGGAACGGACCACGAGCTGGTGCTGCTGAAATGTCTCAGCTGAAACTGCAACCAGCAGTTTGCTGCGTCGCTTATCTCGATGTGCTTGTACGAAGGGAAAATGATGTTCCCCAGTAAAACTACTGGCCTGACGAGGTGCAGCACCCTACACTGACAGATGTATCCGAGGGCATTTTGTGTCAGCTCAGTTAGGATGAACTCTGCAACGCCACATGCCCCATGCAGACTACTGAATAAATTCCTACCGCAGAAACATGAGGCAATTTCCAGGTGGCAGTAAGTGTGAATTATGATGGAAGAATGGAATACTTTATCTTTCACTATCATTTGAAAACCTGAAATAGTCACTGAAATCAAGGCTTTTCCTAAGAATCCTGCAGCTAAGCCATGCTCAGAAGGCTTTTAAGGGATATGCCTCTGTGTTTTAAAATTAATTCTGTGGCAATAAAGGTGCCCAGGAAAGACATCTGAAGTGATTCCTTAAGAAGCATTCAAACTATAACAGGAAGAAAGCTCAGGATTCATCAGAAAGTTGTAAGACCTTGCAACATCGAGCAAAACTATTCTGCATTCAACCCCTGCCTCTACCCCGCCACTTCCCCTGCCAAAACAAAATTAATCTAAGACCATGGTCTTTGCTCCTGGTGGGTAACCGGGAGAGAAAGGGTAAATAAGACAGCACTGCCTAGCACATACGAGGTATCTGGGATATTCTTGAATTAAGTACAGTAGTGCTATGACCATATTCTGGCTGATTCAATGTAGGAGTCCTTAAAAATCACCTCCCTTTCTCTCCTGGAGCCACCTCCCAGCCCTGCTCAAGGCAGCTGAGGTAGTAACATAAATGTTAAATGACCTCTGACAGTAGTATCACAATAATAACAACATGGTATTAATGCAGTTTCTTCTGCGTTAATTTGATAGGGATGCTTTGTCTAACTATTAATCAGCTAACGATGACTGGCAAAAACTTATGACTCAAGACAAATTAACCAAGTTATGGAGGAGAAATTAATGTGTGATTCCTAGTGCTGATAAAATGCTCCAGTGGCACTGCTGTTCGGCTGCAAGGTACTATAGCTTTCAAATTTACTCTGGCACTTCTGTTTTTTGCCAGGAAGATGATAAAGTATTTTGGGCACATGCTTAATTTTCTGAAGCTGCTAAGTTGAGTGGCACTGCTGCCCTGCTATTTAGTGGCTAATCTACTAGAAAATTAGAGTGCTACACCTAAGAGTAAGTGGTGCTTGGAGTGAATCTGTAGTTGTATGAGATGTGGTGTTGGACCACGTAGGGTCACACGTCGTGGCGGAAACCTCACACGTAGCTGGGTGTGTGGGGAGAATGCTGACCTCGTGTTGGGATGGTTCCAGCTGATTTTGGACTAATATTATTGTTATATTAGAGCTGCAACATTAGTTTGGCAACTTTTTAGGGTATTACTCAGGCTGTCTAATGGATGTAGTATGTAAGGGTAAAATATGGAAAGTTAAAACATGTTTTGATAAGAAGCAGGAAGATTAATGGGGTGCAGTAGCTGTGTTTCAAGCAAGATTCAAGTCTAGAGGGTGGAAATTTCCTAGCTCAGTTCCTGGGCGGATTTAGCCCACTGCCCTTTCAATATCCACAACACATCTAGTCACTTCACTTTGTTATCTCTCCTCAGGGTGTACCGTAGTAAATGCATTTTGCAGTATTACCCAAATTAACTCTTAATTCAGAGTAATAGCAGGAGAAATTCCAATTCTGTGAGGTCTTACACAAATATGCCTGTCTGCACCAAGGAAATGGCAGCAAGACATACTAGCAATGCGGTTGTTTCTCTAAGGCATCGTTGTCACTGACAATTGTATTATGCTAACGAATTAATCACCTCTTTTACAGTTAATAAAATTTAGGATGTAACTATTTATCTTTGCTATATCACTCCAAAAATGGAATGGGTCAGCAAATGTGGTATGACATTATCTGTCGCCCTTTATTCTTCATATAGAAATTGGATTGATCAATGTATCTTTCTAAAAAAATTAACACATGTTAATGCATATGAGCATGTAATGTAGATATTAAGCTTGTCCTAAGACATGGGCAATTGATGGGTATTGACTATTTAGAAGCTCTGAAAAGGTATTATGAAAATATCCATTCTGGCAATATTAGCTGTTTATAACCTTTCACGATTCTTTCTAATCTATTGAATTTATAATTTTTGGACTTAACTATTGTCTGAAGAGAAGGAAGCTTTTCAGCTTTTTCTTTTTCTCCTATTCGTACAAGCCAGGCGTGCTCTTCCCACTGTCACAGCCTGCAAACAGATTATTCCCTTTGTGCTACATCGTCTCTTTGCTGACTGAAGTTTTCACCCAATTTTGACCTTACGCCCTTGTGGCTGTAACTCCGTTATCTTTTTTAGCATCACTTTCGCTGGCAGCAGATACCCAATGGAAATGTTTCTCTTCATTCTGTAATTTTTCTGCCCTCGGTGATCTCTGTCTATGGAGGAAATTGGACTTTCATTTTTGTGTTTCTGTGGGAGCTGAGGTGAAGACTAGTTTCAGCAAATCATCCTAACAGCTCATTATTTTTCTTCCTCCTACATGATCTCTCTTCTTATGTAACTTTATAAGGGATGCATTTCAAGCCAGCGCAGTCCGTGTTCCCGGCAGACCCATTTCTCTCCCTCGCCTCGACATGACCGAGGTGGGGTTGAGCCCTCTAAGGGTTTTGCTGGCACTGTGGGGCCCGTGAACACAAACACAAAGAGGCTGGGGAGGAGGACAGGCGGTTGGGAAGGAAAGTGGGTGGCCCTGGAGGCAAAGGCATGGCAGCACCAGCCTGTCCACCAGCAGCGGAGCTTAAATCAGACACGAGACCACAGGAATAGAGCCAAGATACCATTACGAGTATTGATATTCAATGAATCATCTCATTTTTTTATTTCTCCTTTCCTCAGAATGTTCAAGATTACAGAACACAGCACAAACTACTTCTAATATTTCCTCTTTTTCTTTACTAACGTTTCCAAAAGATCTTTGATATTGTTCCCATGAAGCTGTGAATATGCTCATAGATACTCGGTAATACAGATGTTGACCTTTGTGCCTCTGCCTTGGCACTAGCATGACTTTACCATTGTGAGTTGACTTCAACAAGGGCCAACTGCAAGTACAGCCACAAGGAATAACACAGAGGTGAGAAATGATAAGACAAGCTGTAAAATAGATGAATATTAGTGATATCACCAATCGCTTCACTTTCTCAATCTTGGAAAGACTCCATCCAAAACACTCGGAGCATTTGTAGCCTTGTAATTCACTGGTATCTTTACTGCATGCGGGTTTTTAGGTGTAAAAATGTAGACTGATCAAAACCAGTGTGTCTTTCTCTCTGCAGCATTCTCGGTTCGTAGCTGGCAGGACTATTTGTCTTATCTACCCTCATTGTTTTCAGAACACCAATCTGCAGTCAGTAAGGCTTCCCCTCTCTGTTAAACATGTGTCTCATCTCAAAGTTGCTTCAATAGTTTCCTCTTACCTCTACTGAAATCTGCACCGTGCTTCTGAAAGAGCAAAGCCCACATTTCATCCCCTCTACCTGGATTTAGCTTTCACCTCAGTGTCACGTAGCCAAAGGCAGAACTGGAGCTCGGATCTGGTGTTTGCATTAGACATGGGCCCAGACTTGGTATGTACTAAAGGGTCCGTTTCATGGAAGCATACACCTTCTTAGGAAGAAAGTAACCAACTTCAGGTGGAAAATGCTGTCAAAGGATCAGTTGATAAGCTGCTAATGAAACTCCAAGCCAGCAAACACAGCCACCAAATAAACTTTGAGAAAGTAGTGGTTTATTTTAGGAAGGAGAAGTAGTGTATTGCTCAGAGGAAGATGGATTAGACAATCTCATCAGAAAAAAACCATAGGAACTTGCACTATAGAATTGGTAGCAAGAATGGAATTTTTTACCTTATTTTCAATTAATCATGTGAACCTTGGAGGAAAAAAAATATAACATTTTAGCTCCCCTTGAGCTGGGCTTCATTCGTAAAAGATCTTTCAAAGAATGACTAAGAAGGAAAAGAAAGTTGAAAATGAAACTGGCCAGTTGATTAGGATCAATTAATACATCACATGTCAGGATGCTAAGAGTGTCCTGAAATGAAGCAGTGAGACTTAAAGTTGTCAAACCAACATACTAAACATGTCTACATTGCAAAGTTATATAATTACAAAATAAAAAAATCACTTAAATTATCTTGGGTAATCAAATACCAGGAATGAATAAAAGAGCTCAGTCAGCTTGAATAAGCAAGGTGGTTTTCCCTTTCAAAGACAATGTCCTTCAGAAAAAAGTTCACGCTTTAAGCGTTCCCTCCCATGTTTAAAACAGTTTTGGTTAATGGAGGGTTTTGCAATTCATGAGTAAGGCATTTTGAATAACTTCATAAAAAACGAGTAAAGCTTCTTTTTCAGTAACTTGAAAATGCCGGGACTACCAGTGCTTTTTGAGGGGAAAACTCAATCGACAAAGCCTGGGCTTCTTTCTTCTCCTGCCAGGAGCAGGTACTGAATGCCTTTAGCAGAGATAACAGCACCAGCCACTGATACTGGACGTGCTGAACCAGCGATGGTATCTCGTAAGGTATCACTGCTGTGTTAAACATGACAGTTGACAGATATGAACAACATGCTTTCCAGCGGTATCTTTCATTAGAACGACAGGGTCAAAGCAGAAAACCCTGTTAAACGCTGCCTTGGTGGAACATTTATTAACAAATCACTGATGTGCAGCTGTTAGCCCAACGCTGGCAGTGCTGCCGTGAATAATTTGGCAGCTGTGCCAAAGTGCACGCAAACTCTGTAGTATCACCCTTGCAGCTGTTAAATTTTTTTCCACCTTGTCCTACCTTTTTCCAAATCCTCCACTTGTTTTCACACACACACACAAAAAAAAAAAAAAAAAGGGACATAATGTGCTCCCTGTTGCTGGCCCTGCCTGCAGTCCAAATATTTCCTTCCCCGGCGCAGGAAGGAGGAGTGCACGTGGCAGCTCTTTTGAGTATGTGCAGAAGATGTGGGAGGAAAATGCTTCTTCATTCCCTCTTCTGTCTGGGAAACCAATATAATACTAATGGTAATAATAGCAATAATAATAACAGCAATAATAGCAGCAATAATAAGAATAGTAATAGTAGTAGCAATAAAAAATCAATAGAAAATGCACAAGCCTGTATGAGAATACCCCTAGCATTTCTTCAAAACCCTAGGAGACAACAAAACAGAGGATGGAAACATATTGAAGAGCTGCAAAGAAACAGGGGGAGAGAAGCAATAGGAACGTTTTCCTCATTGTAGCAAATTTCTTGGTGAAAAGAAAGTATTTATATGTAGTGACTGATTTTCTACCAGCAGTGGAATAAAGGCCAAAAGGACCAGCTGAAATGAAATATATTGAACAAAAATATGCCAATGCTATGTTACGCATCACATGACAATTCTCCTTGGTCTCTATAGTAATCTCAAAACATTCCCAAAGTTCTATAATACGTTGTTGCCAAAATATTCTGCTCTAAAAAAAGCAAACTGTTTTGTCATCCCTCACTTAAAATGTCTTCTTGAATGCAGGAAACCTTTAGGGTCGGATGGATTCCCTTCACCTTGCTGGCTAGCCAGTTGTCCCCGCTCATTCCCTTGGTTCAGCTCACGTCTACAAACCACAGTATGAGGTCGGACGCTTGACCCACACCTCCAGATCTGTTTAGTAAAAGGTCAATCGATGCCTCTCCAGAGAGAACCTGCCAAAATTTCAACCAGAGAAATAACCCTTTCCTTCCTCTGTTAAGCAAACCCCAGTGGAGAAATCGGGTGGTGACTCCATATCAAACTATTTGTTCCTCAGCAATTCGATAGAGAAACCAAAAGCCGCTCCCTCGCTCGCCTCCAGACGTACACCCCGGGACCCAGCTCAGGCTGAAGACCAGCAGGGACGGGGCTGTCGCCCACGGCTAATGTGCTACCGGAGAGACGGCAACGGATTTCCTTCTCCTGACCTCTCTTCAGAGCTGCTCCCTGTTTGGGAAGCAGTCAGGAGATGTCCTTGAGCAGCAAGTGCTTCCGAAAGAGAAGCTCGCAAAGGTCCCTGGAAAGGGACCTCTCCAGGCAGGTCTTTTGCTCACAGAAACCAGCAAGAACCGGCTCTTTCTCAGAGCGTAGCCCCGTACTCCTGCAACCACAGGGACTATGTGCGTTCCCACCAAAAACCCGCAGACGGCCGGCAGCTGGGACGGCCTCGCGTGACGCCTTGCTCCAACGCCTCCTACCGTCCTCCTCACCACTTTACCAAGAGCCTCTGGCAGGTGACGAACGGCCGACCTACGGAAGAAGGGGCAGTGGCTTAGCTCGTTGAGTTGCAGCTACCTTTGGTGGAAGATGCTCAGCTAAACGAGTCAATCTGGTCCGCAGTTTATAAATATGGGATTCCTTATTTATAGCAAGCTGCCTGGTCATGATGTCTGCAGCAGCAGCTCCTACCGCTTCTTGTGGGGTAGGGGATCGGCTCCCGTGCTGATAGACAGCAACTTGTCTGTCATTCATAATACATAACAAAACTAGTATTTCCTTGTGCTTCTTGGTAACAGCTCTGTTGACAGATGAAGGCATTTGGAAAAATTTGTATTCAGCCCTGGCAGCCAGTGTCTTTTAAATAATCTGGTCTGCTTCCATACCTTTAAATAAACATGCATTATTCATAGATGTAACACCAATCCCATGACTTAAGTGCTACCATATACTGGAATTAAATCATAATAACTCAGTTCTGGGGGCTTGTGGTTTAGCTGAGGCTTGAAAGGACTTGGTAATGCTTGCCTTTGTCACCTCCCAGCAGCATGAAAATACATCTGGGCATGGAGCCACCAGAGTTAAGAAAATAGCAGCTAGCACAGAATTTTGCTGTATAAGCTACTATGAGTTCCTTATTAAGCTGTCTACTACAGAATATTTTAGATTATCTTCCATATCTTTGAAATCATCAGTGATGCAGCTCTAAACACCTAAAACATCACTTGAGGGATGACCATCATGCTTGATCACTTCATTCCTCAGGCACAGCGGATCGCTTTTCAGCAAGTACAAAACTCCCTGGTACAGAGTTGAGCATTTCCGTGGAGACTGCTCCGGGGCTGCAGAACAGGTTTGTGCAAAAACTAAGCGCCATCTAAAATTCAGTAGGCTCTATTCAGAAAGCAAGGTGTTCCTCAAGGTGATTTTTTTTTTAATAGAAACACGCATCACAGCAAAAAACATATCTATGCAGTATATTACCAACAAAAACGCTGTGTGTGCCTTTTTAAGAAAGGAAATAACTACAAGTGACAATACAGTATTGAAGGGCTTAAGTATTGGTAATTATTATCAACAGCATAAAACCCCAAAGCAAAACAGAATGGGTGACACCCAGACTTTTCATGTCTGTCCTTGTTTTACTCCTCAGGACTCCTCTGCTGCACAGACCCAGAAAAGGGAATCGTTCTGATGCTTCTCTTGTTTATTCCGTGAATTAGATACGCTGTGCTTAGTACATGCATGATTCACCTTTAAATTTTTATTACCTACCTAAGTTATGGATGCTGTGGACACTGGGCATGCAGGCAGAGAAATGGGACCCGGACTAAGCAAGCTGGTTCTCCCTGGTCGTTGGCGTGCTACACAAAACCTAGCTCGTGCAGAATTTCATTTTTCTACACAAAACGTAGCTCATGGTAGTACTGGCATCTGCAGTCGTTGGGGGAAGAATAAGAAGACATTTCTTCTCTCTCATAGGCCTTCCTAGTGATAATTTTGCAGCAGCTTTTGCTGTTTTATTGGAACAGTGAACGTTTTCAAGTCGTTTCACAGCAATAGTCAGCACACTTCTATTACACTGTTGTAATTGTGATATATTATATAATATTTTTACAACACTTCAAGATAAGGAACTCCTTTTTTTCTGAATTCATGATTGCTTTCAATGGAAAAGTGCCTCGGCATTATTTAATTTCTCAGCTTTTAAGGTTGTTTCTCCCAGAGCTGCGCTGCACTTCTCCTGCATTAAAAATAAAAAATGGAAAAGGAAGAGAAGCACCTTTCAGGGCTCACTCTGACATTAGCAGTCAAGGCAGCAGGCAGATATCCAACATTTCTCTTCAGAAAGGAAAAGTTAGCATGTTTTTCTAGGCATAACAAGTGAGATACGAATGGGGACCACAACTTTTAATTGCTCTGCTTTGTAAACCAGACTTCAATGTGCTCCTAGTCTGTGTCACGGTTGGAAGATTTTTTTTGTGGATATGGCAAGTTACAAGTGCAAGGAAAAAAGCAGCAAAATTTTGTTTGAAAAGGAGCTTGTGTTTTTTACTATATTAACTTTGGAGACACACTTTCACGTTGCCTCTTAATTACATAAAACTTAGGCATGTGATAACTGTAATTATCCTTTGTTAGATAATATCTCATTTAACAGACTATTTCATACTCACATTAATATTCTACTGCCTTCTTCTTATCAGCCCACTTTGTTTTAAACAGGAAACATTTCATATGGTGAGGGACTAAAATAATTCCTGAGTGTGAAGATCCTTAACAATTTGGTTGCCATGAAATGGAAAAAGCATAACATTTCCCTCAGAGTGATTTTCACAGAAAAAAAAATGGTGATTGGATGGAACCTAAGTATTTGGGGCAAACACATTCGTTGCAGCCAGAGCTTTCAGCAGAGTGTGAAAACATTTTCTCCTTGGGTTGCCCAACTCCCCTGCTGCTGCAGGGAAAGGCTTGCGCTCGCCCTGGTTTCCCGCAAAGCCCCTGCCTGCCTTTGAATAATTTGGTTATTGAAAGCAGCCCCATTTCCTTAGAAATCAGGCAGGGCATGTTACTTTTTCCTTGTATTGTACTGTTGCGATAAATATGGATCTGTATTCCACCTTATGAAGACTTTTTTAATTCTTTTTGATGCTCTTGCCAATGTAAGTAATGCATTAGGCTGGACTATACACGCAGAAGTGAGCTAACAAACAGTATATAATATCTGTTACCCGGGGACATTATTCTTCGCTCATGTCAGCCTTGGAGCGAGCACATCAGGGAGCGGATGACAAATCTCTGTGGATAAGCCTAACCTCAGAATTAAGTTTCCCTCTTGAGGGATATTAAAAAAAAAGCACCAACGAATACAGCTATTTAAGAAGACTGCCAAATGTATGGGAGACAATCAGGTTAGGAAAGTATGTAATATCTGCCGAGGTATTTTAGCAGGAAAAGCTACTTTACAGCAACTTTAGAAATAGTTGAGGAATTTAGATAAGAAAACCATGAACTTTTTGTGCAAAAAATGAGCTTCGAAATTACGAAGCATTTAAGCACAGGGCTAACTTCAAACACATCAATGCTCTCGGGAAACAAGCCTAAAGTGAATCATGGAATTTGGCTGCGTTCGTCGCTTTGCTTTTGGACGTGACACCTATCAATGCAAGACACCAAAATCAAACGCTCCACTGCATTACGAGGGCTTTCATTATTGGCAATCCCTCTGAAATAAAATGGATATAACAGTGGAGAATGACGCCCAGCACATCAGCGTACAAAGTCTTTTTTCCATTAAAACCAACAGTACCATCGATGTCACTATCAGTAGGGTAAAGATGTCGCCTTCCTTCAAACTGGGACCCCAGCCAGCAGGACCAGGATTCTCCTTCCTCGCGTGTGAATTACGCTCCGACTGGCCATTGTGCAAACCGACTCCCCTTTACTACCAACTTCCCACTTCATCTTAACCAATCTTTCTCAGCAAGTCCAGTGTTGACCTTTCCCACAGTTTATTTAATTATCTTTAATTCATTTTATTCATTTATTATGAAGTAAGGTTTCCCAAAGGCTGAATTCCCTGATGCTCATTTTGACGAGTGAGTGTACAAATGAATGGAAACCTCTCACTTTGTTGTACTTAGCTGCTTGGGACAGCCAGGTCACTCAGTACTGTGCTTTCTTTCATTGTGGATTTATTGGATGTATTCTGTGGGAAGGTGGTGATTTATGCATTAATAGGAAAAGCCAACACAGATTATTTACATGGTTCAATAACTGACTCTGCGTCAACTCTATAATGTGAAGGCGCTCAAGGTTTCGTTACCCATTTTGAATGCATAATAGTTCTTTTTTTTTTTTTTTTAACTGTTGCTATAAAAGCAAAAGGTGCTGAATGAGGGCTGAATTTGCTTGTGTTATAACACCGTTGCCTCGGGCCACTTTCAAACCCACAGTTGGATCATTCTGCTGCTGCAATTTCCACACTGGCTTTAATGAAAAAGAAGGAAATAGCAGGTTGGGCAGAAATTACAGATAACCTTGTGAGAAGAGTAGGGAAAACGCACAAGAGATTCAAGATCAGGTATAGTGGGTATTTTAGATTTAGAGAGTCAAAAGAAGACAGACTTGACAATAGTTACATGTTGTTGAAAAGATCGGCCTCGTAGATAGTATTAGAAGTTATCCCAGTATCCTAAACAAGGCCCTCTGTCTATAGCTATTTTATAATTGGCTCTTTCAGAAATAGAGTAGAAGATTAAGTAAGTTATTTTAAAGTTTCAGTGATTATTAGAATAAAGAAAATGGAAAAGCGTATTAAAGACATGGAAGAGGTACTACAAAAAGAGCCTTTGGGATTTTGGATACCTCTATTTATGCTGGTTAGAGGGTACTTAAGGCAGAACAGAAAGCCTTGTATCACATTTTTAAGATGGGTGGAGCCAGTTTGGCCTTTGGACAGAGTAGGAGCTTCATTACATTACAGGAAATTTGGAGGAAAAACCAGAACCTGCATGTGACCTCTCAGTAGGTCAGAAAGTAAGGATTGGCTTGCTTTGAAAATCAAGGTCAGCTGTTTTTCAGTGAATTTGTGCTCTGAAGTAACAAGTTCTGTGATGACGCTTACTTACAGGAGCGTTAGAAAACAGGGCACAAATCTCCGAGATGCTCTTTAGCGTAACACTGTATGAATACCACGATGAGAGCTCTGAGTAAAGCAGAGATGGACTTCACAGCCATGTTCCTCGTATTGTGAAAGAGAAGATAAAGGCTGTTACTTGGGTTTGGTCTTGGATGTATACATGTACCAAAGCCTTCCAAGAGTGCAGGGGTATGGATAGCAGGTGAGTTTGTTTAAAAAATAGCTAAGCTCATTTTAATTACTATAATTACATTGAAAAATGGGAGGTGGCGTTTTCCTATCTTTGGCTTAAAGTCTTTAAAGAAAACAACTGGTAAAGGAGTTAGTTACCTTTAAGTCCTCCCACTGACCATAGTAATGGTACAGTACAGGCTTTATTCTGCTACTACGCAGAGAAAATCTTTCATACTTTCTCCTGCTTCTAAGCTGCTGTATCATTCTTGCTCCACTTAGCGCATCGGGTGAACATCAGCTGGATTCAGCGTTGCAAGAAGACAGCCAGGATTCCTGCCCTTACCTTTGTATCCCACAATACACTATTTTCCCCCTCTGATGCCAGTAGACCTTTTTGTAACGTACCTCGCTTGTCTCTTTGTGAGCAAACACGCTCTCCATCTTAACGGAGATCCTCTGAGCTGGGAAGTTGAAGGCAACAACCTCAAGCTAAAACTTTCCCGTCTTGCTCTTGTGTGACGAGTGGGTACAGCTTGTCTCTCACAGCTCAATAAACCTCAGGAATGTTAACCAGCAGGTTTGGGGAATTAGAAGGCTTTTATTTGTGCTGTGACAGGTGGCCATTGCATGGAAATTTGAGAAGAAACCATCCAAAAGTAGTTACCTGTTGCTACCAGACTGGCGAAAGGTTTCATGGGTAGCAGGAAAACGTGGTGGCAGAGGGCACAAGCCAAGCCAGGATGCTCTGTCGGTAGGAGAGCGACCAACCTGCTCCTGGAGTGAGCAGAGCCGTGTATTTTAGTGATGCTGTTTTCCTTCCTTTTCCATCCTACTTGCCGTCCCTATTTACTGTGACTGTGCTATAAATATCGCTGAGGAGTGAAAGCTGTTTTCAGTCCAAGGTACATATCCAGGGAAGCTCATCAAATTCAGATGCGTGTCTTGAGCTGAATGGTCTTCTCACCAGAGGACAAACCTGTAAAGATGACTCTCATCTTTTGAGAGCAAAATCGGTGGAGTCGTAGATATATTAACCTCGCTTCTGGTTTCAGTGACAATGTATGGATCACATATTAGGGTGGGTATGATAGGAGTAATCTCACTGTCCTGCTCTTCAGTGGGCAATATCTGCTTCCCATTGAACAGACGGAGCCTGGCGTTTTCTAGAAGGTGTTTCTCAGTGCTTTCTAGAAAGGGGAAACCTCCCCACCCATAAACCCGAGGGGGGTTATGCAGACACAGAGCACAGCTTCGTTCCTTTGACATATCTCCATCTTAAAACACCATCTTTAAAGAATCCCAGAAATCCCTCTCCTGATTGCTGGTGCGCGAGACCCGTGCACAATGAAGCGAATAAGAAAGCCTGCTTATTGCAGCCTCTACAGAAATATGTACAAGGCCGAGGTCTGAATATTTGTGAAGATCTTTTTTACTGCTGTGTTCTACGTGGCTCCCTTTCAGCGTGTGCCTGGTGCGAGTGTGTGTGTGAGTCACAAATGGATTTTAGAAACCAGAAGCTTTAGGGACTCTATACATCTTTGCTGACCACAGGTTGTCTAGATTTAGGGAAATGCGTGTGGTCCTTTTGGCCTGGTGTCTTGGGGTTTATTTTCCAGGACATGTCATTCACCCAAGAAGAGTGCAGGTTAGAGCAAACTTCTGTAGGTCTGAAACTTTGGGGCCGTCATATTGTCTTGTCCTGCAAGAGCCACAGCGTTAGGCAGGGTCTTGCATCCAAGAGGGACCCGATTCTGCTCTTTCTTTTTCCCTGGGGTTGGTCAAGTCTTGAAGTTAATTTCAGAGGAAATCAGCTCATAGGCACACACCCAGACATATATATATAAAAATATATATAAAAGCATCAGCAGCTCTGTACATTTTGCATATCCATAACTTGCTCAGAATAGGGAAACTGCTGGTGTCAGTTTGAGCCAGTGCCTGCTGACAGTGCTCACCTGTGCAGAATTCAGTTTAAGGTTACTAATACAGTTCAAATATTCATAATTTTACTCCCTTTTTTTAAAATAATGCCTCATTTTAAATATGTGTCCATTAATAAGGCATTTTTAATAAAGTCCACTCTGAAGACCTAGTTTCGAAAACCAGTGGAAAATATTGGGAAAGGGAATAATTTTGATATTGGAATGCGTCTACAGTCTCCACTGAACATCCAGACCCCAAAATGCACTGGTGGCCAGGCTGGTGTTTAAGGCTGTGTCAGAGAAAGCTTCATCTGTGACATGGCGAGCATTCCTGGAGCAGTGAGATGGGTAGGTAGCCCATTAAAACAGACCAACCATTCTCTCTGTGGACCATTTCCTAAGGCTTTCGGGACACCCAACAGAACCACGCTTGCACCGTCTCCCACTTTTTGACATAGGTGCTTTTACTGGGTATCACTGACCCGGTGGGGAGGACACAGAGGTTGGTTTTTTGGGTTGTAGGCAGTCACCGTTAGAACCTGAGGTGTCAGCCTCACTCCAGGAGAGACACTGGGAACAACCAGAGGCAGCAGAGGTTTCCGATGAGAGGGAGAGGAAGGAAAACAGCACCGACGCGGGAACAGGAAAGTGCCTGTATGGAAGCAATGGCACAGGGGAGGGGAGAGCGCGTGGCCAGGCAGCGAGAAGTGGAAAGTGATGCTCCTGCGCGATCTGTTCCGACTTCTTGTGTTCCTTTGACTCTTTACCTGTCTGCCTGCTCCTCCCTGCAGAGAGTGTGCCACGGTGAGTGATGAAAGGAGGAAAATATCTCCTTCAGGAGTCAGTAGATTCAAAGGGAGCTCTTTCCTTTGCATTGCTAATCTTGGCGGCATAGACAGCCCTTGAATATATAATCCATTTTGATAAACCTGTGGAGTACATGCAGTTGCCTTTTTTAATGTGGTCAGATTTCTCAGAGCATCTTTTAAAATTTATTCAGTCCATTTTCCGCAATCTTTCTAAATTTATTTCTTAAATAGCCATTTAAGAAGTTATTTACCCTTTCTTACCAGCTCTCAGATAGGTGGCTCTAGTTTTTCTGAATCTGCTAAGGAAGTTGCTGGAGGACTATTACAAAATGAACTTTCCAGTTAATACAAGTATTCGTCACCAGTCACAGCCTGAACTGACATTGCTTGAGCATACATTAACCTTTTCACTCCTCCTGATGGGGTATTAGGAAGTTACGACTATGTATCTCCAAACAACCATAAAAGGCTTATGCCTTCCGAGGAAAGATGAGTTACATTACAGTAATCGGCATTTTCTGGGGAATGTATTTTATCCACCAATGTCATTTCATGAAGTTTGAAGACTAATAAGAAGCATTTGGAGAACAAAATGCTCTCAGTAAGAAAAACTACCATTTTTGGAGTTCACTTATGTTCAGGCTGTTTTTGCACAGAAGGATAGAGAGTTGACCTTAAAACAGCTTATATCTGAAGTCCTCCTTCTCCTAAACAAAGCATAATTACATTTTCATTTATTAGCTTCACCTGCATCTCTTTCTAAAGCACAGTTGTCTTACAAACTCCTATTTTCTGGAGATAAATGCCATGCCCCCATGACAATGTGCATCTTGCAGATGGAGGAGGTGTCCTGTTGCCTGAGAAGCTGCTTTTGTTGATTATTTACACGTTCGACCAGAAATGTTTCTAGCATTACGATTTCCCATTAGCGGCGTATTTGCACCTTGTAACTAAACATTAAATAAACCGTGTTAAGGCACAGATCCCTGCAGAGCAAGGCAGGCTTCTCAGCTCGCTCACCGCAGCCCCATGGGCTGTATCTCGCCGTCGTTACCTAACGAGCACCGTAGGTGAGGTTGTGGTGAAATTCTGCTCCTCGGAGTTTCGGCGCTGGGACCAAACGCTGGCTCCGAGGTGGGGGGCACAGCCTGCGCACGGGACGCGTCCTACCGCGGTCTGCGACCTCTTGCAGTAACCCCATGGATCCATTTTCCAAATTACAGCGTAAAAGAAAGATTTAAAGCGAGATGTGTTAAGAGGCGGTATAAAAACATCTGGGTGCTCAGTGACTGGATGTATTCTCTTTTATGATGTGAAGTGTTTTCACAGAAGAGAAAAAGAAGCCCCTCTCCTAGAATTAGTGTAATTATAGTGATATGTGCATATGTTTCTGAATGATTTATTGGCATTAAAGGGGATGTTCAGGCTAGTCTCCAGGCATCATATGCATGAAATAAAACCAAATGGTTTTGTAAAGACATAAGTACATTTCTACCACTCTTTTATTCATATATTTTATGGTTTACTAGTCATATTTTTATCACTAGTGTTTAGGATTCTTCTGCAGTGTATACAATTTTTGTAAAATATTTTTTTATAAAATATGGAACCTTACCAGTCCAGTTAAAAGAAATTGCTTTTAATTTTTTGTATATTTTCAGATACAATTATCCACTATGTGTTCCAATGGCACAGAAAGCTGCAACTCCTTGTATCCTTTTTCTTCACTTTCTTCTGGATTTTTGGAGAGAAATGATAGAACTCCCATTCCTAACCCATAAGAAATACAATTTCCTGATGCAGTCTTAGCTGTTGCTTTGCTGCCACTTGGCTATAACGCAGGCTAATCCACACTTACTAACCCCAGGGGACTTACAATGGAAGTACTTAGGACAGACAAAATGTGAAAGACAAAATGCACATGCAGAGAGAGAAATTAGTTTCTTCAGGCCATAAGGCAGATGGAGCAGCAGAGTTGGACCTAGAAATCTGTAGGGCCACATCCTACAACCCAGTGACTTGCTTGGCTGTAATATACTGTACAGTATTCCAGGCTTTTGCTTTTGTTTTCTACTGCCATTTCATTCTTTTATGTCATACATAAACAGTCTAGTTTTTCTCAGCATGCCTTATTTTCAATAAAAATCCAAGTGGAACATACAGCTTTTTATTAAGAAACATGGATTTTGTATATAAGCTTCAACACAGCACAGTATTTTTCCCATATGGCAGGCAATTGCTTAGTAATAAAATAGTTTTTCCAACATGATAAGGGGTAACAAAGACAAATATTCCTGCAGCATGACATCCTGTGTCTTGAGAAACATTATTCGTAATTCACTGTTCAAACGGACACATGGTGTTTCATACAAGTTGCCACAGCGATACCATATCAAAACCTGAACAGGTGCTGACTGCAGACAAGCAAATTACAGAAGAAAATTATAGCAGCAACTGGGAGGGTGACGGGGTGTTCGAAACACCCTAGAAAACTGGTAGATGGACTGCTGAGAGATATCAGTGTGGAAAACAAGTCGCTAACTCCTTCTAAATATGAGATGCTGGGCTGGATTCTTCCTTCCTTTCGACTCTGCTGCATCCTACAGAGATGAGGGTAGGAGGTAAGAGCCTGACGGTGCTTCAGCATTTTCGGGATGCTGTATGCTGGCCGGACTCAGCCTCCGGAGGGACTCGGGAATACAAAAAGGTACCAGCTGGGTCAGGGCCATCGCTGCCTTGCAAAGGACGGTGTAAAGGAGTGCGTCAGAAGCTGAGGACCCAACCAAAAAAGCTCTTTGCCAACTGGTTTGGGTCCTGGCCGCTTTGCCAGCCCACCTGCGCTGCCCATGTGCTCAAAAAAGTTGCAGCTTTATTCACGCTTTTGCAAAAAAAACCCCAAGAAAAATCTCAATTAAATAAGCTTTTTATATCAAATGACAGTTTTGTAGCAATTTCATTCAGTGCTGTTCAGCATATAATTGGCACATATTTCCGTAGGCAAAAGGGAAAAAACAAGACAGTAAATTACAGCTCTCACTCAGCATGGGGATCTTGTTTTCCCTATGTTGCAGCGTAACAACATGAAGTCCTGATCGTGCTATAAGCTGAGAGCACAAGTCCCTTACACAAATAACACAAAACCTGCGAGAGACTGAACTCATCTACGGTGTCACTCGGTGCAGCTAGGAAGCTCTCTGGAGAGGAATGCGACTACATAACTGGTACCAAAATCTTCATAAAGGGGTAGTCTGAAAAATAAGTATACTGACATGAAGTTCCTGAGCCATCTTACCCTAATGATTTCCCGGCTGGGTTTGCTTTGTTTACAAGAGAATGGGGAAATTTTAAATTATAACAGCCTGGTGTCACTCTATTTTCCTCTGGTCCCCAAGTTCTGCATTTTTTTGCTGAGAGCGCTTGTAGCAGAATAAAATCAGTTTGTCAGTGCAGGTCTAGATTTTATCGTGCAAAAAGCAGCACAATCAACAATATTTAATCATCTGACTTCCAAGTCAGAGCTGGGAAAAGTTCTGCAGAAACTCCTTCTTGCCATTAAAACGAGCGGTAATGGGACAACCGGTGTGTACAGTCCTATCAGAAACAGCCTGTAAAAGACTCCCAGTTCTAATGTACGGCAAGGTTTTTAAATATTAAATACAAGGTTAATTTGGCAGTAAAGAGAGGAGCTGGTTGACCCCAAAGTGCTGTCCAGGCTGGAAAGGTTTCCTGAAGAGACATGTGGAATCTTAATGGGGAAGAAGCTCCCTTAAACGTTACGCCGTTTGGCCAGTAAGTCACTGATCCACAGCACTTACTTTAGTCATTCATTATGGGTGACACGGGCCTTTCAAGATAATCCCTCCTACTTGAAGTTTAATATTTCATCCATTTCAAATGGGATAAGGTTAAGACTTTGTTCATGAGATCTCAGCTTAGACAGAATGTAATTCAAAATGATGAAAATCACTTAAGCCTGTATTTCTTACCTACAGATTTATAGAAAGTTTCTTATTGGGTCTGAACCTCTTTTTTTCTCCTAATGTGAAGCGAATACAGTTTAATTTTTTAAAAATGGAAAGATTGTATAGAATAGCAAATTTTTCTTTTCCTAAATGGCACTGATTTGAATATAAGTCAGCCTGGGTATATAATGCAGTAAAAGATGTTTTCCTAATGTTCATTTATACACATATTTAGGTTAATATATGGACATACAAACAGATACGTAGTCAAACCCTGAAAGTGCCTTGTGGACAATCAAAATGTGCAGTTTAAGAAGGGCAAATTGTTAATCAGAATTAAACCAGAAAACCAGAAAGTGTTGGTTACCTTGCCTACAGTCTTCAAATGAGAAAGATGACATGGCGTGTGGCACTCTGAGTAGCTGATAAAAAAATCATTTAAGTGGAGACAATATGCTAATTTTCAGCTTTCCTACACTACCAGTATCCTTACCTGTCTGTCCCACAAGCCCACTGCAGATCAAAGCAAGTGCGTGGGTGACACGTGCCCTGATCAGCAAAGGCCCAAAGTGCCTCACCTCCACCTGCCACTTGACATCTGTCTATTTGCTCTTGTTAAACCTCCCGTATCAGCGCGCTCTTCGTGACCGTGCTGTGCCGTACCCCACCCAGCACCAGGGACTCGGTCCCCGTGAGCTGCACGGGCACGGCTTTCCTTCCGTGGAAAAAAAACCCGCTCAGGTTGTCCTTTGAGGGCAGGGATGTAGATGTAGGACAGCTGCAAGGGGCTCGAGCGTTTTCTCCCCTGAGCACGTCCTGACTCCCCAGCTGAGATCTCACCCCAGTGCCAGAAGCCACCCGATGGCTTTTTTGCTCTTTGTTGCCTACAGCGGAATGAGAAGATGGTCCCTCGTGCTGGTTGTTTGCTTTCACATCTCTGCACATTTTCCACAAATATCCCCTGCTTCCCATGCCTTCCGTGACTCAGGCGCCTGCCTGGTCAAAGATCTGAAGGATCTGAGCAGCGTGATGCTGTTTTTCTTTTGACTTAACAAAAATCTGTGCTGTGCAGGAAGTCATGGTGAATTACAACAAATACATCGGAAAGTAAATGCAAATCACGTTTCCAAATTGTGCTTATTGTGCTAAAAAATACCCCAGTATCCAGTTTTAAATGAAACCGTATATTAGCTTTGGCTGTACAAAATAGGAGACATCTTAGGAAGTACTTTTTTCAATGTTTTTTGCTATTCAGTTTGAAAAAAGATCTATTTGCCTCTATATTTGAAAAAATTCCCACTCTGGAGCTTTTTTATGCTTTGATTCATAGCCATGGGGGATATTTAGGGCTGTTATGGAAGCATTATTGAAAATGGAAAACATAACTTTGATTGTAAGAGTCAAAATACCTTAGCCTTCAAAATTTACATGCTTTACTGGAAATTGCTAACTCAGTGCTACCTGAAACTCTTGTTTGCCAACTCAGCAAACAGGGAGTTAGTTGTACCTATTACCAGAACAATGCCTGCACATGGAGATTTGCCTATTGAAAATCACTGGAGGGCATGAAAAAAAGTGAGGAAGGATGTTAGGACTGATTGGAACGAACTGCCACACTGCAGTTTTATTCCCCAGCCTAAGGGAGGCGGGAGATACGGACTTAAAAAAATTTGTGCAATGCAGAGAAGAGCACTTTATTCTTGCGTATCGATGGCAATCATCGAATCTGTGCTCTTCCAACAAGTAGCATCATTGAGTGGGGAGAGTGTCAGTCACTCTGACCCAAACATGTAGGTTTTGGAGGGTAAAGCCAGCAACCTGGGGTCCTCCCGAAAAGGAGCAGAAGGCGATGGAGCTTGCTTGGGCACGGCCCTGGCCTGGTCCTGTTGTGAACGACTCCGGGGCCAAGCCCTTGCCATGTGCACCAAGGAGTTTAATCCTACACTGGATCCCAGACCTGACTGCAGGTCGCCTTGCTGGGACAGTGGGGGGACCTGTTTCCAGGAGCAGCCCTGCCCTGCGCGAGTGCTGTGGGATGATGCTCGGGGTGGGGGGGTGAGGGCACTGCCCGTGCTGGGGTCTCCTCAGCTCCCCACTCCCCACCCCACTCCCAGCATCTTTGTATGATTCACATCCAGAGCTTCAGCTTCCTCACCCTAACAAAGGAGGGCTGTTGAAAAGTTGAGCAGTTGAGGTTTTGGTGGGTTGGGTTTTTTTTTTTTACTTGAAGAGTCAACCTCAGTGAGGTTTAAATTGAGGGTACTCTTGAACCTACTTAGCACCAGTGCCCCAGAATCATTAGAAAACAACACTCCAAAGATTAAATGTCAGCTTTTGTACTGACAGATGAATTGGTACGTACTATATCCTGGTGCCAAGTAAAAGCAGGGGTATAGAGAAGACAGAGGCAGACCCTCCTTGGACGTGCACAACAAAAGGGCACGAGACAAGGGACACAAGCTGCAATAAGGACACCCCCACTGGAAATAAGAAATCTCTTCATGATGAGGCACAGCGCTGGATGCCCAGGATCTCCTTCTTGTTTTCAAAATGCAGCTGGATGGTGCTGAGCAACCTGCCCTAACGTGGCCAGCAGCCCTGCTTGGAGCAGGGAGCAGGAGATGAGGCCTCCATGGCCACATCCAGCCTGATGGACCCTCAGGACACCTGGGAGAGGATGTGCTCCTTCATCCCTCGCTGAGTTCATCTTATGAGTGAGGAGTGCTGTTAAAGAATTTTCAGTCACGGGTTTCTCTAGGTTTGCTTTATTAACAACTCAGAATTGGGCCACCACCGCAGTGAACAGCAACCTTCCAAAAATTTCTCAGTCTTATATACCTTTTTACCACCCATTATCCCAGTCCAAAGTCTTTGTAATTTTCCAGTTGATCTCGGTTCCCATGTCCTTATCATTCATCACCATCTTATCTCATCCATTCTTCTTTTGTTCCCTCCGGTCATCATCCTGTGGGTTTCGAAGTCCATCTTGGGTCAGTCATCTTCTCATCCCCTTTACTTTGAAGTCTCGTACCTACACAATCCTGAGAAAACCCCTCTGGTTTTTCCATTAACTATTTCACACTTATCTTTGTAAGTTCTACATATTTTAATCACTCCCCAGCTACGCACCTGTGTCTTGCTGATTTTTCATCTTTTGTTTGATCTGTCTCTACTGATTAGCTTGACTGGGCTTTAATCCGGTCCTGGACTGGGGCTATACAGGGGGCAGGCTGAGAACGCTGTTCATGGCCTCTTGAGCAGCTGTGTTGCCATTAATAACGTTAACCCGTTCTATATTAATTTCTAACAGTCTTATAGTCCTAAATTTTGTAAAATCTTCTACAGTGCTCACCTCTTACAGGCTCAAGATCACAGTAGGCATGAAATCAAAAAATAATATAGTGTTTTTTATGAAACCTGCAAGTCAAGCAGCGACAGTGTGTGTGTTTCTCGTCTGATACCTCAGCACCTTTTCATCTCTGCTCCCTCCCCAGATGGTGTTTCAGGAGCTGCCACTGCCTTCATCCTGACAGCGGGATGCTGAGGGTGCTGTGGCAGTGATTTAAAGCTGCAGCTGTCCCCTTCTGCTGCTCTTGATCTGCTCGTGCCTTAGGTACGTGGTTTCCAGCCATACTTGCTGTTCCACAACAGCTTTTAGTGCTTTTCTGGGGACGGTGCTGGGTGGGATAACAGGTAACAAGCTCAGCCTCCAGACACAATTTTCAATGTTCTTGAAGTTCAGTGGAGATTTTTTTCTACATATTCCTCTTTTCCCACCTGAGTCTCTCTTGCTCCCACCCAGTCTGTTTCTAATCACCTTGGCACCATCAGGGCTTGTGTGTCCAACCACTTCCAAAGGCACTGAGGGACAGACACTAACACTGCAGCGGTCCCATCCCAGCAGGAATGCAGAGATAATATGCACGATCATCTGAGCTCGCCACGCTGGGATTTAACCACCATCCCTCCTTGTTTTCTGGTGGCATGTCAGCTTAGGATGAAAGCAGAAAGTGAAGCTGTAGCACAAGCGCCTTTGATGTGAATGTGCAACCTTAATTAAAACCTCGGTCAAATCACAGACCTGCCTGTGCTCAGACTATTACAATATTATCCATTCCCTATGCTTCTGCTATAGTTCCTTATGGTATTTCAGTTTTCTCATTAAATCCAGACCAAATAGCCCCATTTTTCCACATAAATTTTAACAGGTTAGAATTCTGCTAGTTTCGTTGCAGGCAACTTGTTTGACATGTCTCTCTTACTTTCCAATTATAAAATCCAATTTACTCTACTATCTTAGAGCTCGTTATTAATTTCATTTTAATGCAAAGAAACTTAGTTGAAGCTTAAAGGATGTATATATTTTTACTCCCCAGGAACAGACCATATCATGGTTTGCCTGGCTCGGTCAGTACTACATACAGGGTGAATTTTCTACTGCTCTTCCCCTTCTACGGCAATATCAAAGTCAGTTACTTTAAATTCACAGATGTGCTGAAGGTCACAAACAGTGTGTTTTTCCACAGTTCTCTATGGCAGGTCTATTATAGAGGCAGAAAAATCCTTTCCGTGCACCAATTTGTATTCTCCAAAGAGTACTGCTAGCAACACGATGTAGACCTTTGGTCCACCCTTGAATCAGGTTGGGGGACTCGAGATTTTTTTGCCTGTAGACGGTTACTTCACAACACAGTACTGTCCTGAGCATGCACATTGACCTTGTATGCAGGATGGGTGGGATCGGGCTGTGTTCATCCTTGCTCGTCTGGGCACACTGGCTCCCACTCCTTGTAGGGGTTTCTTAGGGTCACTGGAGACTGTGAAACGCCAGATTGCAAAGGATTGGTTAGATCGTGAAGTCAAATCCCCTGTACGTGCCCTCGTTTGATCCAAACTATAAAGTCAGGGTCAAGATTTTGTTTGTTAGCAAGATCCTCTGAAGGTTTGTATTCCAGTTCAGTTCATTATCTAGCAAAGACAATAACTTGTTAAATTAAATGGTGCTATTAAAGTGCTAAAAGCTGCTGCCAAACAGAAAGTTTATGCTAATGGTTTCTTGCGTGGTTGTGAAAGCTATAGTGCATTTAAAAAAACCCACCTGTCACGTCCATGAAAAATCCAGAAATTCTGAATAAAAACTGGATGTTTGCTGGTTTCCCCTGCTCAGACCCCGGGGAAAGTCCTGTACGTGCTGATTGTCTGGAAATACAGAGAATATACAGCTCTTTCTGGAGTTAATGGCCATGGCAGTACCGCAGCACCTATTCCTGTTGCTAATTTTCCCTGAATTCACTTCAAAAAGATGTTTTTACATTTTTTTATTACCAGATGCTCTAGTGACTACAAGCACCACCTTGAAGGGACAATCTACTAAGCTGTTTTGCTCCTACAAATGGGAAGAAACAGAGAAAGAAGTTACTAGTGTCCTTTCACTACTGCGGCAGTAGTCCTAGATGCTACGTGCAGGATTTCTATTGATGAATTTCTAGCACTTTTGCAGAAGAAGGGGTTAACTCAGGAGGTGATTCAGCCCAGTCCAAGGTGGTTACAGCACTCCTTGGTTTGTGTCTGGAATTGCTGAGAATTTTTGTTTCATGGTGCCTATTCCCTGCCACCCCCCCCCCGGCTCTTTTCTGAAGTCTTTCGACCTTTGGCTATGTTATAATTCAGTGGATGGCAGCTAATTAATTATAAATGATCTAGTTACTTAATTATAAATGAACTCGTACACAGATCAGATGAATCTTAACTGTGGCAAAGTCATAGCAGCTGCGCCTGGACTGCTGCCACCATCCTGGCTAAGTCTTGCTTGCAATTAGCTCAGGGCTGTCCGCACGTCGCTGCAATCTGTAGTACGGGTACACCTTCCAGCAGAAACGACTTGTTTTTGACAAAAGAGAAAGCAGACAAAAAAGAACAAAGTCTCTAGAAAAGCTTACTGAAGAGCATATGTTGTACGTGCTGAATATGAAAGGTGGGGATTTAGTTAGTGCTCGGTGTTAATCCAACACCGTTCCTACCAAATCGATAACTGGCTCAAAGGGCTAAATTTTGGTAGGTCTTGAGCGCATTTAGAAATCCCACAAAAACATCCCGAGTCTCTAGAAATCTAAAGGGGCAGTGCGGGGAGATGAAGGGCAGGGACCCCATGAGAAAAATAGTATTGCAGGTCTAACACATCTTGAGACTGAATTCAGAATGAAACTGTGAGGAAAAAGGAAAAATTTAAACCAGTGCTGAGCATTTCTCTGTGAAAGATCTTTGCTTCGAAAAAAACAGTGACAATTATCATATTATCATTTTTCCCATATTCATATAAATGCTAAGTAGAATTCCCCTAGAGAACATTATTCAGATTAGCACTTCTCACTGCAAGGGGACACAATGTTAATTCAGTCTCTGTTCAGTCTTTATAATAAATCGCTAAGCTACCATCAGACAAAACCAGCTTTGTTTTGGAAAATGACAGTTTTTAGAGCAGTTGTCTCACATAACTTTAATGCCTATTTTTTAAAATGCTCTGTATTTAAATGCCACTTATTATGAAAGTAATTGTACTGCTTAAATATTTTTTGTGAATCAGAAATATTTGCTTTAATTTTATTCAGGACAAGTGGATGTGCTTAGTGCAGCATAATGAAGAGAAGTGTCATATCTATATGAAGTCATGTATCTTCCTCCACTTAGGAGCCTTCATGATTCTTGGAAAGACAAAATAGTTTCCAGAGAGTCTTCTTTTCTGGGGAGAAATAATGTACAATTTCCATCGGTACTAACCAAACACTATAAAAACAAATGTTATCATGTTTCTGATTATTATAAATGTGGTGGTGCTTTCATAGGTGCAAATGGGGTTTTGTTTCCCTGCTATTTAAGGCACGGCTGATCGTAAAAGCCATATTCCCACGTAACAGGGGTGTTTGGCATGACTGCCATCGTTTGCCTCTCTCCACTCACCGGTCACTTGTTCCCAAATTTTGGTCAGAAGGGTCATATGGTGAGCAGGCACCCACCAGACCGTGGTTTGGTGATTCTGCCAGGGATTTACGTTGGGTGGGGAAAGAGGGGAAGTCGGACGGGAACACTGGGAATATCACGCGCTGGTTGGCCGGGCCAGACACATGGTGAAAGGAACAGTTTTGATACCAGTTTGTGGTGCTTGATCGCAGTGGGGAGGTTTAATCACTTAAAAATACGTTCAAGGAGATGTAACCTACATTTATCTTATCTTTTGTTTGCCAGCAGCTCTATAATTTTAATGGCTCTATTTGTAACGAAGACTCGCCCTGCCTCTCGGGTACTCATACCCAGATGTCTGAATTAAAGGGATCAGATAATTCGCCGGTTGTGGGCTAGATGGTTTGTAGCGTGGTAATTTTCCCAGCTAACATATTCTTTTATTTGAACTCTTTATTTGACCATTTTTGGTCAGGTGCAAAAGCTCTGATCCTAGAAATCAGTGATTCCCTGCTAAACAGGATGAAGGCAGGTGTCTTACTGTGCAAATGTCCTGAGAAATCCTGGGAAACCTGCTAAAGCCTAATGCATTGGCGTGGAGGGCTTGGCTTCTGCGTATCTCTCCACATGGGTCTCTGAGGGCAAGTTTTACTACTTAGAATTTGAATTAGAATTTTTCATTAGAAATTTTTTGTGTGTGTGCTTTTGCAGTGTGTTTCTTCATAAAGTATTCCCCAAACATTGAGAATGACCAACAATTTAATAGACGTTAATAGATGCTATAAGCATGTTATGGGCATGATCAGTGTACAATATTTTAAGCACACTAGAAGGTATTACAGTTGACTAAATCACAATTAGAAGTCACCAGCTTTATTCTTTTACATTATGCAGTGATTGGCTACCATTTATTAAAATACTTAGACATCCTTACCCTTGTAAGCTGCTGCAAATGGGTTTATAATATTAAGTAACTGAAATGCAAAAATTGAAGTGATTTGAGTACATTTGTTCCTGTTACATCTTGTCATCGTCTGGTCATACTTTACTTCTGTCAAGATCATTTTAAGCTCTTACTGCATTTACTCAGTTGCAGTTCCTCCCACCTTGATGTCACCTGAAAACTCAATCAGCTAATGCTGATTATCACCCAGGTTATTAGTGAAAATATTAAATAATGCCAGGCACTAGGCAATCAAAATGACTTCAATTATAGATATTAAATGCTTTTAACAAAACACTGGTAATTCAAGGCAGCACTTTTCTGGCTGTTACGTCAGTTAATCTGTAATTTAGGTTACCGTTATCGGAGAATTTCAGCCGCGGCGCATGACGAGACCTGCCAGTGTAAAACTCTGGCTGCGCTCAGCGTGCCCGGAGCAGACGAAGTGCTGGCGCACAGGGCTGAGCGCCGAGCCTCTCCTTCGGCCCCATCCTGCCCGGCGCGCGTCAGCGTTACGGCGGCTCCATCGCCCGCGCCGGCGAGCGAGGTGATTAGGGACTCGTTACGGAGCAGTTCGGAGAAGGAGCTGAGGATGGCAAACTGGTGCAACCTCACCTGGAGCCTCGGATGTAGGCGACTCGCAAAGCTGCTCCGCACCAACTCCGCGTGGCCCCCCGGGACGGGGCAGGTGAAGGCGGTACCCTCGGCCTGCGGCAGCGGTCAACGCTTCCGGAGCAGGATTGGTGTCCGCCTGGGCAGCTCGGCAGGTCCTGGGGAGGACAGGCTGGAGGAGACGGGCACTGCCACAGCCACAAAGGGAAAACTCCTTACAAATACCGTTCACTCCCCTGCCCTCTTGGATGTCACCCCCACTGAGGTATGACCACAGAAGGAGTCGCGGGTTATGAATGGGTTGGAATCGCTCGTGGTTAATTTACAGCTTCTCTTTAGTAAGTGTATTATTTTCGCATGTATGTACACATATCTATGGCATACACTTCCAATTTTTTTTCCTCCCCTTTTTCAATGGTTTACAATTCTCTTACATTCAGAATTTCCTGAGCTGAAATTCTCGTCTCTGGTTTGTTCTGTACCCTTCACATGATTAATTATGCCATTTTCAGAGTGCAATTCATGAAATACAAACTGTTCAGCAAAGCAGTAAAACAATTTTTTCCTCTGCAAACATTTGCTGCTGCAACTTAAACAAAAATCCTTTGGGTTCCACTGTGCTGAGAAACTTAATATACCGTCACACTTTTTCTTATATTTAAAAATTAATGACTTGTATTTGCAGTCAGTTTTACATCAGAACATTCTTGCTTGCAATTAATTCCTTGTAGCCTCTCTCAGTGATGCTCCTTGCCCTTATTTCTGATGATGATCCAATTCTCAGACTCCACTGAGACTTCAAGTAATTGAGAATGAGGAGGTTCTTTCATTTTTTACAAGCTGATTTATTCACTCCTAATAAGCATTTGTTCCAGTTGGTATCTCCTGTTCTCTGATATATACATATATACATAAAAAAATACAGATCTATCTATCTATCTATCTATATATACATGCATATATATATACATGCTGCTAATTAAACATTGCAATACGGGATGACCTTCACAACAAGCTGTTTGATTACTGGGATTCATTCCATTAGACTGAAATGAATCCAGACCGAGGAAAAAGGTACATACTTCACTTTGGATAGTGTTATTTTGGCAGCTTCTTTGGAAAGTCTGTTTGTTGTCCTCGCCAATGCCGGCTTCAAAGGAACAGAAGGAAAGGACACATCAATAAGGCAAGAAAATAAAAGTCATTTGGTCAAACTGCAAAGATGTCTAGTGTTGGGGCAAAGTAAATGATATGTCTTGCTTTGACTGAAGCCTAGTCATGCTGTGTAAAACACAATTTCCCAACTCCCTTAATTTATTTCCGATTTTATCCCACTGAGCTAGATTTCCCACTGCCTTTTCTGATGCGGCAGACTTAAACGCTGTTGTTCAAATGCAGGAGCGTCCTGCTTTGCCCTCACTGCAATAACCGCCTGAGATACAAAGCTACTGACCCAAATTGGTTTTTTAAACATGCTTTATACCGGTGGGTAACTGCGCTCAAGAAGATATGCCAGCATGTGCCTAATTTAAGTAATGCAAATCATTCATATAAATATGAAATATACCTTTATTAACAGGTTCCTTAGTAAAGAGGCAGTTAGAGGTTTTGTAGCAATGCAAGAACCGGGGAGCTGAAAGGCTGATGGCAAAAAATAGACAAGCCTTGTACCTCGTGGCCAGTAATACCAAGGGAGAAACAAAGATTTCTTTATACAGCATGAGGAAAAGCTGTGTTTTACTGCAGGATTTAAGATGACACTTAGCAGACAATAACTTTACGAAGAATATATGCTACCTAGAGTCAAAATCGCATGCTGAATGAAAGGCCATGAAGACGTTACCTTGAAAAGCCAAAGAACAGCAGCATGAATACAGGGAAGAAGTGTGTCTGCACCTTCTTTAGCCAGGGCTAAGCAAACTGTAGGGAATAAACCAAACCCAGCTTCCCAGAATCAAGCTCCAGGCTGCCTACATTTCCTTACGAATCAGATTCCCAGATGCAATCTGGTGCAATGCCAGTGCAACCAGTGGTGCCATGAATGGTGTCTCCCACGTGCATGCACGTGTACAAAGTCAGCCGGTTAGAAACTCCCCCAGGAATATCCTTCCCATGGAAAATAACAACCCAACAAGATGTTCTGCAGAAATAGGAGGATACCAGCAGAATTACAGAGCAAACTGTACCATGCCTCTGTCTTTACCAACCGGACCTCTCCTTCAGAAACCTGTGAGGTGAGTTGCACCAGGAGACTGGAATTCTCCGCAGCATTGTGAGCTCCCTGGTGTAAGGTCACCAGCTCTGGAGCAGTCGTGGTGATGCAGGTGCTCAGTCAGGAGACTGGGTGCCCCGCATTGCCCAGCTGCCAGCCCGCCGCTCCGTTCAGGGGCTCGGGCTCGCCAAGGCTGAAGGCTTCTTCCACCAGCTCCTCCGATCCACACGCAAGTTTGACCTCTCATCATCACCCACAGGTTTCTTGTTTTACTCAGCATTTGTCTGCGCTCGGAGGAGCTCATTCATTGCCAGCACTGGTATTTCCCAAATTAATTTATTCTATTTTGGCAGGAAATTCTAGAAGCTCATTCTGATTTCCTTTGTGAGAATCGAATTTTTCAGCTTTCTCTCTCATTCTCTAGATTTCTTTACAGGGCGTTCGGTTTGAAAATGAGCCGGAGTTCCTCGTGTCACTGAACTGAAGTCACTTGCAACCCATGGTTTGCCTTCACTTGCCTGGGGTCCTTCCAGTTACGTTGATGCTATACCAGCAGAGATGAACCGGGACTGATGAGATATCTCGTGTCTTTGCCCTGTGTGCTGTGGTCCCTTCTAACATTTGCGCTTCACCAAGTCACCTGCGGGGCACAGTCCTTGCTTTTGGGGGGAGGCTGTGGACAGAGCAATGCAGTACAGGGGACGGGAGGTCAGGTAGACGTGGGTTGGGCCGTCAGCCTTGTCGAGATGATTTTGAGGGACTGGGGACGAAGCCAGTGCCATTTGTCACACCCATAACAACTGGAAGGACGGGGTTCAAGGTAGTTTTACTGTCTTCCTGTCCAGCCAGTTAGCCAACACCCATTAAATATACACATGTACTCTGTCAATAGTTTTTTAGGGTGTGCTGAGGAAGGATGAGTATTAAGCCCACAAAGATGTAAATATAAATGTATAGACTGTAATCAGCACAAACTTTAGGAAAAGTGCTGTTTATCCTCTTTTTTCTGCTTCCAAGACCAGAATTTTAAAGGACTAATTTGGCTAATAAACTTGTAAAGAAATTGAATATGCTGGAAAACTACTTTTGAAAGGTTAATCTTTAAAGAACTATTTTTGGTTCTTTGAACACTGGTGGGAACATAAAGTAGGAGAAGTTAGTCACATCACCACAATTTTCTAAACTACCATTTCCTTGGCAATCTTTTAAAGTTTATCTCCAGTTCATAAAGTGATTTGAAACATCCCTGTTACCTTCATGAAGATGTTGGTAGCTTTCTGAAACTACCTGACCACAAGCTCTATAAAAATAAGCATAAGTGTTTTTCTAAAGTTAAATTACCCTGACCTGCACTAAAATGCCTAAAAACTGACTGCAGCCTATCTTGGTAAGCAGTTGTGTTCCAATCTGCATTGCTGCCTAGGCTTCAGCATCTCGTGAACTCCTGAGGGAGAGAAATAGAGAGACACCATCAATTACTGGTTTAAGAATCATGGTTCTTCGGATTTTGGAATACCCTGAATCTCTTAAAGGCTGTCAATACAAGCAATGTATGTCTAAACTTTGCTGTTGTGTGCCCCCTGATGCTCAAAAATTCAAGGCAAATCTTAGCATCCTTGCCCTTCAAACACTGCTTTTTGAAATGAGTTTTCTGAAGGATAAGGTTTCTGTAATGGTTTGCTGCCTAGCTTGGCCCTGCAAGAGTAATTCTTTCTTGGGGAGCAGAGACAGGCTTTGTTATCAGTGGATTTGGAACAGCATGGGCCATTTCATTTTACTTTTTTTCCCTTTCTAGCAGCATAACGAGAAGATTGAAAACCCCAATTGAACATTTCTTTAAATACTGCCATTTTCAGGGAGCTTTTGGACTTCGCTTTTGTTTTACCTGAGTGATAAAACACTGGCACATGTACAAAACATAAATATAAAAGCTTGGCCAGCACTTGTTCTGAATAGTGATGGTGAGAACATGCTTTTGCAAGGTATTTACAAATGCAAAATCTATATTTAAAAAAAAGCTGTACATGATACCTTCTTCATACATTAGAAGAGGTTTTTTTTGTTTAATAAACACAGTCTCTTCCAGAGGAAAACAAATATATCTGTAACTGTCTTCTGGCATGGACTACAAATAAACTCTCTTGTCCCTTGTTCCTGTCAGCTGCCATATATCCTCTCCTTCTTTATGTGGTTGTTTTGGTTTTTTTTTTTTTTTCCAGGCATACGGAATAGCACTTTAGGGACACTCAGTTTTAAAATCTTAGTTCTGATTTACGAGAGGTTGTACAAACCTGATGCTGGAGCAGCCACAAAGGAGTTCACGGACAGACCTATTAGTTCCTCGGCTGCAGGTAAGTAAATGATTAGCAATAGCTGGCACGAAAGGCCAGAGTCCAGCAGTTCTGCTAATTGCTTCGCAGAGGTACTTCATCGGTAGCAGTCTTGAAAGCAGGATTTGAAACCCCGAGAAGGAATGGGTAAGCCGAGTAGGAAACCTCCAGTTTCCCTCAGTGCTGCAAAGGTTTTCTAATGCTCTTAGTCCATGGGGCTGGCAAGGTGATGCGCAGAGCACGGTGCTGCGATACCCTTCGCAGGACCCCCGGATGGGTCTGAGCACCAGACGGAGCGTGAATCGCCCTTCGCTGTCTGCTGAACGGGGTGGTCGGGGCTAATACTGAGTCCGTTAAGTGAGGAAGCAGCCCGAAAGAAAATAATGTTTTTAAGTCATCTGAAAAGCCAGTGGAATGGTGGCAATCAAAAATAGGAAGCAGAGGGTCCTGGCTCAGCGAGACAGAGGACGCAGTTCTACATCTGCAGCGTGGCATTAGGAACAGGGGAGTGGAGCTGCAGGAGGCCAGAGGTATAAGGAATTCAGACTAGCTGCTTGTTCCTGCAGCTGACGGAGAGATTTGTCTCTGGTGTGAACTGGCAAGGGGGAGGATGCAGACCACAGGTCCCTGGGTGAGTACAAAATAAGCAGCTGGAGGAGATCCTTGCAGGGCAAAAGCATCTGGAGAATAGTGCAGGAGCAATTTGTAGCATGGCTCTGCCCACATGTCCCTCTCCATGCTGTGCTTTCCTCTCTCAGTCAGTGTACCAGCAAGTTCATGGTCCTTCTGTGCATGGGCTAGTATTGGCTATGGAGAATGAGAAGGTCAGACCTGGAGTATATTTTTTAGGGGAGCATGCACCTGCAGCTGGGTTTGATCTTAGCAGAATAAGACAGCTTAATAAGGTTTATTCTAAATTTAATACACGCTGGAAAATACAGTTGACCTTGTGGGTGCCACTGAACAGGTTTACTACATCTCGAAGCTAACTTTCGGGAACATTTAAATATGGAAAAGCAGAGTCTGAGACAGCTTCATTGCAAGGCTGGCTATATTTAATCCTAAAGCCTCAGGAAAATGTCAAAGATGGCACTGCAGTAGGAAATCCTATTTTTCTCAAGAACTGTATGTGGCCTAAGCAGACACATTGTTTTCTTCTGGAACACCAGATGCTGTGGAAAATGTCGTTTTAGAAGGTAGACCTTGCAGTCTGATAATACGGCATTTATATAGATTCACAAGCCTGTAAAACGGATCATTACTTGCACAAAAATCCATACCATCTTCCTGGCTTAATATAGTAGTGAAAAAAATATTCCCAAGAATTCACTGGGGGAACAGATTGGAGATCATGACAAAGAATGAGCATGTAGTGTAATTTATAGCTTGCCTGAATTAGACTTCTCATGTCTGATCTGCAGTTAAAACTGGATATAGTAGGCTTAAGTTGGCTTCGGCAGCTAATGAAGAACTTATATCAGGATAGTGGCTGTTCATTTAGCCTGGCTGGGTTCTGCGATCCGGTCTCTGCAGCTGTTTCCTGATCTCGTTGGTGTGTTTAAAGAACACACATTTGGTACTCCATGCTTCTGGAGGTGGCATATCTTCACACTTCCTGCGAAGACTTAGCACTATACTTTACAGAGTAGTAGAAACAAAAGCCCATAACATAAACAATCAAAATTCTTTGGGGGAGAGGGATCCTATTTCAAAGCAGAGTCTTGACGTTCAGGCCCACAAAAAGGCTCATGGCCAGTTCTGCCGTAGCTCAAAACTAAGATCCAAAGCGTGCATGTCAGATCTTGCTCTACCTTAAGCTGGTTTGTCAGGGTAAATATTTACATATTTTGAAATATAAAATAGGTACCAAAACCAAACTTCTGCCATAGTAATAGACAAAAAAATCCAACACGTAACATTTACTTGAAAGATTTACATATGGACGTGGAATTTTGTGTAGGAGACCAAGACACCCCCACACACTATCATAAGCAGTAATAATAAGCTATTGGATATTTGACTTGAAGGACAGACTAACACTATATATATTTATGTATAACCTGTTTGTTAAATGAATGCACATTATAAAAAAGGGACCACCTAATTGCCTGTTAGAAATACTGCCTTGCTTCTTTCCCAGATCTAATCCCCTTTTACTTCCTGGGCTATTGGAAAAGCTAAAAATAGCAATAAAGGGAGGTGTAAACCTTTTTCAGGCAGCCGTTTTGTTCTTACTCAAAGTGGCTGCTGCCTTTCCGTGTTGTCTGTGGCGCTGAAGTCACGAGGTCTCCTCACCCTGGTAGTTGCTGCCAGCGTAAGATGAAGTACCCTTCGAAGATGGGTTAGATGTCATCGTTCAAATGGAAGTGAAGTCTATCAACCTCCAGGGAAAGGTGGTACCCCTTAAGGGTAAGTCTGGATTGGGGCTGAAACGTAGCGTTGCTGTGGGGAAATAACGGAAGATTGGCAAGGACGGTTGTAAACGCGCTCAAGTGACTTGCAGCTGGGGTGTAGAAAACCACATATATCATACTAATCATTGTTTAGTCTTGTGTCTTTGACAAGTAGGACATCTGTGTTTAGATAGCACAGGCCTGTGCTAGACTTCGAGGCACCCTATCGAACGCGCTCGAGACTCCTGCTCTGCTGTGGGAAAGAGCAAAGCACAGTGGTAAACTACGCCTGCGTGAATCCCTGGTATACAGGCGAAACCAGCAGGTCTGGTGATCCTCCAGCACGGAACCAAGCTCTGTGATGCCTGCGTTCCCCCTTGCATGCCTGGGTGCTGCTTCAGGGATCCCCCGGTTGGCAAGGTAACGAAAATAAATTCACTCTTTGCGTTTCACCCGTGGGTTTGTGGTTGTTCCGGTGTCCTTCCTGTGCCGGCTCAGGCAGGTGTAGAGCAGGAAGATACTTCTGAGCTGCTTCAACTAGAGGGCCACGGCAGCCTCATGGTGGTTACGAGAACCTGCAAGCCTTTGAGACCTCTTGAAAGATACTTTGGTTTCTAGACAACCTTGCGCCCCGTGCCACTAGAGCTGAAGGGCTATGGGTACCCGAAGCAGCCTGAATACGTCTCCGCAGGCTGCAGCTGCACCTCCGGATCTAAGTGCAGTTAATGCTCCGGGACGAGCGTGACAGGGAGCCCGGGGACACCAAGCGTGCGGGCAACAACGACGGGCACCAGGGAGGCGCCGAGTGAAGAAGGGAAGGGCCACAGAGCCAAAAAAAAAAAAAAGAAGAAGGAAATGGCGAGATCCAGACCGGAAAGATGTGCGAGGACATATGGCATGGCCGAAATAGAGTATACGACGGGAGGGTAGTGCAAGGGAAGCAAGTGGGGTGTAGAGGCAGACGGGGGACAGGAGTGTGCGTGTAGAAAGCGTGGAGCGGGATGTGACTAGGGCAGCGGCTTCTCCCGTCTCAGGTGGAAGTTACGGGGAAGGAGGCAGCACTGGAGCGGCTCTTGCCTAGGTTTTCTCTGAAAGATGATGCCAACAGTAGATGAAAAAACAGTGTTGAGTCTGCAATAAAGAAAAAAGGCAATTCAGGAATCATGAGCTGAAAGGATTCAAACTCATGGGATTAGTAAAGCTGTTAACACAGTCGCAGTGGTCTTGTGTATGGAAAGAAAAGCTGGGCTCTGAACAGACTGTGTCTTTGAAATGGGTGCTGCAGCTCTGAATTCAGTACAGTTCAACACCTGATAAGAAGTGGTGAAAGGATAAATAGCATGGCAAGGTTTCATTTTCTAGAGATGTGAGAGGGAAAAAACCTCTTTTTCTAAGCAAGGATTAGATTGCTTCCACTTAGCACTAACCTTCAGATTCCCAAAGTTAAACCAGTATTCAAAATACACTGGCATCCCTCTTGTTCCTGAAAACAGTTGTTGAAGTGGCACTTTTAAGCTTTTCAATTGTAAAAATAATTTTCTGTTGTATGAATGCAGGGGCAGAATGTGTGTAAAGGAGCTAAATTGAAGGGTTCACTAAGATGAGATATTTCATCTAAAAATTTTACCTTTCAAAGAGGCTTTTTCAAAACCCTATTGCCATCACATTGTTTAACTTGCTTTATTGTTGACCAATTACCCTGAAAGGGAAAGTTACTTTTCTTATTTTGGGTGTATGCTGCACCTGTTTTTTTCTGCACTGTTAAATCCACAGCCTTCAGGTTCTCTAGAAACCCTTAGGGCTTCTGGATGCCCATGGAATTACCAGGAATTCCCAGGAATTACCATACCAGGAATTAAATATTTTCCATTTCCATCTGAAACTGATTTAAAATGGTGTAATCTAAATTTACATCACAGATTAATGCCATAATTATAACCTGGGAAAAAAGCCACATATGCTAACCTAGCAAATGTTCTTGTGCTATAGCAATATAGCTTGTTCACAAGTGGCCTTCCTGCTCTCTCTTTTGTTAGGATATTGTCATGTGGACACATAGGCACAGTTCCAGAAAAAAGAGATCTGTTTCTCTGGAATGAGTTTCTTTTTCTATAGCAAAAGTATGAGATACAAGAGCACTCAGTGTGTTGCATGCAAGACTTTATCTTCACTCTATATATATACTGGCCCATAGAGAGAGCACTTTCTAACAGTGGTGGCTCTTTCAAAAATTTTTTTTGTTAACCTAACTGTAACTTCCTCTAACAGAGTATCCAGAAATTATTTCTACAATTGTGTATTGCAGACCATGCAGAAACAGTTAAGCGCAAAATGTAATGAGCACAAAGGTACGATGGAGGGGCCATTTGTGCCTGTTCTCACCAGACAATATCCACACTGCACTTAGGTACAGCTCTGTAGGTGTCTCTCAGATGCAGAGACTGGAATGACATCAGCCCTAACGGGAACGAGAAATGGGAATTGCTCAGCTAAACTTCTATGTTAGCCTCCTTGTTCCTGTTTTTCCTGTGCTTTGAACACAATAAACACTGGAAGAAGCATGGGACCCATGCTCAGGATAAAATTTCTTTGTAACTGCACTGTGGCTAAAGATATTTAGCATCTGCCACTGAGGACCAAAGGTTAGCAAGAAGCATGGAGAACAAGAAGTTAATAATGCCTTGCAGTTGCCATACAAGCATTGCCTGTCTGTTACAGAAATAACAGCCGATGGGCAGCCAATGCCTTTCAGCAGCCCAAGTGCTTATAAGATAGAAAGTCTCAAATAATCTGGCAAAATACTGGTTACTGCTGTGGTGCTAGGAAAATAAACTTACTAACCGGGTGTCCTGGTTTCAGTTTGCTGGGGATCTAGTTGGCAAAAACTCTTCCAATCCAAGGGAAATCTGATGAGACAAGCTAGGCATAAGATAAATCACTCTGACATCAGAGAAACAATATCATCAATGTCTGGGACTACTGGAGTGCTCATCATTGAAAAACTAAACATGGTATTATAGCAAGGATGTCAGAAGAAACAAAGACTTTCTGCATCATTTTGGTCCAAAATAGACAGCCACGGATCCTGTTCTCACACAACTTTAAGATTACTAGCATTGCAAATTTAATTCTTCTGACCAACAGATCCTATTTCTTACCATGCTCGTTAAAGACTTTCTTCCCCTGCTTCTACGAAGAATGCAGGAAACTGGTTGGTGACCCCTGCCCACTGCTGCTGCCTGCTCGTGGCATTTCCATGATGCAGGCCAATGTGGAGACATCTGGTAGGGAAACAAGATGTTTTCGCATAAGATTTTACTTTTAATTCTGTTTTTTGAGCAAATCTGGCACTCACAGTCTGCACCAATGACAGGAAAAAACATCTTTTCTAAGGCTTTCCAAAAGCTCTGTCTAGTTGATAGCGTGGCAGCTATTGCTTAATAATGCAGGTGTCCAAGTCAGAACCATCAACAAGCCACAGAAATTCCCCTTGAGCAGAGTTGAGATCAGCATTTGCATTCATGTGTTGACTCTAATCTTCCAACTTTCTGGAAGGTAACGTATGTTTGTGGCCATGGCTCCCAGTGAAAATTAACTTCTACTAAAATAATGAAACAGTCTACCCAGGGGAGGGAACAAAAGTGCAGGGGACAGAATTGCCCTGGGAAATAAATTTGGATAATGGCACTTCTTTTACAACTTATCAAAGTGACCCCAGTTCTCACTATGCTCAAACCTCCTTTGAATTAGCTTTTCCTTAAAAATGCATCCTGATACACAGCCTTATACACAGACATAACTCTTTATAAAGTGCTTAAGCAGTTTCTTCCCTACACACTGGGGGAAGTGGGATAGGAGAGTCTCAGTGACTTGACTACCTTGGGCTACTTAAAGCAGCCTAATCTTACAACTCTGAGGCCACACAGAAGCTCTTAGTGGCTGTAGAGTTTCACATGGTCTTATTATACAAAGATAAATTGCTCTGCTCCCATCCTAAATTGCCTGTTCTACGGAGCCTTGCCTGTAAATTAATAACAAATGTAAGAGAATCGCTAGAATTGTATTTCTGCAAGAGAAATTAATCTCTTAACATTTAAATTCTTTGCCATGGGCTTTAGTAAATCTTTTAGTTGAAGGTAAGATTAAATTCTTCCCTATGGTTCCGACACCTTGGCTTGTACTGTTTTTAAAGATGCACAAAGGATAGAAATCCTTGTCTTTCAGCTTTTTGATCAGATCACTTTCATTTGACCAAATGCTATCATGGCCATAAATTTCAAAGCTAAAAATAGATGTGACTTCTTTTTTTCTCCTTACCCCTTAATTCTCTCAAATAGATAATAATTCAATGCTACCTTGTGACCTTTCAAGTCTAGCTCACTGCATGTTAAGTGAACATACTGATTTGAAGAGCAGAAGTCTTATATTTTAACATTTTTAACAAAGGAGTTAGAATTCCCTATCTTGTATTTAAAGCGGTAGATAAGAGCAAGGTGACTTTATTCCTTTACTGCAGGACATACACGTGCCAACTCTGGAGCCTAAAAGCCTGATTCTGGTTTTTCACTTCAAATAATTCTATCACAAAATCTTTACTTTTTACAAGACTGCTTCATAATATGTAAAGCCATTAAAACATTAGATCCTGCTTTCACTTGTACTGCCATAAATCTTGAGTAATTGATTAAGGAAAACTGACACCAGATTTGTGCCATCATAGAAAGGAACAAAGAACTGTCGTCAGCTCTTGTCTATATCACTGCAATATTAATTGCTACAAAGGGACTTTGTTAGCATCTTGGCTTAAAATGAATGTTATGACAGGAATGGCTTTTTTGAAAGAATAAACTGGATCAGAATATTTATGTTTAAATGTTTAAGATGAAATCCAATAGCACAGCACTGAAACTTGAAAGATCAAGCAAGACACATTAATGCATCGGGAGTTCAATCTTTGTGGAGGATGCCCCTCAACACCAGATTTTCTGCCAGTCTGTCTAGCATGTCCTTGTGGGGTAATTCCCAAAACATCTTGGCAGCCTCAGACAGCTGGTATTCCACACCCCTGACACAATGCAGTTATCCAGAGCTGCTTTTAGGAAGCTAGGGAATTCAAGACTGTAACTGTTTCGCTGTTTTATTTTCCCTTTATGTGCAAGAAGGTAAAATTTGGTTCTGGTCAAAGGCTTCGCATAAACGCTATGCTAGATGAAACGGGAGCACATGGAAGTTTTGCAATGATGGAAAAAATCACGCTCTGAATTTGCTTCTTGGTAGTGCAAAGGGTATCACAACAGCAGTGTAAGCCTGATGTAATTCATGACTGCTTTGACTGTGGTCTAAATCATTTCAGTCAGGGATGCCAACAAGAAAAGGAGTGTGCTGGGTGTATTTTGCTGATTGTTTTATGTGTGTGTACTCTTTCTGGTCATACTGGTTGTGCAAAAGTAAAGAATTTGAGCCTTCTCTTTAATTAACTCCAGCACTGATATCACTGCCCCATGGTCTATCTGCACTGTCTAGGCTGGGCAGGACATCCAAAATGGCAAAACTCTTGATTGCAGCATGGGTTGCCCATCACTTTCCTACCTTCCTTGGATTTTGAATTAACCCACTGTTAATGGAAGGGCAACTCTGTTCCTATGACTTCACTGGAGTTTTATGAAGGCATGCTGACTCCTTATAAAGCACTGGATACAGTTATGGTAAATACTATGAGGAGACCAAGAGGACATTATTCATCTGAAAATGGGACACTGAGTATGAATGAAATACTGATATTAAAATGAGCACTGAATAAAGCCGAGGTCTGGGGGTGGGGAGGGACATAGAGGGAACAAGTTTGCGAGAGAAGGCGGCTACGGCAGCAAGGACGGACACGAAGGAACTGCACTGAACTAAGTGCGTTGAATTCCGATCCTACCTTACTTCTGTGATAGGGTTTTGCTGTTTAAAATATCTATTCCCCAACTCATGCACCCATAAAACAAGGAAGAATAAAACCAAAGAAAACATAAAACCTAGTTTCTATCACACGGGATGCTTGATGTTTTCAGGATGTGCCACCAACAGGTGTTGGATTGGAACAAACAGCTTGAATAGATGATTTGTACGTCATTTGTTACATCTGGCAAATGTAGTTAGTAATGGCCTTCTGGGGGAGCTGTCAGTCATTCCCAGCAGGCAGCACTGCTAATCTCCATAGTTACACAAGCCATTACGATGTAATGCACACTCAAATAATTTTGCATCTTCCATTTTCTGTATCGTCCACCTCCTTTGCCTTCAAACTCTTTATGGTGAGGAGCATCTCAGTATTTGTAGTTCGATACAGCACATGCACACTTCTTGCTTTGTTTTTGATGATTAATGAATTGACTTTGCTTTTTAAATGGTGAAAGTTATAGCTAAAGCATGACATCAAAACAAGAATAATGGCTGGAAATTCTAGGTCGGTTCACTGATACACACAATTCAGAGAAATCAGTGGTCTTCCCAGCATTGGTTTTGTTTAGTTGCGTATCAGTTGATACAGTAAATGTAGTCCTGCTAAAACTGTTCTTTTCTCCATCTCTTCGCAAAACTCGAAAAGCATCTCCTTCTGCATACACGCTAATCTCAGTGATTCATAATCTTTTCTGTATGGTAGAAACTACCTCAAAATAATGTCTAAGCAACTCAGAAATGAACAGTTGTGGCAACATCTGTAGGGAAAATCAGTAACCTTTCCCTTTCAAGTATGAGATAGTCTGTCTTCTTTACCACATCACACAGAAAGTCTGTTACAAAATAAGATCACGAACCTGCATTGCAAAACTGTTTGTTCTCAGAAGAAGAGTTCAGTAAATGCCAAATTCATAAGCAAACCTAAAAAAATAAACAAAGGAGCCCAATTCTGTTACCATCCCTCATGGGACCCGGAGCTATATATATCTATTTGATTTTGGCCCTAAAATTAAACTACCAGCTGCTTTGGTGCATTGTTTACTGATTAGTGTATTGCAGTTGTGGGAAAACACAGTCACTACAATGTGCACACTGGATTAAAACTCGTTTGCACAACGAGTTTGTCTTAGTTGCCTGCCGTGTCTGTCTCCACCTTCTAGCTGCATGAGAGTTACACTCAATGATGTAACTGCTACAGTATGGAAAAATACAGTTATGAGAGCCACTTCTAAAAGGTTGGATATAGCAGTGTCCCATTTACTGAGGAATGCAGTCAAGCAAAGAAACAAAGAAACCAAACCAAAAATGCTTGAAATATCACGTGCGTCTTTTCAGAGCTCTGTGTTTCACATGTCAGTGCCATTCTCCCTGAAGTGACGTACCTAATTCTCAACTTGCCCCAAAGGAATTTAGGAGATCCGCAGTCAAAGTGAAAAAAGCAGGAGCTTCTTCAGAGGCAGGCATAAATAGCTCATTCTTCCCAGTTGGCTCCTTTCCAACTCACCAGTATCGCAGGGTGCTGTCAAAGATCACTCTTGCTTTGAGAAGTAGTCCCTAGGCCATGTGTGGAGAAAACTGTATCACTGAAGGATTTCTGTTTGGAGCAATCCACCAACAAACTAAATGAAAAAGATGCCAACTCCATCCTGCACCTTTGCTCTGTATTATTCCTTTTCCCTTACTCCTCTAAGCAGCCACCCACCCTCACTGCTATTTAAACTGTTTTTTTCAAGGGACAGAGATCGGCCCTGGGGAGTAACCGTCAAACTCTAACTGTGGCTCAAGGTATTACCAATGGCATCTTGCATATCTCATTTTAAGAAAAGGACATGCATTCCAGGAATGTAAACTTAAGTTATCTATTTAGAAGAATATTCAGATTACAAAACCTCAAAGACAGGAAGTGATAGAATCAGTGCTGCCCAGGCAAGTAGCACTTTTTAAATTCACGCATAAACTATTGAAAACTTTTTTTTTCCTCCACAGACAATTTATCTTAATTATAGATCTCTGTCCCAGCAGCTTCTTTTGCAGCAAAATTGAATTGAAAATCCATGCAGGGAAGAATTCCAGTTCAAATCCCGTTTATTTTTATTTATTGTTTTACATCTCCATTTTTAGGCCTCAACTCTTTTTCCTTGAGACATGCGCTTCTGGAATGTGTTGTTTTAAATTTTATAGTTGGATAAAGTGAGAGTTAGTCACCCTCTATCCAGAGCACAGCTAATTGGAATCTCATGGAAGGAGGCTCAGGAGAAGAAGTTTAAGAGATTTTCCCAAACCGTGGTGCTTGTAGGAAGTCAGGGCAGAACTTTTGCTCAAAAGGTAACTAAAGCGGACGAAACGGCCTCCTGGAATGGGGGTTAGCTCGCCGTAAAAGGAGGGGGCTGGAAAATAAAGAAGATACACGGAGCATTTCTGACTCCTACAAGCAATTAGATGAGTGGGCACCCCTCTTTCTCGCACTGAAATCTTCTGTCCAAGAGAAATTGTTGGGGAAGAGATGCATTTAGCACTGCTGCTACAAGAGAAAATAACTCAGCTGACAGACATCCATTTCTTACACAGAAAGCACGAGCCAGGGCGCGACGTCTCCTGCCAGCCCTCGTGCTGGAGATCCTGCACTAAAGGCCAGAGAGCTGCAAGAAAAAAGTGCCCCAAGCTCTGCATTTCTGCAATCAAAGCTATCGCTCGTTATGTGATGTGCACCTCGGCTACCGCTTTCGATCTCCAACTTGTTACAGGAGATAAGTGGAGCGTGCTTCCATCAGAGGAGGATGCCTCATTGTAAAAGACCTTTTAAGTCTTATTATTGATAAATTATACTGCTTTGTTGCTGGCACCCTTCAAGCCAATGGAGTTACTGGCTAGATGACCCATCCTCAAGATGAAAAGAAAAATAGGGGCAAATGTGCAGGTGGGAGAGTTCACGGTCTCATTTTTGAAAGATGATAAATGCGTCTTAATTTCATTTACTGTCATAGGAACACAGAAAATTCTCAGCATTCCTCGTGACCTGGCCCTACATAGTCAAGTATTTGGATAAAATTAAGTTGCGTTTACAAAACTGCTATTACTGTCAGTTGAAATAAGCACTACCGGCAGTCAAGAGACCTTTCAGAAAAATAACAACTTTTTATTTTACATGAAGAGAGACTTCTTAAATAATCTGTTGTCTGTACTCGGTGCTTTCGTTACTTGTTCCTGAAAATACACTCTTTACTGTTCTGGAAAATGGTTGTAAAAATGACCCTTTTTTTCTATAAGCTTTCCTATTGAAGTATTTATAAAATACTGTGCATTACAAAATTTACACAGCAATAGTGAAACGAAATAAATCCCTTCCCTGCTCCAAGCAAAAAATTCTAATAAAACCCTAAAGGTCATTATCTTCAAAATATTAACAGTGCAGGAGTTCAGTTTAAAAACATGGAAATGAAACCTGGTTACAAAAGCTATAGTTATTCTGTAGCCTAACTACACTCAGCTGTGGAATAATTGCAGCACGTCACAGCCTCCTGCCCCACCACTTTGTCCTTGAAAGATTTTGGATGAGCCAGTTTGTCATGACCTGATTTAAAAAAAACCCCAAGCAAGCAGGCTCCGTGCAAACTCCGCGTGGTACTGCCAAAATAAACATGCCCCATTGCTGCAAGGTTTCTGCCAAAAACCGCAGGATAGGACTCGGCTGGAGGCAAAGGGAGAGAAACAGAGAAGAAATAAGATTTTGGCATCCAGGAAGGGGCAGGGCATAGGACCCTTCAAAGGGAACGGTCATCGCAGTAGGACCCTTCCCTGCAACTCGAGAGCCGAGAGGCACCTTGTACAGCGTCCTCCAGCGCGGGAACGCAGAGGCTTTGCTGACACCGGCAGCTTCGTCTGGTTCCAGCAAGTGCCTCAGAAAGACCTGCGTCCGCCCAAAAACGTCTCTAGCTTTAGCCTTCAGCCCTGAGGCTCAAGGACAAATATCTGGCACTCGGCGGCATGCTGGTGGGTGTGAGTCTGGACCCTGCTTTTTGCATATGGAAATCTGTCACGGATACCAAACCATATGCATTTTTCCTCTTCCCCCTCTCCTTTTCAGGAGTTGGATTTGATGATCCTTATGGGTGCCTTCCAACTTGAGATATTCTATGATCCTATGATTCCCTGACCTATTTTGCCTAACCGCTTATGTGACTCGAACTCCCAACTTTGCCACCTGACGCTTTCCAGAGCTCCGCTGATTCTCTTCGATTTACCTGTTTCTCCAGATATGACATCAAACTGCGAAATAGGTGAGATTACAGCAATCAAAGTGAAAGCTGGGGAAGGAAGCAAACTCCACAAAAGCTTTGGGCATAGAGAAAGAAGTATTATCTGAGGGCACCTTCACCCACCACCTGTTCTGGCCGCGTGGTGTGGACTTGCTGTTTGACAACTGGGAGGCTGTAAGCAGTGAGTTAACTGGCTTGCCAATAACATTTCCACTCTTCCCAAGCCCATGATCAGTTCCAGTGGTGATGGCACATGCAGGCAGAGAGCACAATTCCTTAACAATCTGTGCTCTGCAGCAAAGAAGCGGGTTAATGTTGGGAAGAGGTACATCGCCTCCCATTGAGGCTGAACTCAATAAAGGAGAAGATCTGAATGGGGAGTTGGGATACTTGATGCCGTGCTGAGACAGTTTCAGCTAAAGGGTATGCTTCTCTAAGCTGTGGACAAACGTGCCTTCTGGAGGGGTTTTGGGTAGAGCACAAGTGTTGCATACCATTGCATTTTGACAAAGATAGCTTCATCACGAGGCAAGGAATGTCTGGAATACCCTCCCTGCACCTACCTCTCCACGTAAGTAACCTGTCCACGGACTTGCAGGAATTGGCATCCAAGAAAACGTGACATTGTGAAATGGAAGCAACACCAAATCTTGCAGATTGTAACAAAACAGTCTTCCCAGTACAACTAATAAAAGACTAAAGGAAAAACATAATACAAGAGGGGGTTGATACAAACAAACAGAGAGCAGTGAAAAAGTAGCAAGTATTTTCCCGATAAACTCAGGGAACTTCTGTACTGGTAGACAAAAAAAATGCTAGCAGCAGCACATGATGGATGGTACAGAAAATGTAGTTAACACATCTCTGTACACAGTCCAAGAGCCAGTGTTGTAGCACTAAAGCTATGGGAATTTTGGCAAGGAAAATCCGATCCACAAATATAAGGATTACAGATTATTAGAAAGGCTTCAGTGCTTGTTCTGCAGGTTGTCTTTACTGCAGCCTGCTTCTGGATCTTTGTTTGATATGCAAATCTAAAATTAGGAAGATCCACTCAGGGAGATTTAATCCCGGGAAGGTTCATGACTGAGCTACTGACTCAGCAGTAGGAAGTTACAGCTTGATAGTTTAATCATTTAGATGTTAGCTCATGACTGCAAAGGACACACACATTTCATTCAACTTTGAAACACTCTTAAGCTGCCTCTAGCATGGATTTGATGAAGAAACGGGGGAAGCATACTGCAGCCCTGGCTGGGGAAAGGTCAGTAAGGCACTTATGACTTGTCTTATAATTCAAGATATGAAGCATCCTAATAGAAAGAGTCTCTTGGGTGCAGGAAAGCAGCACTAATGCACTGAAAGCCTAGCAGAACAAAAAAAGTAATGAAACAGACTCTGTCCTAAGCCTGCAAGTGTTAAATAGACTGAGGGACTGGGTACTTCCTCACCGCCCGAAGCCCATCGGTTCCTCCCCACTTTGCCTTCTTTGTCTGCGCTAGCTCAGGAGCCATCAGAGCCCTCAGCCAGTCTCAGTGTGGAATTCCAGGTACAAGCTGGAAAACCAAGAGTTCAGGGAATTATCCCTAAAGATGAGGTTTTCATGCAAGAGGTAAAAAAATTGTACTCCACTGTCTAATCATGCAGCAGAATGGGTCGATAAAGAACAACGTGATACAGATGTGACACTGGCAGTTGTGTGCTGAACTGCTGTATGCAAATTGTGACTCTGTGAATACAGAAAGAAAATATAGGCAAATGTAAAAGAAGAAAGGTAGATGCACAAAATGAAGACCAGAGATTATGTCAAAGAAATGCTAATAAGAATACTACCTATTTTGACACTGTTTTGCCTTATCTAAGTTCCATGACTGTATTTCAAGAAGAATTTGGAAATTTGTGGGCAGAAAGTTCTGCATTAGCACCTTTCAGGGTCAGAGGGGTACAATCAGAGTGCCAGCCCTCTCTTTTGTCATCCAACTCAAGGCTATGAAATAGCTCAAACTGTAAAAGGCATTTGGATGAGGATTGTAACATCTCAATTTAAGTAAAGTATATGCTTGTCAGCTGGTTGGTACTCAGGTTGTTTTTTCTACCCTTCTGCACATGGAAGCCTCAGTTCTCTGTCTTGTTCCTCTGATATTTTCTGATCCCATAACTGCCAATTGGCCTAACTAAAGTTGACCTGAGCTGCCTATAATGGTCACTTCTATATGCTAAACTATAGACGAGCTAAACTAGACCATACATAAACTATATACTTATATTCTATCATTTACCACCTCCTGCATTTTTTGAACTCAATCCGACACCCGTGTGTCGTGAAAGAGCTGGGATGAGAACAGACCCACCCCAGGGACAGCCCCTTTGCCTCAGGCTGCCTGACCCAGCCAGTTGTGTCCCTCGGCCCAGCCTGGGAACAAGCTTGAATACGTGGTGGAAGGAAGGGAAAAATCAAACCCACGTTTGGGCTGTGCAGCCTGGACCACCATATTCACCCTACTTTTCTTTGCAGTGGGACCACGGGAGGATGGATGATATTTGGGCACAGGACCAGAGTGTGAGGAAGAAGACGTGGCACTTTCACATCTCCCACTTTCTTCTCTTCCTCCCCTCCCTTTTTCTTGCCCCCAGCCTTCCTACCTTTTCGCTGCCATTACTGTCTGCTCAGCCTGCTGCATAGGCAGCAGTGGCAACAGGAATTACAGAAGTTCTGGAGTATTTACCTCCTCTCAGTACCCCTCACGTGGGTGCATATGTTTCTTGCTCTGCCCTGGCTATGATCCTACCATTTGTCTGCCCAGGGGAAAGCAGTAGGAATACCTGCACAGGAGATGAATACCCAGGAGGCATCTGGCCCAGGGTGCAAGAAACACGTCGGGTTCCCCTTGCTGGCAGGAGCAGTGTAAGCTGTCCCACTGGTAAGCTCTGTCTGATTCAGGTTCAAGAAGTGCTTGAAAAACTGTCAACCTGCCATTGAGACAGCATGATGCATTTCTCCGTAGTTGGGCTTTAGCAGACAAGCAGAATCAGCCTGAAAGCAGAAACCACGGTCCCAGACCAATAGCCAGCATATATTAGGATCTCACTAAGAATGAAGTTGGCAGGGCCAGAGAGACATATTGCTAAAAATACATTTGGCAGTTAGCAGGAGAGAAGCAAGACAAAAATCTGCTTCACTCAGCGCTCTTTGGCCACTTATTAAAAGAGCAGGAGGTCCCACAGCAGGCATTCGCTGAAATCATCCTCTGTGGGTCCAAGTAGTAAACCTGTATCAGTGGATTCAATACTGAATCCTGTTCAGTCCTGGAAAAAAATGGGGAAGAAGAAAGTATAACCACTCCTTCCAAGGAAATGATCAAGTGTTAAAGCAAATGCATGCAGATTAGGAATGAGACAACTAGTAGGTGCATCACACTGAACTCAGCTTCCATCCCAGAAACTCATCAGAGGGAGAAAGCTGATGAAATGAAACTCCACTTTATCTTTTTACTCCACTTTCTTTTTTAAGTATTTTCTCAATGTCTGTGATGCATAAGGTTTCTTTGGAAAGATAGTTTACTAGCTAAGTGCCGGGTCCTGTACTTGGGTCACAACTACCCCATGGAATGTGACAGGCCTGGGGGAAGAGTGGCTGGAAAGCTGCCCGGCAGAGAAGGACCTGGGGGTGCTGGCTGACAGACGGCCGAATATGAGCCAGCAGTGTGCCCAGGTGGCCAAGAAGGCCAACGGCATCCTGGCCTGTATCAGAAATAGTGTGGCCA
>JAVJGG010000055.1:16913383-16947938 GCA_035590195.1 Aviceda cuculoides
GTACATTCCAATCCTTTCATTATTACTGTTGTCATTTTATTAGTGTTATCATTATCGTTATTAGTTTCTTCTTTTCTATTCTATATTAAACTGTTCTTATCTCAACCCAGGAGTTTTACTTCTTTTTCTGATTTCCTCCTCCCATCCCACTGGGGGGGGGGGAGTGAGTGAGCGGCTGTGTGGTGCTTAGTTGCTGGCTGGGGTTAAACCACGACAACCAGCATCCCTCTGGATCATTCAGGAGTGATAATGAGAGTGATAATGCAAGTGATAATCCACAGGAGCCACTGTTACAATAAACTTTGGGGTTTTTTTAAAGGAAAGATTTCTTCCCTTCACTTTAAGATCCCTCCATTATAACGTGATGGGTGAATTATTTCTGCTTTGGTTAGTCTATTACCATGTAACCAAGAGAAAAGAAGGACAGCTGAAGAATTGCAGTGGTATTAAAGTTCCCCACACTGTATTAAGGTATGTAAAATCAGTGTTTTAAGGCATGATTTCAGTTCTAAGTTATACACATAACATACTCTAAACCAACCTGAAACAGAGCCTGAAGTCTTAATTGCCACCAAACTCCCAAGCTCAACAGGGAGTCTCACACTTTCTTCACTGTTGGAATCACTTCTCAACAGTGATGGCCTTTATATCTCCACCTCCAGATTGCATCTTAACCCTCCAGTAACTGCAACAACTGCTCAGCTATTAAATGACTGAAGAAAACACTGAACACATTTTTATCATCTTGTCAGGGAACTTAGCAGTTACGAGTAAGAAAGGGGTACTTGTTCGGTGTGATCAGACAGCTCTTGGCAAAATACAAGCAAAGGCTGTTTGGTCACCGTTTTGGTACAGGCAGCCCATGCCTTCCCCAAGTCCCCTTCTCTCCTTTCTTTAGACAAATCCCTTTGGTAACTCAATACTGCAGTATCTTTCAAATCAAAGGATTTAAGCCAATTGCTCTGACAGACATCTAGGAGATTTCCCACCCTAAGGAGGAAAGCATGAATTTTAGCACAAGTCAGTGTGAAAAGGCTACTTCAAAGAAACACCAATACAACACACAATTCTATAAACTACTTGAAATGATCCCTCTACACATTCATTAGACTGAAAAAGGGCATGCCATTGTATACAACCACTCCTGGCCTTAACGCTGCTTTCTGGCCTCTGATGTTCAAGGCATGGCCTTAGGGAAAACTAGAAGATTTAGAAAGGAGTGGCAGGCTTTTTAAGGTAGCTGTCTATCCACATGTCCTCCTCTGGGTAATAGTATAACTCTCATCAACTTCTATTTGTTACTTACAAAGGGGTTTTGCAACTGAGGGGGCTAACTAAATGAAAAAAAATTAAAAATGGTCAAGAGCTGTGTTTCGCAATGTAGAAAAATCTGTGCTAGAAGAGATACCTTGCAAAAAGCTGGTGAATACACTGAGTGCAGGCAATGTTAGTAGGTAACATTTCAGCACATACTCACTTGTGCTTTAACAAATTAAAGGGCTTTCTGAAATCAAGACCTTAATTTGGCAAACTGTGTTGCAACACCACAAGAGAGCTCCTTTTCTTTGCTCGAGGTCAAGTTTACTGATGCAGTATCTAGCAGTAAATCTATGCAAGCAGATTTTTGAATGCTTGTAAATCCACCTGGGAAGAGAATTCAGGATCTGATTGTTGATTCCCAATATATGAGCTGGAACATTTTAGAAATCAAATTAAGACACAGGTTTTGGCATGTTCCTATACACACACGCACACACAGAGAATATTTATTTCTAATGTATCTATATCTATGTTTATCAGCTCTCTCATCTTAGAAAGAAAATACTTTATGCAAAACAAATTCTATACCAAGAAACTTATCATGCTACTCAAACTCCAAGCCTAAGAACATCTATCAGATCTAAAGACTGTTTTAAAAAAATCATGAAAACAACTAGCTGAGCTAGAACAGACGTTTGGTGGTGGTATCACTCCAGTTACCCATGCATGACCATGCTAAAAGCCAATTACTCTCTGTGTTCTGTTGAAAAATGTCGGTAGAGAAGCTGTGAAGTAATTCTGACCCACTTTCAAAAGTACCTTTATGGTCTAGGCATTTAAGTCCCATTAGTTGCATCTACATTAGATTTTAGTTTGGATTAGGAGTTTTGATGAGAATCTTCTCCTAGTTCCCACTTGCTGTGCTTTGATTTGCATTACAGAGTAACCTTGGAGTGCACAAACTGAATTCCTTGCCATTGAAACTAAACCAAAAATGTCCTCCAACAACTAATCCAGATCACAGGAGCAGATAAGCACGAGTCTCCAACTCATCAAGTGTGGACCCTGGATCCTCAGCATCAGCTGTGACAGTGTGTATGGAAAATAAGCATAAGGAAAACAGAAAGTTACTTCACTCATATACAAAACACTATGATATACACACAGAGCTATGTGATTTAAAAAAGTAAAGTAACATTAGTAGGCAGCAAAGACATGCAAAACTGCAATGAAACCTTTGGCTGTTTTGAAACACTCTAAAAATAATAAATGACAGTGCTGCTAAGTACCATGAAAGATAATGGGGTGGAAGTAAACATTTCAGAATTGTTAGGATAAGAAAGGGAGGAGATACTAAGATGATGGCTCTGAAAAGAAAAAAGAATGAAAGAAAAAAATCTGTGAGTGAGTCTAGGTCACCCTTTTCCCATAAGGATGCACAAAGCAAAGCAGACTTGTGCTCAAGGAATCACTAATGTCATGAAGCTCAGCCTTTAAACAGATCCTATTTTTTTTATTTTTGATTTGAATTCCTCTCTACATCTCCCCTTTAAAAAAAAAAAAAAACAACCACCAAAAACCCTGTGACAAATTCTTTTGCATGCTGTTTATCTCCATGCACTTACTGCATGTGAGAGTTTCATTCAGCTATGTGAATGGAAAAGACCCACATCAGTTCACCATACCCAAGGTTGCAAAACAAACGCAGCAGCTAACGTATGCTGGTTCAGTACAGTCCTTCTCTGTGCTGTATCTGTGCCTTTGGGTCTTCAAAATCCACAGGGTACAACTAGGTTGAAGCATGCAAAGCTAATGTGAACCCTCATGCTACCTTCTATACCAGTGCTTGTCACACAGATGTTAGGAGGGATTTAAGGAGTAGAAGTTTCTCTCCTGCTTGTACTGACAACTGCTTGGACAGCATCATGTGGCACAGTGGCCCCTAAGACATCTGTGTTACCATAGATAATGATCAGGTCTTTTCTAACAGGTTCTTCAAACCAGGTAGTAAGGAAAAAATTGTATCTGTGTTGTGCTAATGTAGCGCTTCCATAGTCCAAGAAATAAAGAGATTTCTAGGAAGGCTACATCACCCAAGTCAATCTACAAAAACTAACAAAAGGCCATAGTACAGATGCCTTTAGCTCAGCTGACCAATTTGCCTTACTCCAGTCCAGTCGGTCTTCTGTGCTGAAAGACCAGACTGTCAAATTCCCACTCGCACCAGTGAACTAGTCTTGTGCTTTTTAAGTTGTGTTTCCATGCTTCTGTAGAGAGGAGGGAGAGATTTCCTCCCACCTGGAGGATCACCTTCTTCCTCTGCCTACAGTCATCCAAGTCACCCTGCAAGAGCTTGTTTTCGTGGGGAGGCAGAGGAAGGCAAAGCTTGGCAGGGCAACCCCCTCCAGGAGAGGCAGGGAGAATTAGGATGGCAGGATGCACAGCAACACTGGATGCTCCTTCACGTGCTCATTAGGCTGTACATGATTACGGAGCCATTACAGCACCACTGTTCTGTGGAAATAATAGCATTAACAGGCTCAATTGCTGCCCTGTGTCAGAAGGCAAAACTGGCTCTCCTCACTTCATGGGTACATGCTTTGAGTGCCACTGGATTGAGCGGTGCCTCGGCACATTCCCCCTGCTCAGCCACACCACAAATCCCAACACGTGCAGCTGGATGCAGGGGTGCAATCCCATGAAACACTAATTGCACTGCAGCTCAGGAAAGATACCTGAATACATGTGTCTAATATCCCAGATCATCCTTAGCTGAAACAGAAGTTGCTGCCTTGCTTTTTTCAGTCCCCACAAGAAATAGTCCTCTCTGTCACAATAAATAAAACCAACATGTCAAGAGAATTCTGAATTTCATTTACAGCATGTCTATGAAACAAAAACATTTATTTGAAGAAAGCTAATGGAATTTTAAGAGCTTCTGTCTTGTCCCCGATGGAAATAAAACATGCTTCCTAAATGACTGTATCCCTGCTCACCTATTTTGCTGACAGTTTGGGTGCTCAGACACTCCTGTACTGCCCTCTCCTGTTCCATCCTCAGCCTGCTGGTTTTGGACAGAAAAGTAGCAGCCAGACAACCAAGCAAGCAACAGCTTGTTATTTTTTTTCCCGTAAGGTGGGAAAAAGTTAAATTTTAATGTTAGTTGTCAGAATGAACCTAGATTTGATTTTACAATGGTAAGAAAGAATAGAAACTTAAAATGTGCATGGTAGGTAATACAGCACTGACTGTACTGAAGACTGAACAGAAACTGCTTGACTGGGAAAAAAAGCTTATTGCAACTTCTATTTCTTCCCCAGTCTTTCCTCCCTCCCATGTTATGCTGCCCTTGACTCTAACCAGGGTCATTTGAAAGATGCTGCATGAGGATACAGAGGCACCAACACACCCTCCCTGCTATCTCAGGGCATGCCGTCAAATTTGTCATGCTGAAAATTGCAGCTCTTTGGTGAGAAACGCACACAATAATAAACTCTTGGTCTGTTCTTGCAAATGACAACTATCATTAAAAAGCTTTTTGGTATTCTAGGGAGAGAACTGAAACCTGCCCAAAGAGGGTCTGTCATTGCACACCTTCCTGTCCTCCAAGCCATAGAAATGAATTTGCAGGGCCTCCAAACACAAATTCTTTTTAATAGCTTCTTCAGGTTAATGTCAGTGAGAATTCAGAGGGTTCTTCATAAATGTAGATTTTGTATTTATAACTGGCCAAAAGATGCTTTTTTTTTTTATTACAGGAAAACTAATCTGAATTAGCAATTCCTTTCTGGAGCAAGAAAGACGCTGATTTTGTCAACTGAGGACTGAAATATCCTGAGTGCCTCCCGATTTCCCCACTTCTTTCCTAATGAGCACAGTGACCTCTGCTGTCTTGGGAAAGACAGCATGTTCAGAAATGCAGCGATAACTCCCCAGCCTTCCCCTGCTTCATCCATTCCCTGCCTTACTTGGTGAAAAAAGCAGTATACATTTATCTTATTGCTCTTTATGTTAAAAGAAAGACAGAAATACTTCGGACGTTTGTCTGTCCTATCTGAAAAAGCTGTTTCTAGCCTAGAAAACCTATCAGAAACTCTGGTCTGACTGGGTATCACCAGCACGTCCTGGAGGTGGTTAATGTGCTTTGCTTTTGTTCAAAGAGCGAGGTGTTGATCTGAAGGCTCCCTAAATAAAGCAATGATTCACTTACTCTCTTATAAGATATAGGGATTTTTTTTTTTTTTAATCAACTGCAACCATGTCAACAGCTTCTCACAGCGAAGGAAGAACTGGTATCCATTTAAATCCATTCTGGGAATCATAAACAGCTTGTTGACAGAGGTCACATCCACAGGGGAGCTCACAGTTGATTAGTTCTCCTTCACAGAGCTTTTGCAGGCAGTGTGACTTGCGCTCCAGGAGAGGATTTAAGACAGAGATGTGCTGAACTAACCAGAAACCATTTCAGAATTTGTGTTGTGTTTGCCAAGATGCCTAAATAAATGGGAAATGAAAATTGCCATGAATTTTGAATTAAGCTTTGCTATTTTTGCTGTGCACTGTATGCCTGCATTTCTGATGCATCAGCTATTGTTCCCTACACTGTGTTGTACCAAATTCAAAGCTTCTACCTCAATAAAAATACCTCTTAGATAATAACATGTGAATGCTTCCCATCACATTACTAGATTTGAACTGAGAAAGTGCAAGGAGGGGGGGAGAAGATTTTTAGTACACTTGAGACACAAATCTATAGGAAATACAAATTCAGCAGTTCTGCTGTATGTATTCCCTCCCCCTGTCCATTTTCTTACCTAAGCACCTTCTTAATTTCTTTTACAGTTATTTCAATTGTATTGTCTGAATTTCTACTTATTTACTTACTGTTGTTTTCTTATCACTGTACATTTGCAAAACTCTCGATAAAGAAACAAAATGAATAACGTGCAAAATGTTCCAAATAAATAAAAAGCCTAACATAATCTATAACATGAATGCTCTACGGCATTAAAATTGATGAGTCAAATATTCTACATTCACTATTTTCCCAGACTGTTTACAACTAGCCGGTGTTTATTACTACTACAAGACAATGTGTCTACCAATTATATTTTATACCTTCACCTATATTGTTCTGAATGATTGTCATTTCTCTGTTAAATCCCAATTCTCTAACCTCCACTCTGTTGGCTCTGACCCCAAGATATACTTCAAAGTTCCTCCCATTGCTGAACTTTAATTGACACATTAGGCAATTCTTGCTTGGCACACAATATTTAGGGGTCTCCAACTGCTGGTCTAAAGCATCTCATTAGGTGGAAACAATTATCATAACTCTGAATAAAGGATATTTTCCAACCCTTTGGCCATATATTTTCAATAGCTGTTAACATACACCCTGAAACAGTATTTCTGCTTGCCTAGTACTTTTTATGTATGTATACTCCAGTTTTGTTTAATATCTTTCCAGTTCTGTTTAATATCCTTATCAATTATCTTGATGAGGGGATCAAGTGCACCCTCAGCAAGTTTGCAGATGACACCGATTTGGGCAGGATTGTTGACCTGCTTGAGGGAAGGAAGGCTCTACAGAGGGATCTGGACAGGCTGGATCGATGGGCCAAGGCCAATTGTACGAGGTTCAACAAGGCCAAGTGCCGGGTCCTGCACTTCAGTCACAACAACCCCATGCAGTGCTACAGGCTTGGGGAAGAGTGGCTGGAAAGCTGCCCAGCAGAAAAGGACCTGGGGGTATTGGTCAACAGCCGGCTGAATATGAGCCAGCAGTGTGCCCAGGTGGCCAAGAAGGCCAACGGCATCCTGGCCTGTATCAGAAATAGTGTGGCCAGCAGGAGCAGGGAGGTGATTGTTCGCCTGTATTCGGCACTGGTGAGGCCGCACCTGGAGTACTGGGTTCAGTTTTGGGCCCCTCACTACAAGACAGACACTGAGGTGCTGGAGTGTGTCCAGAGAAGGGCACCAAAGCTGGTGAGGGGCCTGGAGCACCAGTCTGGTGAGGGAGCTGGGGCTATTTAGTCTGGAGAAGAGGAGGCTGAGGGGGGACCTTATCTCTCTCTACAACTACCCAAAAGGAGGTTGTAGCAAGGTGGGAATCGGTCTCTTTTCCCACAAGCAACAGGACAAGAGGAAATGGCCTCAAGTTGTGCCAGGGCAAGTTTAGATTTTAGGATATTAGGAAAAATTTCTTCACTGAAAGGGTTGTCAGGCATTGGGACAGGCTGCCCAGGGAAGTGGTTGAGTCAAGTATGTGCTGGTCAAGGAGTGCTGGGGAAGATAGCAGGCAATTAAGTACTATGTTGCAATTGCATTTTAATTGTCAAAGTTATTTTTCAAAACTTCCTAAAAAGTGTAATTTTGTCCTCATAGCCTTCAGTTTCATTGTGAAGGCACTGAAGTAGGTCAGCTTATATAAGACATGGGCTTTTGGGTTTTATGAGGAAAGGATAAAAAAATCATCATCAAGAGGAAAGCTAGAAAGGAAGAGAACTCAGAATAGGAGAGCAGATATGGAGGAGGAGCTGAGGGGGAGGGCATTTGTATTTACTGTCAGGGACAATATTGTCTCCTCGAAGAGGAAAAGCACACAACACTTGCAGAGCTTCTGCTGCTCTAAGTTTGTGTACGCTGCCTCTTACTAACTAAAGTGTGTCACCTCCGCAGTATGGTAAACCACTTGACCTCCTTTTGACATTCCCTTTTAGTGAATATCATCCAATGGTAAACGAAGAGTGTCTGGAAGGCACAGCAGGGCTTCTTGCAAACACTTTTAAGAAATTATCACACTTCTTGCCAGATTTCTGCATCCTGGATGCTTCCGTGAGGGCAGAGCTCCTGTAGGGGTTTGGGGAAGATGAGTCACACCGTCGCAGTGGCAATAACGCACGGGCATGAACTTCTTTTCACCCTTTCTAAAGCATCATTTGCAGTGTCTAGGTGACTTTTGAGTCTTCAGGTGGTAGGACTGGCAAAGCAAACCCAGCATAGTAGTATCTTTTTCTCTCGGTTGTTCCGAGTCCTCCACCTTGCAGACCTCCACCTTGGTCTGGTAACCAGAGTGGGAAGGTAAGTAAAATTTGCTTCTGGCAGCAAAATAGGAGGAGAGGACGTGCTGTCTCATGCCTTGCAAAGTACAACAGAGTTTCTGTAAGTGTGGGGGTGTCCATAAGTGACTGCTGATAATCGTCTCCAAGCCACATGCTCTGCTGGAGGCAAAGACACTCTCCAGTTTATGAAAAATAGCAAAGTACCTGGCAATCCTGAATAAGTGCCACACAACCTTGCTGTGGTTAGGCTATGTGGTTTTTACTCTTCACAAGTACAAGTGGCAAGAAAGAAGCATGCAGGGACATAAGTGTCTTCACATGACTCACAACTTTAAATCTGTCTTCTTGCTCAAGCCAAGTGTTGTGATCGCAGCACAAGCACTTTGCTGGCACTGCATAGTTCTGCTAAAAGCAAGCTGCTTCCCATGGGCAGTTCTGTGCAGAGAAAATCTCTGTAGAGAGCTTCCTAAAAGGTTACTAGAAGAGATCCCCCACTAACTTCTACTTCTCAATATAAGCCCATGTTACCTGCCATCCAAATAATTCCTGGAAGTCAATGTTTCACTTCAGCAAAATTTAGTAGCAAACTGTAGCAAACTGAAAGTCTTACATAAAATTGCATCTGATAAACAGATTCTTGTATGACTTCCTGGTCAAAAAAATTATGTATAATCAAAGTCTAGATTTTCTGACATTGATCCCAAATCAATCTGTACCTCACCTTTGTGTGTCAAGGAGTTTACACAAGTTTGGGATTGGTATATGTTGCATTTGCAGCTATGAGAAGCAGCATAATTTAGCCCATCCAGCTATTTATTTTGACAATTATGCCTCTTATGTTTTCATTGTAGCTGTTGTGACACCATGGATGGAAAAGCTCTGCAAACTGGAATAGTGGAATTGGACTGAGAAAACCTCAGGACTTTAACTGATGTTTTTTAACTTCTGCAAGGTACCGCAGGCACCTATTGCCTCATATACTCATTGCTGCTTTTCATCACAGGTGCTCAATTTTACACTGTAAAAATGTGCAAAATCCCTGTAGTATATTAATTCCATTTTTCTCAAATGCTCAAAAATTCTGAATAGTCTGCTTCAAAGTGTCCTGTATTTTGCCTGTAGTAGTTTAAAGTCCCAGCTACCGTACGCTGACCTCAATCTGAAATGAGACAGTAACCCTGCGAACAGAAGTACGGCAGTTCTCTGCCTATCATTAGTACACGTCAACACTTCATTAAACTGTCCAGAGCCTGCAAGCGTAAGACAAATGGACTTGATTTTGAAAAGAGGCAGAAGGAAAAATAATAATTTTTCATCCTGTGTGTTTTGTTGATTAATGGACATACATTCAGTTGATGGGGGTAAGAATTTGAATGGACAAGAAAGGCAGCAGTTTGAAATATCATATTCCTATAGTTGAAAGTCAGGTGTCTGTGAGCCATTAGCCCTTGTTAAGGTTGAGAGACTGATGGTTCCTGGCATGGGCCGTGAGATAGTCACCTCTAGATACCTTCGGAAAATCAGAAGTTATCATGCAGTCCATTAGCTGCAAATTCCAATCTGTCAGGTCAGGGCTGAGGCACAATGGATATGAGAGTGCATGATATATTTAAATTGGTGTTGCACCTCTTTTGTAGACAAAGATCTTCAGTTGCCAGTGATATTTCTCTTGCTGAAAGCCATTCTGTATCTCTGAGAGTTCATGACTTTTAAATGTAAAGGTTTGAAGCCACTGAAGTGCAGTGGTACATTATGTATAGGCAGAGAGATTAAGCCGTTCTAAGAAAACACACTGGCCTCAGAGGTGAGGAGAGAATAAAGGCAAGAGAAATAAAGCAGCAAAATGGGCACATTTATGAACATAATTTAAAAAATGTAAAGGTAAAATAATGTTTTGTAAAAATAATTTATTGCACACATTAAGTATGCTCATAACAGGCTAACTTTAAGAAACAGAGGCAAGTCATATATATGGAGTGTGCTTATTTTTAGTTTATAGGAGGAAGAAAATCAGGCACAGAGGATAGAATCACGGGGAAATCATATCAGGTAATAAGCGAATGAACATTGAGGAGTAAAGAGGATAATAACCATGCTGCAGTAGAAAATGAACATTTGGGATGGCAGGGGCTAATGTGTTAGGATTGCTCAAAGCCTCTCCATGCTGTTTAAATTCATGAGCAACCAAAACCACAGCTGGTTTCAAGTCATCGTAAGTTCTCAATGGGGAGACCTAAAGTCTATGTCTACCTGACAAAACATATTTTTTCTCCTTATCACCCTTGGTGCTTCTCTTAGACTAACAGTACTACTAGTAGTATTTTAAAACACTTGATGCTGAAAAAAATTGAAATAATCAGAGTGAGAAATACAAGAACAGAGAAAATCAGGGGAAAAAAATGTAGCTTTACTTTGTGACAGTTTACATGGAAAGAAATTAATTGGGTGAAGTTAAACTAGATTTCCCTGAAAATCACAAGATTTATTGTAGCAAGATAAAAACCGTTCGGAAGAATGGCAACCGTTACGGGGGCACATTGTGCAACTGTGAGATCCCAGCGAGCTGCAGAGCTCTTGGCTCCAGCCACGTCCCTGCTCCGCACCAGGACATGGCACGGGTATCCACCATCCTCCTGAGAGCAGAAAGCTGGGTGAATGTGCGGGATTTGCAGATCTAAGTAGTTTTGCTGTTTCCTGAAAGAATAAAATCCTTTTATTTTACGTGCTGTGTCCAAAGGGCTTTGCACCATTTCATACCGTGTTTCAGAATTTATTTTCTCCTGCTCTGCTTGCACAAGTTCCAGCTCTAACGCTGCAAATGCTATAAACAAAGGCTGAGGGAGGGAAATCATGGTTATAGCTCCCTGCTTAGTTTTCATAATGTAGATCTTGATACTTCAGAAAATGGTGGCTTTTTTCCCAGTGCCTCTGGAAATTTATTTGCCCCTGAATCTTAGAGTATTTATAGATTGGAAAAAGACCTAGCTGGGCAAGACAAGCAAACATAGCACTGATAGTCACCAAATTACAACAGATATTCTTGATCATCGCACAGGTTTCAGAGAGGGAAGAGCTTCCCACTGCTAGAAATTATATTTCTGTAAGTTTTGAAGCTTTTGGCAAGAGCGAGACCAACCCTAATAAGTTACTTAAGAACTCAGACTTATTAGAACTCATGTGGCAGCTATCTGAGAATCTGAGAAGGTATAGTGAGCTCCTAAACAACTGATTTAATTAAATGCAATTAAGGACTAAGAGGTATCAGATGCATGCAATCATATTCTCTTGAGCTAGCCATTCATATTAATAACTCTCAGACAGCATTTTCAAATTTGTTATTTGCTGGTGCTCATGTGTGTATGTGTGTGCGTGTGTGTGGTTTATTCCCATTATACAACTCGTTGTATTCAACCAGCAAATTCTGCTTTATTATGATGGTATTCAAATTCTGTTTGGGGAATATGAGCCAGGCCTAGCAAATCCAAACACTGGAGGATTCTCTGTCCAGTGGAAGCTACCTGAAGACTACAAATACTAGCTCCAAAAATTCCCTGTGAGTATAAAATGCAATCCTTAAAGAACATATTTGAACTCACTGGGTGAGTAACTTTTATGTGTTTTAAAACATTTATTTGCTTTGTCTGACACAGAGATTGGCTACCAACTCTGTCTCTAAATTATTTTTGCAGAAGTAGAGCAGCACCCTTACAAAAAGCATAGCTTGAACCATATTATGAATTAAACTAATAAAAGACCCTAGCCAGTAATTCCTTCTTAGCAGATAACAAAATAGAAAAAAGTATCAGAGATTTACTGTAGAGGGAAATTATTATTTCAAGGCTGATTCTATAAATGTAAAGAGAATTAGACCTGTTCTGTTCTGTAAAGTATTAAACCAAATCACTTTTCCAACCCATATAATTGATATTTCTTTTTTTAGGTGATGAATAGTCTACATTGTGGTTGATATATTGGCCCTTACAAGTTCTTTAACCCACATCCCAGAAATAATTAAACTGAAATTACTCTGTGCAATGCAATGTAAAGATAATAGTTTAAGAATCTGAACACCAGTTTTGGCAAAGTCAAACTGTCAGCACTCATTAATACCAGGTTTGAATCTGAAAGAAGTAGAGAGTCCTTCCACTTAAAAAAACCCTAAAAAATATACTTTTGGTGGTTGCTTCCTTCATGTGGGCTAGATTTGTCATCATCATGCGAAACCAAAGGAGAGTGAATATTGTATTCCTAGAAACATTTGATCTCTTTATTCACTGAACATGCCAGGCAGCTTGAACTGCTGACACCGGTGGGCACGCGCAGAACGCCATCCAGGCAGGCAAAGTCTCCATAGCTGTACTGCAAAGGAAGGCTTGGGTTTTCTATAACGGCCTGACTTTTTTTCCTTCTCAGTGTTGTCACAGAGCAGAAAGGGAACCTGGTAGGCCACTGTCCTAAGGAACGTCCCCTGTGCAGAGGGGACCATCCCATGGCTGCCAGCCTGGGGTTCCTTGAACTGAAATGCTTGGGAAGCGTCTGAGCTGACAGTGCGACGCACAAGGGAGACTTTACCCAGTTTTGTAATCCCTGTACGGTTTAAACGACTTACAATAATGTTAGCTCTTGCGCTAGTAGTGCTGTTCCTGTGTAGGAACATTCAGGGAATACTGTAAATCCTTCAGTAATTTTACGGCCAAGGCAGTGTAATACAATTATTTTGGGCTTCAGCTCACAGTGCCATACGATTACATCAGCATCTTCATTTTTATAAAACAGAAATGGCAAGTTTCTTGCCCTTACAGAAAGCTTTAAAGGAAGAAGAAAAGCTTTAAAACATGAAATTGATGCAATGTCATCTGCCTGAGGGCCTAAAACAAGAGCTCTAAAGAGACCGATGCAATGTGATATGCTCGAGAGCCTGAAATACGCTCTAAAGAGCGTAAGCTCCACTATGCATCTTCATTTCCTATTTATCCCTGAATCCATGGTCCCAGCGAAGAGTGTGACAACCACCCTTGCAAAGAGCAGCGAAAAGGCTGGAACAGATAACTGTGGTAAGCCCTGCCTACTCACTAAGTCATGTGCCCTGAAAATTAATGTAGGTATTACAGGTTACCCTGCTGCTCTTGCTTCCTCTCTTACAAAAAGCGAAGGTTCCTGTTTTCCACTGCTACTTTCACTGGTTGAGCAGGACTATGGCAGAAAGCTACAGAGTACGGAGCCATGGAAGGCTTGTTGGCAGTACATATGGGCTCTGAATTATCTTATTCCAGCCCCCACATATTGGGAATGTCATTTAATAAGAGGATGTAATATGTGGATGTAACGTGAAGTAATGTTGAAAGTTCATGAATGTTGCATAGCTTGGTAACCTATTATTTTTCTGTGTAAAGAGCTCTGGAAGTACACATGGGGATAAGGGAAAGAGCCGAATCTGTCAGGAAGCTGTGTTGAACAATTATGCAGTTACGGCTAGAAGCAGAAAAAAGCTGGGACGCTGTAGAAAGCTAGAATTAATGAAGCCCATTCTTTCCTTTGAGCCATAACGTTATCAGCCTGCTTTACTCTCGGTTTATAGAATTGGCTCATCTCCATTTTTTAAACTCACTTATGTGGTATAACTGGAGGCATCATCTGGTGTTTTGGTATTTGTTACTATTTTCATCTATTAAATCATTTAAGTATTTTTGTAATTAATAAAGGCTTGTAAGTGTTTTTTTTTTTTTTTCTTTGGGCAAAGCTGTTTTAATTGCTTGGCTGCTAATCAGCTAACAGTAGTTGGTTTGAATATTTGTGATCTGACAGTGTATTCTCAAGAGACTAAAAATACGCACATTTCTGATTTACTAGAAGTAACCGTAACATTTAACTGACTGAGGTCTCTATCCCACAGTGAACTTAATATAACCTTTGGCATACTATTGGCTTGCAGAATAAAGACAACCATAACAGGGAGTTAAAAAAAAATAAGGCTGAAGAAAGCAGTCACGGTAAAGCATCTGGCACACAAATAGGAACAGAAATATATCTGTATGTGTATGCATTTCTACTTATTTTTGCTTCTCTCTCATTAGCCCCATTTCTGTGGCTGCATTTCTGACGAAAAGAAGCTGAAAGAAAAAGATGTTCAGAACGTTTTTTTTTTTTTAAGTAACGAGGCAAATAAACTGACAAGCAATAAAAGCAGAAAGAAGGGAAACGGCAGCGTAGGCCACAGCCGGTTTGCCGCTGGGGCTCCAGTTGGGTGAGGGGTTACGGCTGAGGCTGCTCATTCCCACCTCCCCCGCAACGGTGCTGCCTCTCCGGGATCTGCAGGCGTAACCGAAGAGGCAGGTTTGGGTTGTGTTATCTGACTTCGGGAGTCATCGGATGCGCAACCCTGCCAGCGGCTCCCAAGTCATGCAGGGGCAGTAGCATCCATCCAAGGGTCCGCCTGGTGATAGTAACCCAAATAACTCAGCTCAGCTGCCGGGAGAGCACTTCTGACCAGCTAAATTTGTGTCAATCCAACAACGCCAGATTTTTACTACTGTAACCAAGAGCAGAGCGTGATGCGTAAAAGCTGCAAACAGGGTGGGAGCGAAAGTGCATCGGTTTGGAGGAATAGGAAATGAAGAAGTTAAGAGAAAAAAAAAATGAGGTAGAATCTGGTTCAGATGTATAAACCATCTGTACTGTGTATCAGCGGAGCAACAAAGATCTACAGCAGTGCAAGCTTTGAGGCCGTGTGGAAGGGGAGAGACTGCAAAACGCAGTCGTTTGCTTATAACCAAGGACCTGTTCCAGAGGAGTCTTTGGCAGAGATCTGTACTGCATGGACTGCTAGTGAGTCTCCAGGTGCTACTCAGGTGTAGGATTTTTTTTTTTTTTTTTTAATTTTTTTTTACTTTTAAAGCTATAAGAAGCACCTTACTCCTTCTTGCAGATCAATATTTCCACCCTAAGATGTAGCTTGATTCTGCAAAGCATTCCTGGCTTTTGTCTGCCTGAGCGTGGATCTCGCAGCTTTGTCAATAAACCGTGAAATCCCTCATTTCACTCAGCACACAGGAGTGTGAATGGAGGTGCTGGGGTGAGACATTGAGATATCGCTTGAGTAGGAAGTCTTACAGTTGTGATGTTCTCAGAGATATCTGTTTCGGTGGGGAAAACAACCAGTGACTGTTCTCTCAACAGCCAGTTGAATTGTGGGAGGGTGCTTAGCATCGAGCCAGTCCTCAGCACAGTAATCCTATAAATGCAAAGAAGTTAATGGAATAAAGAGCTTTTTTTTATGACTTGGGAGCCCTCTGTGGCTGTAGATTTGGCAGCAGTGTCTGGCTTCATGTTCCAGAAATCTCACAATAAGCTTTACAGTGGAAAAGCGAGGCATATTAGATCTCTAAGCCTTTGACACATTTCTCATCATAAACCCTAGTATTTTTTGTCCTTTTCTACAGGCTTGTGGATTAGTTTTGGATGTCTCACTCACATAAAGACTCTGCAGCTTAGTTTTCCATATTATTGTGCCCTCAATGCATACTTGCTTTTATCTCCTACAGGCAGTATTGGCACCCTACAGGCAGTCAAAGCATCTGACGTTGTGGGATGACTTTTACACCAAAAAGGCAGGTGTCTTGTGCCAGCCCAATCCCTTTCCACTACAGTTACTCATCATTATTTATTAAGGAATCAGTACTTTTCAAATTGGCTTCCACAGTTATGAGCCTTTCCAGCACAATACAGCTTTGAGCTATCATTTGGACAGGGCTGGTGACTCAAGACAGGAGTGTGTCTTTCTTAATTCTCAGTTTATTCTGTGTTTAAAAAAGTACCATAGAAAGGACTGCCACTGTCTCTGAGCAGGCACTTCTGAGAAGAGACAGAAAGATTCACCCTTTATAGTGAAAATTAACATGATCAGACTACTCACTGTCATTCCATGACTTTCACACACAATCTCAGCAAAAAGCTTGTTCTCAGCCCTACAAAATAAAGGCAACATGAGAAAAACTTTAGACTGTGCCCAGCTCCCGTGTGGGAACCCTGTGAAGGTAAGCAATTACCAATTCTATTCTCCTCCCTACTTGTAAAATCTCTTAGTCTGGTACCAAACCTGCTCTGCGCTGGGGTGGTGGCTCTACTAAGCTGCCTTTCGTACCGTAGGAATTGACCAGACATACTTTTCTGAAAATTAGGCATATAAGAATAGAAGAACATGTCTGCTGGGTCCCACTGCTGGACCATCCAGACCAAATGCTTTGTCTCCGTCACTGGCAATAGGAGAAGCCGTGTAAGGAGAGCACCTGAGCCTGGCCACCTTCAGCAGCACGTTCCCTCATTATCCACAACTTGGGATCTTAGAGGGTATGTCCCTTCAGTGTCTGCTGATGGAGCTGAAGACAGTTTGCCTGTGCCTTTTTTGAGCTTTCTGAGAACATCAGAACTACTATGTCCTAGGGCAGCAAGTTCCAGAAGTTCAGACCTTGCTATCTAGAGCAGTACAGCCTTCATCTCTTTTAAACTCATCTCCTACTAGTTTAATTGAGTGACCCTCAGCTCTCACACTGCAAGACTTGGTGAACAACAGTTCCCCATTCAGCTTACAGTGACTTTGTAAATCTCAGTTATATCCCGCTCTGCCTTCTCCTCTCCCCACCAAACAGTCCCAGTCTTTTTGGCCTTTCCATGCAAGACAACGGCTGCATCCCTTGAAAACTTCGTTGCCACGTCTAACGTCTCTCTGGTCACGTTGAGGTGCACGGGACCAGATCTGCCCGCGTGCAGGGCACAAGCTGTGGGTTTGCCGCGGTCCGTTGCGCTGGCCCCGAGATGCCATCTGTCTTGTTGCCAGGACCCTTTCTGATGGTGCCCCGATGGTGTTTCGTTGCTTTTCCAGCCGCTCCTGCGCACTGGGCCAGTGATTTCAGTGACCTGCCAGTGAGGGCTGCAGGAGCCCTTTCTTGAGTGCTCTAACTGCCTGTTCTGAGCTCAGTATCACGTAAGCGTGACTTAGATACGCTAACTATACTTCTATCTGCACTGAAGACTATCTGCCACCTTTTTGGCCACTCACTCAGTTCCCCATCATCAGTGTGCACCGTTTGACTGCTAATCTCCAAAAAACTTGGCGATTTTGCTGTCTGCCGCCCTCTCCAGCTCACTGGCGAAGATGTTGAATGAAACCAGCCTCACATCCAGTCCCTCAGAGACACTGCTGTTGACCCTTCTCTGCCCTGAAAAGTGACAGTTTTGCCTTTCCTTTTGCTTCTTAGCCTGTCATCAGATTTCAGACCATGAAAGCACCTTTCTTCCAATCCCATGGAAATTTAATTTCTTTAATAGCTTTTCATGAGGAGTCTTGTCAAAGGCTTTTTGAAAATCCAAGTGTATTATGGCCACTGGCAATCGTTCCCATAATTCACGAAATCCTCCTTGTCCCTGTAAATCATCAACATATAGAGTTACCACATGAGAACTAAGCACACTTATCGTTTGGCTTCAGAATTAGAAGCACCTTTAAGTCGTATGCTTTTATTCCTCAATTGCATTGTGCAAGGAATAGTCAAGGTTCCCCTCCTATGTGATGTATCTGCTAGCAGAAGGTAAGTGATAGAGCCTAATTCAAGCTGCATTTTGTATATTGGTAGCTCAGAGCATTCTCTAAAATGAAATCTGAATAAAAAAATTTATTCTTTATTTAAATAAAGAAGTTGAACAAATATGTGATTTTTAAAAGCTAGTTGTTTAAGGTCTACTCAAAAGAAAAGTCTAGGGTTTCATCCTGATCGAAATAGAAAGTAACAATGATTGCCAGGTCAAACTAAATAGTCGTTTTAAAATCCGATATTATTATTTCATTAGATTGTAATATACTTTCATGCCATGTTAAATAGTTAATTCAATTTTGAAATAAAACATTATTTTAAAATGAAAAAGTGGCACACTTCATTATAAAATATTATATTAAACAAACTGTTTCACATTTTAGGGGGTTTTCTGTATTTGTTGGCTGAAGCTTACTGGCCAAATTCTAGTGTGAATTTACAAGTAGTTCCAGTTGATCCAAAATGGCATTATCAGCAAATGAATTTTTTGTATGAAAAATTTCAGCTACCTTTATACACAAATCTCTCAATTTGCAACTGTAAGCAAAATATATACTACAGTATCATGTGTTCTATTACTTGACTGAATATCAAAGTAGAATGTTGTAATTAATGCACAGAGAAGTCTAATTTGAGAGTAACTCAAGTCTTCCTCTCTAAACTGCATAGTCAGACTTTCAAACTGCTTGTCTCACCTACTTACTGACGTATCGCTCCTGTGGTTTCCATACTATTAAACTGAACTAGAGTCTAACTTGGTAATTTTTGGTAATTCTCATTTAGATATCAATCCTCTTAAAAGCAGAATTGTTTTGTGCCATACCTTTTTTCCTGTCCTTGCATCTGAAAATGCACAGAGTGTCACCTTTGAATATGCCTCATATTACATCAACCTTTTCTAATTTTTACTTATAACCTCTGAGGTGTCTATGTTACAAAAGGTTATTGTCAACATGCAGACCAAGAAGTCAGTCAGATGGGGGCTTTGCACAGGGTATAAATTTGGTATGAAATCACAATCAACTATGTATGAATCACTCTTTCAAAAGACAAATGCAGGTACTTGGTGATCTAACCACATGCCTCAGGGAAATTTACATGCCAGTGATGTACTCTTCAGAATTTAATAATGCATATGCATTGTTAATGTGCTACTTAGCAAACCTAGGGAATATAATTTATCAGTCAGGCAGAATTTCTCCTAGCTTCATTTTTTCCCTGTTACCTTGCTCTACAATTCAAAATGAATAATCATCTAACTTTTTTACTTAATAACAATGTATTAAAAAAAATCTTTGGTGTTGGTAGGGGAGCTTTTGTTTCTTTTGTTTATCACAGAGGATTTGGGCATAATGTTAAACAGTACAAATATTAATGGGCCTGCCTTTTAGCAAGAGCAATAACACTAGCGATAGTGGGGACAAAAAGTTAAGGGTGTCAAAATGTGTAAGCAGGGAAAAAGACAATTTCAGCATGGCAAAAATGAAAAACATTTATAAGAACCCGCTACTGACTGTACTTACTGGCAGGATTTGAAAATACTACCAACTGCAACAGGGATGCCTCCCCTGCATATTTCTTTACAGTACTACATAAACTTGTAATTTTCCTAAAAAGTGATCTCGTATTAGAGCTTTGTTCAATATTACAAATAACCCCAAAGGTTGCAAAATCTGCAATATTACTGGATTTTTTTTTTTTTTACTTAACAAAAGCTCTGGAAGAGGGGAAATAACAGGCAATCAGGCTAAGCAGATTCCATAGTCTCAGTGTATTATGTAGGGATATAACAAAGTACAATTCGTAAAGTCATGTCAAGGATCTCAAAATTGTTAACACCTTTCTAGCAGTAATTTATTGTAAAAGTTATGTTCAACATATAGCTAGTAACTATTTCTAAATGATAACAATGTTGTCAGAATACAAACAAACTCACTACATCCTGAATCTGCAGTGTGACTCCCAGTGACTTAAGCTTTTTGTTTACATATCTGATATACCACCTAGGATACAGTTATAATCTGTTGTTTTCATTTAAATTTTAAAAACAAATAATTTTCTCTTCCCTTTGAAAGTAAAATAAGCATCCCGGGTCCAGTTTATCTAACTTTCAAGCATAAAAACCAGAAAGTTGAAGTAATCTGAACTCAATTATACTTTTAATGTTAGGAAAATATACTTCCTCCATCCCTTTGATATTGAAACAAATTAGTCCATATTGTGCATTAAGCAAAAGTGAAAATTAAACAGCAATGACATAAAATATTATAAAAGCAACATAAAAAAAATTAGAAAGTCTTGAAGCACTAACATTCTGCAACCTGTTTTTGAAAGATGCTTATTTCCAGGCAATAAAAACAAACTCTAGCAAAACCACTTCAAGTACAATTTAAAAACATGTGAGTGACATGTAAGCCTAATCCTACTTCCAGAAGTGAGAGGGCAGCCTTAACAGAAGCCCTTTAAGAAACATATATACAGATAGGAGAAAGCACCCTTTGATCCTCGTGTTCGTATTCTTTAATCTTTAAATGCCTTTAGAAGTCTGGCTCTTGACCATTAAAAAAACCCAACAAACCAAACATTTTTCCTGAAAATCCTAGCAGGTAACTATGTTAAACTTTATCTGCTCTGTCTGTTGTAACAAAGCCATGATTAATATTGTATTAACTTGTCACAGTTGCATTCAAAGACAATAATTCCCAGTCATGATGCTAAACTTTTAGCACCTGGAGTTAGGAATTGTTTTTCTAATTAGGTTATTTCTTTCAATTTATCTTACTGCATGAAGCACATGGAGGTATCCAGCGTCCTAACATGTAGAACATCATATTGCTGGAAGATAAAGAGATTAACAGAAAAATCGCTATCATAAAACCAATACAAAGCATGTTATGTACTCTTGCAATTACACCTTTTTCTTTAGAGCTTTGGTCATTGCAGCAGACATGCGTATTTGGGTAAACACAACATTGCTGGAAAGTAGTTGAAAAATGTATCTAAGCTGTTAGCTGAGGCAAAGTGACCCACAACCATCTAGCAGAAGAAACACTTTTGGGTGGGGTTCTGTGTACCGACTTGCTTCTTTGATTATGTTTCTTCCTGGGACAGCTCTGATTTTGTATTGGTTAAATAAATTGGTCCTTTGTAGTGATGGAGGAGGCCTGAGCATTCAATACACGTGTTTCTTTCTATAGATCATTTTCTAGCCAAGCAAGTGAGAGGTCATTTGGCTGACAGATGTTCACTGAGGAGCAAGGTAAGTGCAATGTACTTAAATTATCGATTATGGATGGTGATGATGTGGCTCCCTCTACTGCAGTATTCTAGATGGTGTTGCTGGTCCCTGTCAGGGTTCTCTGGCTTGGCTACGAGAAAAAAGAAACAGTCCTTTTAAATAAAAAACAAAAAACCAACCCCAAAGATTACATTAATAAATTTGGCTCATGAAGAAATAGTTTTATGATTGTCTAGAGTAAGTCATGAAGATATACCTCATTTCAGATAGTAGAGCTGGCAGAAAGACAAAACACTAAAAGAGATTCAGGTGCAGTTGGAGCCTTATAGCTCCTTTTAAAGCAGGGAGGTGCCTTAAGGAGGTGGGGTGTTCCTCCAGAAGGGCCCAGATATGGTCTCATGTCTCTTAAGGTTCCTTTTCCTCCTGCTTCCATTGATTACTACTCTCCTTTTTCAAGTATTTTTCTTTTTCTTTCCTGTGCCCTAATCCTTGTTATCTCTTTTGCTTCCCCCACCCCCCCACCCCTTATTGTTCTGGGCTTATTTTCCCTTTTCGATCTTCTTTGTGTCACCAATTCTTTATAAGGCAAAATGCTTGGAAAGAGTTGTTGTCTTTTCTGACAATAGCGTTGACCATCGTCACAAAATCCTTAAAGCGGAGAAAAATGCACTGGTCCCAAAAAGCAACTGGTTCAGCGTCCTGATGCTGCAGTTATTACAGTGCACCAACACCATGAAAACTAAGCGTTAACCACCTTCTACCACCCACGCAACCATGAGAGGAAGCACGCTGGGGACCATGGGGCAGATCTACGTTTCTACATGTGCTCCGTCTCAGTGTGGTATGACAACAGTGTGACCTGTCATCCCAGTGCTACACAAAGCTGGTCTGCTCTCAATTAATCAAGCAGAAACAAATTGCTGAGGACTGGGGACTACATTTAGAACTGCTGTGGAAAATGGTTTGCACTTATTCTAAGCAGACTTACTTGAAATCAAGATGTAAATTTACAATTACTTTGCAGACACTTGGAATGACAGTGGTGCTTGTGCAGGAGGTCACTACCTGGTCTCTCAGCAGCAGAGTAACATCTGTAAATGTTACTCCTTTGTATCTTTGCAATATCAGTGAACATCTGTGATTTGAGCTCATGTCTAATTTTGCAGTGGAATTAATTGGCACTGAAGTTTCCACGTGGCTGCCTCCATCTGAAGCAGATGCAGAAGGTAACATCCAGCTGGTAGACGACTGCGAGTACCTTGTGCCATTTTCAACCACTCCAGCTAGGTCTATTAAAAGACGTATGGCTATCCCCTTAGACTCTCCCTGCCTACTAACAGGTACTTTCTCCTTCTCAGTAGACAGTTCATGAAAATGAACTACCCTTCATACACTAGTGGAAAGATGATCACTTGAAGAAAGACAGCTTTCTGAATTTAGCACCACATGTCTACATGCATGTGCATACCCATACCCATGGGCACAGGCACTAGATGCACTCTAGCGAGGGTGCAGAACTGCCCCCTTCGGTATCATCAGGTGCACAGTTGCAAGCCCCGAGGTTTTTTTCCATGAAATTCACAACACATGATACCTTTTGTGAAACCCCAGTTTCCAAATCTCCAGGTTTACATGAGAATTTACGTTTCTATTTGAAAGGAAGACAGGTTCTTAGCTTTCATCCTTCCAGATAAATATTTGAAAATTAGACCACTTGGAACTTGAAAAATTACAAGACAGATTTTAAAGTTCATTACATTTTAGAAACTTGTTATTTTTTAATGCCTGAAGCTGGCAATATAGCATAAGTCCTATCCTGCTGTCATCTCATAGATTTTACTTAAATTAGATACTAAAGGAGTTCAGCAGTCCTCACCAAAAAAATATGGGGCCATCTGTTTCCAAGAGTTTCTTCTAAAATTATGAATCCCCGTTGCAAGTACTGCCCAGCTGTAATTGGCTGAGAGGTAAGTGAGCCACCGCCTGAGGGGAGAGGAGAAGACAGCAAACAGAAACTTTACCCAGAAAATTAATTAACAAATTATACTTCAACTCTCTAGTAATTTTTTTCGATACAAAAGTGTTTCAAACTAATGAAGTGCATTTTCCATTCACAGAAAAATAAATGTGTTTAAAAAGTGCACCAATTCGATGAGCTAGTTTAACTATGAAGCAGGGTTTTCTTTAAGAGACCCTGTGTTAAGATTTAAGGAAGAATGTGGGAGGACGTAGCAGATGCTCCAAGACAAGTGAAAATTATTTAGGTGTACTTCTATTAGTACAAAAGCTGCACTGTATTATTACTTTGAACACAGGATATTCGAGACACACGGTAATAGACAAGTCAAGCTGTGATGTGGGAGTCTTCCTGCTGAAGTTACCTTCCTGAAACTATGAAGAAAGAGAACGTGTCAAACACAAGACCATTAAATGTGAAACAAAAAAACAGTAATGAAAATGTAGTGCGTAAAAGGAGACCCTGTCTCCTGGTAACCCTGTGGAAAAGTCAAATTTAGTGATAGAGATTATACCTTAAATTATGCATGAATGAATGTCACACCTAGAGGCTTTGACTTCTGAAGTTCAGGCAGCACTGATAGCAGATTTGCCGTGCAACTAGTCTAACCCCTCAACTGCTCAGTGTCAAATGCGTGAAAATGCCAGTGCCTACAGAATGAGCAATACAGGTATTTTCTGTCTGGCACAGGCACATGAACTCACATTTCTGATGAAAATCACTGTTCGCAGGTTACAGAGTCACATAGGCGAGATACTTATCATTCATGGCTACAGCAGTTCTGTTCAGAGATGGGTAATTACCCCACTACAATTTGGCAAAAACCTCTAAAACCGTGCACTTTGTCAGTGTCCCTTTAAAATCAGAACTATTTACTTTATATGTTTTTGACACCTGTGTTACATGTAAAATGAATATAAGCGATGTCCATAATTTCTGAAGACCCATCAATGTTCTAACATAAGGATTAGTTGGATTTGGTTCTGCAGAGCAATGCAGGAAGCCCATAGGCAATGTAAGAAGCCCTTGGATAAGGAAGAGTACCACCAGGGTCATCCAGTATTTGAGGAGGGGGGCCAGCTACGGCCCCCCTGCGTGTGCTCTGGATCACACAAAGGGGGTGACTGAATGTCAGTCTCACGATGAGCACGCGAGGGCTGGCTGCACATCCTTCCCATAACTCCACGTAGCAGGCTACCTGCTCTGTCCTGGCAAAAAGCCTTACGCACACCTCTTCCAAATTCTCCACAGGAAAATGGAGAAGAAAATATTGCAGTGATCCTAAAAATTAAGCTTCAGATAACATTCTTGGTCAGTGCAGATCACCAGGGTTGCATCAAGTCCTACTGCGATTGGCAGTGCAGGATTGCGTGGTTCCATGGCAATACAATTGTCACTGGATCATGACTGAATTGTTGGCTTTAGCAGGCAATTAAAGGAAGGGGTGGAGAAGGACATCTTTCTATAGTAGCCTATTTTAGATATCAATAAATCTTAGGGGTTTAAAAATTAAAATAGAAACTTACTTGAGAAAGGAAATAATTTTTAGACCCTGATCTATGAAAAGAATTAATGTATTTGGCACTATCTCTAATCAGTGAAGATATACCTCTGTCCCTACCTGAAATGCATTTAGTTTTAAAGCCCCTGCCTCTCCAAGGTGTGGATGTCAGCTGCACAAATATATCTGATAATTCCATACTGTAGGCAAATTGCCCCTATATCACTCCTTGCCTCACTGGTTTTCCAGCCTGCTTAATTGCCATACTGCATCATGAAATAGCATGCCATCCAGATACATTTAATGTATTTTTATTTTCTTTTAACAACTACAATAGATTACTAAACTGATTGCAGGTTATAATATAACTTATCAGCAAATAAACCGTGTACCGAAACAATTATCCTAGCAACTGATTTCAATGACAACTATTAGGTACCCACTAGAAGACCAGTACCAGTTGTATTATTTGATGCTTTGAAAATATTTTGCCCTAAATTTGAAGCAGTATAAAGAATAATGAACTGGACTTTATATCCAAACATGGTGGTATTTGTCTGCAGGGTGTGCTGCTGTTTCTGTTCAGTTATGGTGGTCAAAACTTTGTAAAAACTAGGAAGAGACTGAGGACAGATTGATAACCGCCTACAGATCAACACCTTACAGCATAACATTGCCCTCACGTATGTCAGTTTTGAACAGCAGCTTGGTGGAGCATATAATATTAGCACTCTGCATGGGTTCCTTCTCAAATAGAAAGAAAAGAAAAACAGCACCAAGTAGAGCTCTTGGCAGGGATTGGAGGTGCCTGTAAAGAAAAGAAAGGCTTATGGAAAAAATAAAGGAACGGGAAACATTGTGTCCCCAGCATGTGAAGAGAGATATGGTGTACACAGCAAAAAAAGGAGATAACAACAGAGATGGTCCTGAGCTTGTGAGGGATGGCAAAAATGGTATGGAGAGGAGCAAGCGAGGTGACACGCAGAACCACTGCCATGTACGGGAAGGGGAACAGCATGGCACGGAGAGTGTTCGCCATCATGGGGGTGAGCAGGATGAGAGTCCTGGTAAATCCATCGAGAGCTCTCAGCTTCCCTGTTTCCCCAGGTTTATATTCCACCACACACACCAGGGAGTGATCCCTGCTCTACCTTGGGCTAAGCATGAGTTGTTTCTCTGAGTTTAAGGAGAGGTCATCACTGCCATCTCAGAGATCTCAAGCCCCTGTCTCCCTGGAAGCTTCATGTTATGTGGCTCTCAAGTCTGGCTGCTGAAATATGAAGTGATAGTGAAAACCAAGCTACATTAAAAAAGCAGTGTTCTAAAACTGAAGCATTTTACAGTGAGAACTACTAGGTTAGAGAAATGCATATTGAACAGGCTCTCTAGTGCAGCCACAAGCATATAGGCAGTGATTTTCAAGAAAATAAACTCTTGTTAAACATTTGAATTCATGTTCTGAGTCCCTCAGACCTTTTGCCCTTTGTGCTACTTTACAAGCACTAACCTGGCCATCATGGGGAAAATTAATTTCTAGACTCACTTCGATCAATAAACTGTGGGCTGTCACAAACTCAGTGTATGCATACTTTAAAAATAAATCCACATAAACATAAAGCTGCTGATAAAACAGAAACTTCAGGAAAGAGATCTCTCAGAGTGTCTGCATTAAGAAGTCTGCAAAAAAGGGCTCAGAGTAGTAGTTCTAATAGGCTATTTATTCCCAGTAAGCTGACTGGTTATTATTTCCTAGTAAAAGCATACACATTCAGCAAAGGTTCATAGTTGAACTATACCCCTCTTGCAATGAAAACCAGTTGGCAGCTGAGGTCTGAGTCAGGGGATGGATTCAGCTTGGACAGGGCTCAGTGGGCACAACACTCCTCCAGTGTGAAACTCAAAGTATCTTGTCGTAGCAGAATAGACCACCTTGCCCCATGTCACCTCATCCTTGTCCCGATCTGCACTTTCATCAGAGAAACAACTTTTGGAAGATATTTCCCAGATTTAGTGCCAATGTCACTTGGCAGGAGATTAGCTCCCCATAAGGAACAAAGTTATAGATTTAAGAAGGAAATCAAGAAGCCTCTTCTTTTCCCCCCTGCATTTTAATTAGTAGGAACCAATCTTCCTTTGGCTCTCCAAGCAGTATCTGGCAGGGATGCAGAACTGAAACATTTAATTCTCCAAGCAGTGACCGTACTTGTTCGTCATCACCAGGCTACTTTCCCTTTGTCTCTCTCACCTATCATTAACGCTGACAGGTGATATCTCTGAAGTAAGAGAACATCAGTCATGCAAAATACAAATACTTTCTTTTTGTGACACCAATTTGCTAATTCAGTGCTGGAAAAAAAACTGGAACTTGCTTAACCCTATCCATCCAGCTCAAATTTATGTTCTGTGCCTCAACAGCTGCAAATATCTCATTGTACTTAATTAACAGACCATTATTATGACCTGTCTTTGCAAACCTTTAAATCAAAACTGTTTGTTTTCCACAAGAGATTATCTGATTTAAACAGGGATTGATTCAGGGAAACCCAATGCCCTGCGCTATGCAGGTCAGACTGTTTGATTACAGTTGTTTTATTCTGGATTTATGAGTAATTTTTTCTTTGCAAATTGAATTTATTAAACTGTATCATCAAAAAACCCACAAGCACTCATACTATTAATAGAAACACAATAAAACAGAAGGCAGGAAGCAGGATAACTGTGGGTGGCTACTACACTTTCAAAAAACAGGAGCATCTCGAACCCAACAAAATCAGCAGATGAATACTCCTGCTCTGTGGGAGCCAGATGGAACCATGTAGAAGAGTTTGATCGTCTTCAGCCCTGGCCCATTTTTCTTTTGTTTCATGCTTTTTTTTTTAATTTCTATTTTTTTAAGACTTACTATTGGTATGCACGGATCTATACTGTATCACATGAGAAACACCTGAATTGGAGATGCAGTCTGTCTGCGGTTTGGTTGCGAATCAATTTCACGGGTTATGTTTAGACTTTTCTTGATTTTTGAACTCTTGTTTCTGGTAGTTCTGCTACATGCCATTCCAGCAGCTCTCATCTCACTTCAGACCTGTATCTAAAAGAAGGCACAGTGTAAACAAAACATCCTAAAATGTAATTTATTCATAAATCTTACAGTTTCTTCTTTTTGCTGCTTTGTCATGTAAGAAAAACAGTAAAAATGTTTTAGTCATAGACTATGTAATTAAAGGGACTCTAAATAAACATGCATTTCTTGCTTCATTTCTTGCTGCTATACAAGTTCCTCTAAAACTGGTACAAGGAAGCTGCATGTCTGCAGACATGCAAAAAACAAGCAAAGAGGAAATTAATTATCTTCTGTTACTAAAATAAAGGTGGTTTCTCAAACCAATTACAGAACAATGAGCTACTGAATAAACAGTCTGTAACTTATTTTCGTACTCATGCTTAGCCCTTTAAGTATGCTGGATGCTGAGGAGGAAACAGAGAAGTAGTAAACTTAGCAATGGGGATAAAATGCTTTTTAAACACACTTTTACAACACCCTTACATATTCATTTTTCCAAGCCTGCACAAAATTAGTATATTAGGATATTTGATACTTACCAGCCTACCAGATCAATTATATTTAGGTCAGAATGACCTCAGTACTCATTAACATTTTGTCATGATTGTGTTTTTCTTAAAACTTAACCTTTCACTGGTTACCTTACTTACAGTGCACGTCTCATGCTTAAATTCTCCTTTGGGGGAATTTCTGAGAAAGGTCAACATTGTCTTCAGTCCTGTCTATACTGGCATGATGAAACTGTTTCTGTAAATTTTTCCACCTCACAATGTAAGGTTGGTCTGGCACCCTTTGTCACCAAGGTAAGGCCCATAAAGCATTTAGCACTGCTTTAAGGTTACTTCTGATCATCTCACCTCTATGAGTATAAAAGCAGCTCAAGTCAACCTCAGAGAAAGGACACACATTAATCGAATGAAGCAGTGGACTCTTCTTTCCACTCCCCATTAAGCTATTTGATTTCACTTGGTTTTGACAGAGTTACTGGGTATTTGCAGCAGCCCTATAAAAAACAGTTAAGACTCACAATCTTCCTCCATAGTCACATCTTGTGCCAAAAAATGAAAATAAAAGATATTAAAAAAAAAATCAGAAAAATGTGTTCATACTAAAGGGGAAAAGTGAAAATTGTTGCATTTGTCCCAGTGGGATAACTGCAGAATATTGGAATGATAAAACCTTACAGTTTTGTTCAAAATGAAAAAATCCTACCTATAATAGCCAGGGTTTTTTTTCTCCCTTTAAGAGCTTTCTGTTAGCTCTGGAAGACAAATTTGTTACTCTGCTCAGAAGACACATAAAGAGGGGTAGTGCACATACCTTGTACTTCAAACACCCACCAAAGCAAAATTTCCTAGACCACTCCTCGACATTAACTATTGCAGATACAGCTCTTTTGCTAATGGTTTAGCAAATTTTGCCTGAAGAGCTTTCAAAAGTTCGTTATCAACAATTTGTTTGCCCTGGGCACGCAGCCCCTGCCTGAGCAATGCTCACTGCAGGTGTGCCTGCCTGCAGCCCTGTCTGCTGGATGGACCCTGGATCTGATCCACCCCCTCGCCTTGGCTGGGGCTGCTGGTGTTATCAGTCCCCTGCTCTACCCACATAATTCAATGTCCAAGTGGAAACCAGTAATGAGTGGTGTCCCTCAAGGGTCTGGACTGGGACCAGCAGTATTTAATACCTTCATCAATGACATAGACAGTGGGATCGAGTGCACCCTCAGCAAATTTGCACGCACCACCAAGGTGAGTGGTGTGGCTGACACCCCTGAGGGACGGGATGCCATCCAGAGGGACCTGGACAGGCTCGATGAGTGAGCCCGTGTGAATCAACAAGGCCAAGAGCAAGGTCCTGCACCCGGGTCAAGGTAACACCCGCTATCAATACGGGCTGGGGGATGAAGGGATTGAGAGCAGCCCTGCCGAGAAGGACTTGGGGGTACTGGTGGAGAAAAAATTGGACATGAGCCAGCAATGTGCGTTTGCAGCCCGGAAAGCCAATTGTATCCTGGGCTGCAGAAAAAGAAGCATGGCCAGCAGGTCGAGGTGATTCTCCTCCTCTACTCTGCTCTGGTGAGACCCCATCTGCAGTACTACGTCCAGCTCTGGAGTCCTCAGGACAGAAAAGACATGGAGCTGTTGGAGCGGGTCCAGATGAGGGCCACGGAAATGATCAGAGGGTTGGCACACCCCTCCTGTGAAGAAAGGCTAAGAGAGTTGGGGTTGTTCAGCCTGGAGAAGAGAAGGCTCCAGGGAGACCCTATTACAGCCTTTCAATATATTTAGGGGGCTTATAAGACAGAGAGAAACTTTTTACCAGGGTCTGTAGTGACAGAAGAAGGGGCAACAGTTTTAAACTGAAAGAGGGTACATTTAGATTGGACATAAGGAAGAAATTTTTTACTATGGTGCTGGTAAGACACTGGAACAGATTGCCCTGAAACATTGTGGGTGCTCCACCATCGAAAGCGTGCAAGGATGGGGCTTTGAGCAACCTGATCTAGTGGAATGTGTCCCTGACCACGTTGGGGGGTTGGACTAGCTGACCTTTAAAGGTCCCTTCCAACTCAAACCATTCTGTGATTCTAGGATTCTATGATGCAAATGCTGTGGGTCTGCATCACGGTCAGCGAGGGCACTGCCTGTGCCAGGAGCACCCTTGCTCCTGCTGCACCCCAAGCCTCAGCAGCTTGCTCTTGGCTGTACCTGGCAAGTTCAAGAACAAGATCCCTCACCTGAGGAATGACCCTTCCTTCCTGTCAAATGTTTGTTCCAAAGAATATCTGAGATAGCAAAAGCTACAGAAGATAAACAACCAGGCACCTGGCCTCAAGTGTACTTTGCTTTTCTGTTGTGGTTATTGTTCTAGGTATCCTTGATTTACATTATATCGTTTTTCCAGAAAGACCTCAAAATTACCTGGTTAGCATTTTCCTTATTCCAGCATCTAACAAGATAGAAATTATTAATTCCAAACTCCAGAGGAAAGCTGAGGTATAGCAAAGAGTCACTGCACTGCAAGCTACTTCTTGGATCCTGCCCCACTGTTAACTACAGTCCATCATCCTTTTTTGTATCAGCTGTGGAGAAGGTACTGTATAATTTAGTAAAGCAAGGTATATCCAAAGTTGTTTCAGTTTCAAAAGTGTTGAGGCATTATCTTGAAAAAAGCCAAATCCTTGCCATTTCCAATGTTCCTAGAATGGAAATTGTTCAGAACCACTTAGAGAGCTAAAAAGCACAGTTGAAGGCTGTGTGGGAGTATTTGCGTATGCATTGGCAGGGGGAGAGGGAGGAAAAGAATTAAGATAAATACAGCACTTTTCAGTGTTCTGCTGAGCTTGGTGTAAAGTCTGCACTACAGCAACTTAACAATTCCCTATGGTTTTCTCTTCAAAACAGAATATTCAAAAAAAGGGGGAGGACAGAGTTGTTTATAACATTTTCAGTAATGTCACCTTTTACAGCCTCCTATCAAACAACTTCAAAGACTTTCCTGTTTTAATTATTCTATAACCTACCCTGCTAAGACTGGTAGAAAAACAAGTAGAATTACACATTTTACTAGAGAGAAACTGAAAACCATGTCATAAAAGCCCCCTCTGTGTGAGTTTGTGTGAATGGCTCTACAGGCATGTGTGTGGATGGAGAAACAGGTACCAGAAAACAGCAAGCTGAAGAGAGGGAAAGCATGTGCCAAGCAGTAGCATGCGAAAGTCTGCCAAGAACTGATAAACTCCAGAGACTAGCAGCCCTGCTGAATCCACAAAAACTGATAAACTCTGAACAGAGACTCTGCCAAATCTGTCCAAATCCACTAGCATCAACCATAGGTTGTATAACCCAGGCTACATCCAAGAAGGCTGCTATCTGCAAAACTACAAGATTACCTATTTATCTATGTATATAATACACACACATATATATATACAATGAAACAAATAATCTGGAGGGACTTCCTGAACACCCATCTCAAAGCCTCTGTCACATCAATACATGCCTCTGCTTCTAAGTACACAGCTGGGGTTGGTCTCCCAACTCTTGCTCCACTTGGGTACCGGTTAGTGTGCATGTTTGTGAACTGCGTGAGGGAATAAGTGAATGCAGTGTGCGATGAGTCCCTTGTTATTAATAACAGCATAATAAAACACTATCTAATAAATACTGGTGTGATCTGTGTTTCCCCCAGCCTGATCCCACCAGAGAAAAGGGGATGTACAATAATCCAGTACTGCAAAGTTTACCTCCTACATTTTTGTGGATACCAAAGTGTGGAGCTACCCCACCTTGGGGAGGGCGCCTGACATTGGATCCAGCCTTTCTAAAATACAGACTTAGGTATGTTTCCAATGTGGCATTTCTTAAGTGGCTGTCACCCTAAATGGAGGAACGCCCAGACCCAGACATGGGGACACCATAGACCGGGAGAACTGGTATCATCGCACGGGACAAACTAAAAAGCCACAAAACAAAGTATTAATCTGCTCAGAGGTGCATACTCCAGGCTCCTCGCTCAAGCTTCTGGACCACGTGGTCTGCAAATTTCAAGGCCCACGGTCTATTCTCGAGACCTTCCCAGCTGTACCAAGTCATCAGCATGCCCCTCTTCTAGCAGAGCCACCAGGACTGACTCACGTGCTCCTGCCAGCCTGGAGAAATCCCAGGACTACCAAAACCGATCCCAACACCAAACTGGCTTCTGTGGTGCTCATACCATGCTGGCTCAGGAGGCCACCAAATTCAGAAGACCTTTCATGTTTTTCTCCATTCCTCATATGAACTGACAACAGTCATCTCCAGGCAGAAGCTGCCAGGATCTATCAGGAGTCTGCTCAAAACAGGCTTCGTCTTTAAAGACGTGCTTTCAGCATTCTCCCAAGTTTTTCCCCACCCTGCCTCAGACATCTCCCTACTTCTACCTGCCAGATGGATGATTGGAGTGTAATTTTCCAGACAGTAACAAATTTAAATAGGGTTGCCTGTTTCCTGTAAACAATTGACAAAAAATGTGCTACCTAAACATTTGTGCAGGTACCAGCCCTGGCGAGCGTTTTTGATAGGAACAACGATATCTGCCGAGAGGGTTATCCTGCAGCGTGTTCACTTCCAACCACTTCACGGTCCACGTGCTTTGGAATCCCCTGGACTATTCTCAGGAAACTAAATGAAGTTGTTTTTCTGTTTCAGTTCGAGGTGTGTGTAGATGAGGACACATCAGATTGTTTATGAAAGCAATTAGATAAAATGGAAATTATGTTTTGAAATTAAACGGAAATAATTATTTAGAAGGAACACGCGTTTAAAATCCTTCAGTTTCGTTTGGGTTTGCATGACCTCTTGTGGTCAAATCTCTGCCTTGCAGTTCCACTTTTTCAGTCGCGGTGGGAGCGCTTTTGTGACATTTCTGGCTACGGCTATGCTGAACGGTAGGAGAGGTTTTGGCTTGCAATATTAAACGGCAATTTTAATGAAAGAAAAAGCTATGCTAACAGACATCTGGTGACAGTAAATAACTTTTCTCTGAACTTATGCTGATAAAAATAAGTTCTTGGTTTTGCTCTGTAATACTGTAGCTTAAGCGCAACAGTTTAGAACCATGAAATGGATTGTACTCTAATGCATCAGAAAGTTGCTTTCTAAGGGCATAGCCTCACCTGTTAATATGAAAAAAACACACAGGAAGAGCAGAGGAAGAGATCCTCTTATTTTAGCTGCCATTTCTCAGCCCTCCTGGACATCTGCCGGTAAAGCCAGCTGAGAAGTACCGCCTTGCAGCCTGGCGGCGGGACGGGCACCTGTCCAAGCTTCTCCTCTGGCCACGTACCAGCTTCTCCTCTTCCCACCGCACCGCTGCTCTTGCCCTCTACTGCAGGAGCGAGAAAGAAGTTCTCCAGTGCAGGTGCCACAGCTCCTCCTCGCCGCAGGAAGTTTTTTTGTGGGAAGGCCCCAGCTCATCCCATTACTCTTGGCAACATTAATCGTACCAACCACTGTAGCCTCACCGCAGACAAGAGGCACGGTTTGAAGGGCCCTTAGTTAACAAGGACAGGCCTTGCCGTCAGCTACCCAACTGGGAGACCAAGGCGCAGCAGGCCGGGGACGCTGCCACACGCTAGGCCCCGAGGCGCCCCAGGCCCTCTGCCAGCGGCGGGGAGAGGGAAGGCGGGGCAAACTCTGAGGCCCCGACAGGGAGAGCCTGCGGAGCACCTCCGGGGACCGGGGTTCAGGCTGCCGGGGCCGGCGCGGGCGGCGGGGAGGGGGGCGGGCGCTGCGGGGGTGTCGGGTTCGAGCGAGGCGTGACCCAGCTGACGGGCGCCGTGCGGAGCCGGGCGGCGGGCGCGGAGCCGGAGCTGAAGCCGAAGCCGAAGCCGGCGGGGAGCAGTAGCGGCAGCAGCAGCAGACAGCGGCGCGTGGCGTGGCGTCGGTAGCGGTGGGCTCTGGCGCGGCGTCTCGTCCACCCCCTCGTGAGCCTGGGGAACCTGCAGCTCAAAGCCGCCGCCAGCCACACCACCATGTACCCCGGCAACAAGCGGAAAAAGCTCTGGCGGGAGGAGAAAGGTATTACCGCTCTTCCCGCCTCCCGCTACCGGGGCCCGGGCCCGCGTCTCCCGCCTGTACTTCACGTTGAGTCGTGGGGGGGAGGACGGCTAGTGGGGTGTCCCGTCCCCTCAGAGCAGCTGCCGCCTCGCCTTGGGGTGTCCGGTGGCGCTGAGGGACGGCGTGGGGGAGGGGCGCGTGTGTGCGCTCCGTGCTCTCCGTCCTTGTCCCTGAGGTCTCCTACCTGGAACCCCCCCAAATCCCGCACACCCGGGGTGTCGTCGT
>JAVJGG010000055.1:16953291-16968800 GCA_035590195.1 Aviceda cuculoides
ACCAAACCAAACCAAACACAAAACCCCACAAAAAACCAAACCCCCAAAACACATGGGCAAAACTCACATAGTCAGTACTGAAAGGCTGCAAAATCCAGTCACATTTCTGACATAGGTTGGTAGGAAAAAATTACAGCACAGAGTTAGCTTATGGAGGCATTTCTCCTTAGTGCTGAATTTCATATACCATGAACCTTCTGTCCAGTTTACATATTTTGTTCATCACTATCACTTATACAAAGAATGAGGCTGTAAAGAATGCAAAGAGGAGTAATTATGCCACTGATTGGTAGCAGTTTGTTATTCCCCCAAAAATTTAATTCTGTGAAGGTAAATGGAATTGGCTGTGGCTCTGCTGTTTCTTGCTTGAAGTAGCATAGCTGCTGCATTATTGCATGTTTTTGCACTTCTTTTTGCAGCAGCGCTACTTTACTTTGTAGTCAGAATTTTCTATAGGTAAAATAATTTATTTTTCCAGCAGATGAGTGAAAGTGCATCAGGCAACAGTGATGACTGCAATAGTGAGGAGGATGTGAAGAGTAATAAGCGAGTAATGAGCAGGGAAAGTGCCATAAAAGCCAAAAGAAGAAGAGTGTTGGATTCTGACAGTGATCATGATGGTTCTGACGTAGAGTTCAAGCCTGATGTGAAGGAAGTGGCAAGCAGCGAGGAAGCTAGTAGTGGGGTGGATGAAAATGAATCCACTGACACAGAGACAGACGCAGAGAGTGTTGCAGAAAGCCCTGTAAAAGTCCCTTCTAAACGAAAGAGAAGAGAGAGAAACAAGCCTGCTAAAAGGAGTAGCTTAGAAAATGAACGTTCTGAAACGCCCAAAAGAGCAGCAACGGTTTCTTTAGAAGCCAAGTCTAAGCTGACATCATTTGCAGCACCTGAAACTTTTGAATCTCAAGCAAATGCTTGCAGTGGAGGCACCAGTGGCTTCGCAGTGTGGGAACATGAAAAGCTTGATTGGCTGCAGGAAGGGAAAAAGAAAGATGCACATAGGAGACGGCAGGGTGACCCTGGTTATGACCCATGTACTCTGTATGTACCTGAGGACTATCTCAACAAGTGTACGCCAGGAATGCGGAGGTGGTGGCAGCTGAAAAGTCAAAACTTCGATGCTGTGATTTTCTACAAAGTTGGAAAATTCTATGAGTTATATCATATGGATGCAGTCACTGGTGTAAACGAGTTGGGCCTGATCTTTATGAAAGGTACTTGGGCCCATTCAGGTTTTCCAGAAACTGCATTTGGCAGATTCTCTGATGTTCTAGTGCAGAAAGGCTACAAGGTAGCCCGTGTTGAGCAAACAGAAACTCCCGAAATGATGGAAACACGCTACAAGTCAATGGCCCACCCAACAAAATTTGACAAGGTTGTACGCCGAGAAATATGCAGAATCATCACCAAAGGAACTCAGACGTACAGTGTTCTGGACTGTGATCCCTCCGAGAACCATAACAAGTACCTTCTGTGTGTTAAGGAAAAAGAAGACTCCTCTGGACAACGTGTTTATGGGGTCTGCTTTGTTGACACGTCGGTGGGGAAGTTTTATGTAGGCCAGTTCTCCGATGACCGGCACTGTTCGAGGTTTAGGACTTTAGTAGCGCATTACACTCCCGTGCAGGTACTGTATGAGAAGGGGAACCTGTCTGTGGACACACAAAAGATACTGAAGGGCTCACTTGTTTCTTGCATTCAGGAAGGGCTGATCTCTGGTTCCCAGTTCTGGAATGCCTCTAAAACACTAAAAGTCCTTCTTGAAGAAGGATATTTCAAGGAGAAACAGAACTCTGAAAATGGATGTTCTCTGCCCTCTGTAATCAAATCTTTGACTTCAGAGAGCGACTCACTGGGATTAACTCCTGGTGAAAACAGTGAATTGGCTTTGTCAGCTCTTGGGGGATGTGTCTTCTATCTCAAGAAATGTCTGATTGATCAGGAGCTGTTATCGCTGGCAAACTTTGAGGAGTATGTCCCTGTGGATATTGATACTGCAAAAACTACAAGTCCAAGTAGTTTCTTTGCCAAAACTGACCAGCGGATGGTGCTGGATGGAGTCACCCTGATGAACTTGGAAGTCCTGCAGAACGGAACCAACGGAACCACAGAAGGTACTTTGTTGGAAAGGATTGATTCTTGTTGTACGCCATTTGGGAAGCGGCTCCTGAAACAGTGGCTCTGTGCTCCGCTTTGTAATCCTAAATCCATCAATGATCGATTAGATGCTGTTGAGGACCTTCTGGCAGTGCCAGATAAAATGTCTGAAGTTAGCGAGCACCTGAAGAAGCTTCCTGACCTTGAAAGGCTGCTCAGCAAAATTCACAGTATTGGATCGCCACTTAAAAGTCAGAACCATCCTGACAGCAGGGCCATCTTTTATGAAGAAATCAAATACAGCAAAAAAAAAATTGCGGACTTTTTGTCTGCGCTGGAGGGGTTTAAAGTAATGAATGAAATTGTTGATGTCATGGAAGAAATTGCCAGTGACTTCAAATCTAAAATCCTTAAGCAGCTAGTCACCCGCAAAGCCAAAAATCCAGATGGCCGCTTCCCAGACTTGAGTGCAGAGCTTAAAAGATGGGATACTGCTTTTGATCATAACCAAGCTCGAAAGACAGGAGTGATTACTCCAAAGGCAGGTTTTGACCCTGACTACGATAAAGCACTACAGGATATTAAAGCTGTTGAGGAAGATCTTCACAAGTACCTGGATAAGCAACGTAAACTGCTTGGATTCAAATCCATGCTCTACTGGGGGGCAGGCAAAAACCGATACCAAATGGAAATACCAGAAAGTGTAGTATCACGTAATTTGCCTGAGGAATACGAGTTGAAGTCGACCAGGAAGGGATATAAACGCTACTGGACCAAGGAGATAGAGAAGATGCTGGCTGCCATGGTTAATGCTGAAGAGCGCAGAGATGCAGCACTGAAAGACTGTATGAGGCGTTTGTTTTACAACTTTGATAAAAATAGCAAAGACTGGCAGACAGCTGTGGAATGCATTGCTGTGTTAGGTAAGAGATTTTCTTCATTTTTGCATATAGAAAAAATACTCTTCTACAGTAAATGATGAAATCTGATCTGGAGAAGCAAAAAAGGCTTGTTGCCAGCTCTTAATTTGTAGTTTAAAAACTCTGATTGTGATAACAGTGTTGATAATTAACAGTGATCACCTGTTTCCTTCCTGTCAGTAAATGGCAGAACAGTTGTTGGGTCCTGATGTTTGCAAGCTCTTTCTTCGTTCCTGTTGCGTGACTGTAGGTGTGCAGCTGAGTATTTCTCGCTGTTCAGCATAGCTCATAGATGGTGGGTCTCTTGCTGCTTCTAGGATTCTTGTTTATGGATTAGTTGCTGCTTATTAAATGAAGGCAGTGATGCAGATGGAGGTATAAAAATCTAACCTGCTAGTCATCTTTCCATCTGAGCAGGCTGCTTCCTCAGCAGCCTTCAAAAATAAAAGAAGTGGTCATTGTCACTGCCTTGAAGAAGGTAGTCTAGTAGGAAGTCTTCCCCAAATCTTCTGTAAATTTCTAGGGTAGAACAGTCTCCTGCATTCCCTTCTCGGGACTGGCGTACTCTTGTACTGTGAATTTTCTGCTAGGCATGAGGCACTCTGGGATGTCTTTGTTCCAGGGAAAAATGAAAGCACTCTCTGAATGCCACTGGGGCAGAAAGGGGAGGACAGGCGGGCAGCGAGTGTTGTCTAGGAACAGATTGTCTGAGCAGGCTAGAGAGCTGGGAAGCAGTCACATTGGCTACGCTGCAGTACCAGGGCAAGTACTGAACTGATTTTCAGCAGAAAGGGAGACAGCTTTCAGGCTCAGCTGTAATACGTGTACACGAAGTCTCTAATATCACGTAACATGGTCTCATTTTGTAGGTAATCAGCTTTTAGAACCTTAGAGCTAGGCTAATTGAGGGGGGTTGTGCTGCTGCTTTCTGCTAGGCCAACATAATTTTAGTATTTATATAAATTTATTCTGGCAACTTTCAAGCAGTATTATGATTCTTAAAGTAATTCATTGTCACAGAAGCTGATTTCCTCTTTACTTATCCTGTTCCAAATTAAAAACCAATGCAAGAAAATAACATTTTATACATGTACATTAAAAAAATAGCTTTTGAAGTGAAATGATGTGGATTTTAAAGACTTAAACTAAAAACTAGAGGGGAGGATTTTTAATCTGGCATCAGTAGAAACCTGGAAGGAATGAGGAAAGACATCGTGAACATTCCCACCTTTTACTTGTTCTTCTGGAGTACTTCTTGGGTGTTTTCCTTAACAGGAAAATGGAATGGAAATGGAAAGTGGTGTTTACAAAAATGCTATTCAATGAGTAAATGCATTCCAGTGAATGAATAAAGAAAGGTTGAAAGCGTGACTTACTGGAATTTCTCTTAATCTTATAGATGTCTTGATGTCCCTTGCTAACTACAGTCAAGATGGTGATGGACCACTGTGCCGACCTGTAATTCTGCTGCCTGTGGATAGTGCTCCTCCCTTCCTGGAACTTAAAAATTCACGCCATCCATGCATTACAAAAACTTTCTTTGGGGATGATTTTATTCCTAATGACATTGTGATAGGCAGCAAAGATGAAGATAGCAGTAGCGAAGCTTCCTGTGTGTTAGTAACTGGCCCGAATATGGGTGGCAAATCTACGCTCATGAGACAGGTGATTGACTATCTGCGTAAGATTGAATGTTCCAGTGTACCTCTGTGTTTTGCATAATTACATGACTGTTTATAAATGTCAAAGGAGGTCCCAGGAGTGGTCTTCAGGGTGTGCAGCACAGTACAGCAATTACACTGTAAAGATAAAATATCATCTGGTAGAAAATGCCTATGTTTAGATAGTAGATTTTCTACTTTTGCTTACTTTAGTGAGGAATAAGTTTTATTTCTCTTAGGAGCGATGGTTGGAAAAAATCTTTTTCAAGTGGCCTTACCCAGGATTTGGCATCATCTGGCAAAAGATGCTTCTGCAGGTTAAACAAGATGAAAATAGAGTTCAGCGGCCACTGGGAAAGCAACAGGGAGTTTGCTTTATTAACACTGCTTGCGATGATAACTTGTGTTTTGAAGGCTTTCGGAGTACTCCAGTCCTACTTGAGATTATGACGCTGCAGCCTGGAGCTGTTAAAACAGTGGGAAGCTTTATGCACTCTAGTATTTGTTTTAGGGGAAATACAGTTTCATTCCCTCGTACTCTGTGTGGAACTGAAGCGCCAAGCAGATAGTAAAAATTAAAATGTTTTAATGTGTCTTCTGCAGGCTGGTCTCCTGGTTATAATGGCTCAACTGGGATGCTACGTACCTGCTGAAGTCTGCAGGCTTACACCGATTGACAGAGTATTTACAAGGCTTGGTGCCTCAGACAGAATTATGGCAGGTGAGTTCCTGAAATCCAAAGTGCTTTTGCCACCGAGCAAGTTTCTTTTCTTGCTTTGAGTGGCAAGTTGGAAAGGGATAGTCTGTTGATTTTGGGGGGAGAGCTGGGCAACTCTTTTGTTGTCTCTTGTCGTTCAGAGTAGAAACAGGATTGTAGTTACGCTTGATTTGTTTGATACGCTTGTCCATTATTTTTGACAGACACATAGGATCACTTTTTAATGAATTTTAATATTAAAAGCCTCCCTTCCAGCTGGATGCAAGTCTGAGGAATATCTTTTTAGATATGGTACAGCTGATTGTGTTCTACTTATGGGTATCTTTTTCTAAGTGTTCTGGAATAGGACAGTGATGTTCAGGTAGCTGTGGTAGAGGAGTTGTTTTTTACCTTCTTGCAAGGCCCAGAGGTCCCTTGTTTCAATCAGAATGCCTGCCTTATGTCTGAAATCTGATTTCTTCCGACGGTGAAGAGAGAGGCAGGGTTCTTTCTTGGAAGCGGTAGTTGACAGTTCTTGGGAGTATTTTGTTTCTTCCCGTGGAGGGGAAGATGGAAGTGGAGGATGACCCAACTGCTGGAATGGGAAAGTCTGCCTGTGGTGGTAGGCAGTGTCACGGGGCTAGAAGAACAAAGTATTTTTTGTGGTCAGAAGAGTAGTATCACAACTCATTTAAGGAGGGTGCAGATTTTCTGTGATCTTTCTGCTGAAAAATGTGGGTCAGTGAATATGAAAGGAATTAAGCCTACTGAACTTGTTGCACATAAGGAATTTGGAAATGAATCAGTCTGAGTTCTTAATTAAAAAAATATTTACCCTTCCCCAAATCAAGGCTTTTCTTTGCAGCTAGGGAATTTTATTATGGGTTTCTTTGCCCAGCTATTTTCCATTTTGTTTAATTTCAGTACAAAAAGAAATCTTAAGAATGGAAGAATACTCAGGTGCTTATGGTAGAAATAAAAACTGACCTTTCTGCAAGAGAGAGGTGGTCTAGAAAAATGTAACATTTTCAACTTCTTTTTCTGTCAACTGAGAGCTAATTCTTTTCCAAATAAGTGCACAAATTTTTTTTTCACATCATGAGGCTGAATGCTGCGCAGTGGAACTAACTTTGAAATCTCTTTCTTGACACATTAGTCTCCCCACTGTGTAGAAATGAAAGCACAGTGAAAGTTGTCCCCTGGCAGTCATTTTGCAATGGGTGTCAACAGGACTTTTATGAAGTAAATTTTAAGTAGTATCATTTTAAAATTGGCTATGTAATTTTAGGGGTTTATTTTCTACAGTGAATAAATGGTTATTCCTAAACATTGTTAAAACCGTAATAATGGAAATTTCCTTAAATAAATGGAGAATATCAGGATTGCTGGACACTGCTTAATAATTCATGTTGAAAAAACTTACGTTAGAGCACAGCAGTGCTCATGCAGCATGAATACAGGAAGTAAATACTTGCCTGCTCTGAAATTACATTAATTGCTGCTGCCATGTGATTATTTGGAATGAAGCCTGCAAAGAACTAGTAAATCTGAGACTTTATGCATGTGGATTTACCATGTACAAGGGTCTGAATAATTGTGTACTTCTGCTTGTAATCTGCTCAAATACAACTTCAGCTCTAAATTTCAGGCCTCGTATTATCTGGGTTGCTAGAATTCCTGTAAGATGTTCAGCCCTTAGCAGCAGCGTATTTCTTTTGTCATATCTCACTCAAGCAGAGTGCATATCAGTACAGCCTTAATTATCTGAATAATTCATTACCTTATGACATCAACAACCAAACCAGTAAGTCTAGTCTCTTAAATCTTTTTTAAGATTTTCTGCCTGCTTTTTTACACTGAAAAGCTGCACACTTTAGGCCTGCCTCTTGCATTTAAGAGCAAGAAGGGGCAAAAGATTCTCCCCATCTTGTATCCTTTGTGCCCCTCTTTTTGTCCAGCTGGCACATCTGACCAGTCCTATTAAAAGTAGACAGATAAGGTGGCCTAAAACTTACTCAATTAACTGTACTTGTGCCCATGCCTGTACTCTTAAGGAGCCAAACCCTGCTTTTTCTGGCAAATGGAGTCCTACCATTTTCATGTTGGAAAAAAAGCTTTATGTTTTTGTTCATCTTCAGTTTGCTGTCAAGTTTCATTTTAGCTTGACCAAGACTCTAGTGCAGATTAAATGGGATTTAGTTGTGGTTTTCAGATTTTTGTTTGACTACTTCATGGCTTTTTTTTTTTTTTGTCATTTCTTTTAAAGGTGAAAGTACCTTCTTTGTTGAATTGAGTGAGACTTCCAGCATTCTCCAGCATGCAACAGAGCATTCCCTTGTCCTTGTGGATGAACTGGGTAATTATTCTATTTAGTAATAGATGGAAATTAAAATCTAAGATTGAAGACTAGCTGTAAGGTTGTTGGGCTGTTTAAATGGCAACCAAGTACACAGGGGCAGCTTCATCATAATACTGCTAATGTTTAACTGGTCAGTATCTATGCAAGTCTCTCTCAAAATGTGTACTTCTTACGGGCCCTGGGAACTAATACAACACCTCCCACCCCCTAGTCCTTACTAGCCCGTTTCTAGCTGAGTTTTCCTGCTTTCCTTTGCATAATTACTGGCAGCAAACCTTGAGCAAGCCGGTAGCAAGGCTCAAGAGAGCAGAAATGTCTTTTTCTGCAGTGCAGAAGAGAGTGTGATTGTTATGGGGCAAATACTTGGGTCACTACTTACTGCTGTTTGTTGATCTTCCACACAGTGAAGAGGGAGAAAAACAAACAATACAAATTGATACATGGCATTTGCCTTTAGAAAAGCATCTTTGCTTCTGTTTGTTAATCTTGGCAATTAAAGGTGGGGGGGTCTATTCTCAGTAGCAAGTAAACTATGGATTGAATTTACTTTGCCACTTCTGTTCCCGAGTGTGCCAAAGCTTTTCCGTTTCTTCTCCAGGCAGAGGCACAGCTACTTTTGACGGAACAGCTATAGCGAGTGCAGTTGTGAAAGAACTTGCAGAGAAAATCAAGTGTCGGACTCTGTTCTCCACACACTACCATTCGCTGGTGGAGGATCATTCGCACAACGTGGCGGTGCGGCTCGGCCACATGGTACGTGCAAGTGTAACGTGCAAGGTGTGAGCACCCAAGTATGGAGTTCTCCTTCTGGCTGGTACATCTCATGCTGCGTGTGCTTTTCTGCACTCTTCCACCCAGAGTCATCCATGTGTCATTTCATGTGTTTATTAGTCTGTAGGTAAGTGTTACATACACTGACTTGTAATTTACTCTTTCTAGGCATGTATGGTTGAAAATGAGAGTGAGGATCCAAGCCAGGAAACAATTATGTTCCTATATAAGTTCATTGAAGGAGCATGTCCAAAGAGCTATGGCTTCAATGCAGCAAGACTTGCTAATATTCCAGAGGAAGTTATTCAGAAGGGGCACAGAAAAGCGAAAGAGTTTGAAAAAATGACCCTTTCACTGCGAGTATTTAGGTAAGGACTTGTTTTCCCTTTTTAAGCTGCACATTGCGTGGTAGGCATCCATCTTAAAAACGGGGCAGTGGCTTTAGCTCAGTCTCACAGCAGAGGGGGCAGCTAAAACTATTTTTGTGACTATCAGATGTACCTCACAAGCAGTGAGGGAGGGAAGTACTGAAGCCTGACTACAAGAGGGCAGATATAATGAGTAATGCAGTATTAAGCCTTGGGTCACCCTGCTACTCTCTAGGGCCAAGAGCTTATTTCCACAGAGGTGCGGGGCAGGCTGTGAGCCGAGCCAAACCGAAGGAATGCCTGAACCAGCCCCGCGCTGACGGCTGTTGCGCAGTGCTGGGGGGGGCACTGGGGGCTGTTACAGTAGTACTGGAGCTGCTGGGGGCTGCCTCTGCAGCGGGCAGTGACAGCTGCTGGCAGCTGTGACGCCAGGCACGAAATGGCACGTCCCTCTCCTAAAGCTGTGCAAGTAAGAGGAAGCTGAGGCTCTGCGCCTCTGTGTCCGTGCTGGGTAAAGCTGATCTCGTTATCTCCCTCAGGTATCTCTGCCTGGTGGTGGATGGTGCAACAAGCGAGGCAAATGCTGTTCGGAAACTTACCGCTATGATCAATCATCTTTAAGGACGCAAGTGTTTTTGTACTGGCGGTTTCTCAAAAAGGTGGTATCAGACAACGTTATGATCTAATAAACTTTATTTTTTAAAAATGACCATTTTTCCATTGTCTTTCCTAGGAAATTAAACCCTTTAATTCTTACCTACCCTCTACATAATGGTTATTGAGTACTCCACAATATATTAAGTCTAGATGTTATGGTACATGCATACACTTTCAGGCTGTTGATTACCCACTGTCACCAATACACATAAATGGAAAAAAGCTATGAAACTGTATAGGGCTGTATATATACTTGTCTCAGCTTCATTAGAGCAGGAAATTACTTTAGATTTCCAGCAGGTTATGTAAGTAATGTCCAGACTGTTCAAAAAAAACTATGAACAGAGTAAAGTACAAGACTGTTTTGAGGAGACTTTCTACTGTGTACTTTAAAACATAGTAAAATTTCTTTCACAAAACTTAGTTACATGGGTACTTTGTTTTATAGTGCATTATAGTTCTAGGAAGTCTCATTAAAACACTCGCTTTTTTTGTTAGGATGGTTTGAGTACAGACTATTGCTGGGGCAGGGAAGGAGATTATTCTAACTTCAGAGGACACCAGAAAAATTGCTGGATATAATTTAAGATTAGTGTTTTCTCTTTCATAGAAAGAACGTACATACTGGGACATGAGTACAGTTACAGCAAGTCTAGGTGTGCTAACAAAACAGGACACATTCAAGTACAATAAGATTTTTTTTTGCTTGAAATTAGAAACAAACTACATGAGATTAAAGCATTAAAATCATATTTCTCAATCTGAATAAATGTTAAAAAATCAAAAGAAATGCAGAAGTGCTAGCTCACATTTTTTACCATGTTACAAAAGCAATTGGTACCCATGTCCATAAAGGCAGCAACAAAGAATGCTGCTTGTCTACAGAATAGTACTACTGCAAATTGGACTGCGTTTCAATGCTACTTGTAAAAACACCAGCTTTCAGAAGTTGGTATCTGTACAAAATTGCAGCTTATTTTTCTTCACTTCTGTCCCTTCAAAGTCTTTGTTTACACAGTAATGCTAAAACGCCCAGTTCTGTTATCCTGAGTCAACATATTGCCACTTTCTTTTTTGGTAGGTTGAGCTCCATAGTGTCAACACCTCACACATCCGCTTTAATACAGTCTCTTTCTGCAGAAATGGGCAAGTATAACTTCCTCCAAAAAAAAAGTTTTAACAGTTATGATATTAGAATGGCAGGACTTTCTTTCTGAAAGGAATTCAGTTGTGCTGCAATGTATTAGATTCTATAGGTGGAGCAGAGTCATATAGTGTATCTGTATCATGTGTAGGCTCTCCAGCAAGCGTACAGGGATTAGACAGTGTTCCAGCACCACAGTCACAGAAAAACCTACAAAGAAAGAGAGCTCTTTAGTTTCTGCTTTACTTGCGTCGTCATAATTGCTCAACATACTCGTTTGAAACGTACCTATCATGTCTAATGAATTCTACGTCATGTCCTTGATGGCACTTCTTAATGCAGTTCACACATATGGCATTACGGTCTGTGGTGTTACAGGTGTGACATCTGAAGTAAAATGAATCGCGTTAGGCATGAACCAAATACTGATGGGCTGAGTAAAGGGCCGGGGGAGGGTGTAGGGGCAGAACAGCACTACAGGGATGTGCACCGGGCTGTAAAACCTGAGAATTTTACATGAACTGGGATTTCATGGCATACTTCTGTTGCTTGTTTTGAAAAAGCAGTTCTGCTGTATAATCCTTAGGCTCAGGTTCACAGTAACATTAAATTCTGTAACAGTAAATTCAAGACACTGGGAACCTTGATTAACCCTCTTCTGTTACAGCTGAGGAAGCGTACACATTTGTGTATTAACAAATGGCAACTGTTTTAGGGGTCTTACTAGAAGAGAAATTGCATTTATTTGAAAACCTTACTGTAGGTGACAGGAAAGAACCCCCTACCTGTAGAAGTCATGCATCGGATAGCTGGTGTAACTTGAAATCTTGTATAGACACTGGCCTCTACTGACCGCTTTTTCTATGGCATCTTGATTGTTCATTATTTTGTTATCTGTTGGGGGGGACGACAAAAAAAGCGGAGAACTAATCACACCTGGATCAATGGCTTTTTTTCTTGAGGTGTTAAATCAGAGCCACCCCCTCTTTTTAAGAGCTAAACCCACTAGGAACAGTTAGTTCTATGCCTGCATTTTAGCCTTGGCATTTAAGCCTATCAAATCCTCAGTGCCAGGTGACAAGGCAGACACCCAGACAGTGCAGTGCACTCCTCCGACCAGAAAGACTGTTCCTCTTTTCAGGCACTGCATAATGTACCTGATAAACCTTCATTTAAATTCTCTTTGTGAACTGGTTTGTGAATAAATGGTTAGAGAAACAAGCCTTGGTATCAGGCTTAAGTCTTCTGTTGAGAAATCTGAAACCCAAACGTTTGAAAGCCTCTTGTCTACCACTAGGACTTTTACCCAGCCCTTAGAAAGCAGAAAAGCATGGCTTTTCCCCCAGGGGAGTTGACAAATAAGGCACTTTCCACCACAATGGAAGTGGGAATTAGATCTGCCCACCTCCAGCAGTTAAAAGACGTGTCCAAGGCACAGTGGATTTGATAATCCTCTCTGTTACTCAGCTACTCCGTTTTCTGTCAAGTCCCAGAGTGCACCTCAGACTAGTTCTGTCCGCTCTCAGTAGCATCACAGCACGGGCCGGTGCAGGCAGGGAGCCAGAGCTCGTGTTTTAGGTGGTGTAAAGAATATACAGGGAAAGCCATACCGAGTACAGCCAAGCAGGCAAACATTCTGCAAACTGAACCTTTTTCTTCTAAAATAACCTCCTGTGAAGCTGTCTGCCATTCAAACCATCACTCCAATCTCCTCCAAGAGGATCTTGTCTCATGCACACTTCCCCGCTATACATGGGAATTTTACGTATGTAAACTGTTCCTAATTTCTGAAAAAAGTGATTTGGGATTATGAACATTCATGCTTTTAGATCCTCAAAGCCACATGAGGCATGTTTCTTTACTGGACACTTGTTTTCAGATATGTGACAAAAGACTTTCCACTATACTAACTTAGAACTGGAATTTGAGGTGGGCCAAAGACCAGTAACCAGTTTGGAAACAATTTTGACACAGAAGAGCTAATAACAGAGTTTTAATATGACAGGAAAACCTTAAGTTACCTTTGAAAGTGTCTGGCTGTCTAAAAATCTAAGATAGCTTAGCTTGGCTTATTAACCTTCAGCTGAAACTCTTCATTACAACTCAGCTTAAGGTGATACCAAATCTGAGCCAGAAATGGAAAAAATGGTACGACAAACCCAAAACCCATCACCAAATAAAAAATGCAAAGTGAACAAACACAACCAAGGAGGGCTCAGGCTCACCTTTCATCGTGACATTGACACCAGATGCTAGAAATAAACCTCCAAAGCGGTTGTTGAAAATCTGATTGCCTTCTAATGTTGCAGTTGCATGATTTGTTATTTCAATACCTTTATTGGGTCAGGGGAACAAAGGAGAAAAGAAAGTGGGGAAGTTAAATCCTTAGTGATTGTGCATTTGCACCTCTCTCACGACCCATAGTTGGTTCATTGTTTTTAAACCATCATAAACTCGGGGGTAAAAAAGGAAAAGGACACAGCTAGAAATTGCACTGTAATTTGCTATAAAACTGAGGTTCTAATACTTCTGTTGAATCCTTTCAAAGAGCTACAGCTGACATGCATGGTTTCTGGTAGTAACAATACACTACTAGTTTATCTGGTAATAAAATGGTGCTCTGATCCTGTATTTTCAAGGGGGATATGATTTTCGGGTGCTTAAAGCTGTCATCTTCACATATATTTGGAAGTTCTTGTGCACATACCTTACCCTTAAAATATCTTTTTTAAAGAGTTCTCAAGATGGGCACCTAAAATTCATTTCTTTGAATCTTAGCTTTTATCAGTAACCCGTGTCTTCCAAGTCATTTGTCCAGGACTGCTCTTGACAGCAACCTATCCTTCCCCCCCACCACACTGAAACAACACCTTTAGAGGCTCTTCTCAGAAAACTTGCTTCTTCTGAAAGAAAGATGGGAGAAAACTCAAGAATGCAATTTTAGGTGAAATGGAATGGAATGCAAGACGTATGGAACTGCGATCATTAAAACAGTAAATTGCACAAAAATCACTAGTAATCATTCTTCATCTCTTCTGCAGTAGGAAATGCTCATTTTAGTAATTTTTCAAGTTTGTTCAACTTGAGATGCAATTGAAACCTCTTTAAAGTATACATTTGCTCTGTTTTCTAGGTTTTAAAGCAGTGATAAAATATTCAAACCAGCATCCAGCAGATAAAGTTGTCTAGGACATATTTATAGTTATCAATTCTAAAATAATGAAAAAGTATTTCACAGAAAAACGAGAAGGCAGAATATGTGTTGTTTCTCAACACGTATCTTCAATTCCAGAGACTGCTGTAAAGATAATTCTGGCTACAATTCTGAATTCTCAAATGATTTCTAGAGTATACTGAAGGGTATCCCAATCTCTGTTAAAATGTCTAAATACCGTAGGGTAACAAAACTCATGAGTTAGCTTTGTGAAGAACTTACTCTAAGCTCCAACGCTTCAAAATTTGATTTAAACAACACAAACCTGCAGCAAATCCATCGAATATTCTATTTTTCCTTAGCACAGGGTGGCTGTTGGTGCTGATAAGAACACCGGCTTGAGCATTCCTGAAGATATCATTCTCTTCCAGAAGACCTACGACAGACCAACAAACATGACATTTGAGCTTGTTAATATTTCCTTACCTGTAACCATTCTGTGACATATTTTCAAAACATCTCATGTATCATCATCCTGCTAATTCCCTTCAGTTGAGGAACACCCACCAATAGCACTGAAGTTAGTGATAAAAGCTTCAAGTAATTCTCAGTATATAATCACGTAAGTGTATTTTTTCAGTGTACAGAATAGAATTTGGGATTGCATGCACCATTATACAGAAAACTCCATTTTATTTTTGAGGAAACGCTAAGTCTTTTCACTTTCCAAATTTTTCTTCAATTTTCCTAACATCTTTCTGTTCTTGTCTTCTAAAACCAGCAGCCTGCCAAAGCAAAGCTTAATTTGCATTTTTGTTATTGCAGGACAGGATTACTGTAAAATGCTTAACTTAAAATTTAAGCTCATTCACAGCAAGTGATTATCTACAAAATATCAGAAGCTGATACCAGGACACACAACAGTCAGGGGATTTCAGAGGAGGACCACTTCTAAATTTACAAGTATACCAGAGATTCCTTAAAGATCTGTCATCTTTTCCCCCTAGACCTTTGAAAGAAGCAGAACCCGAACTATTCAGATGCAGAATTTTGGCTACATGACTTGAATTCAATACTGTCTTTCAGTCAAATGGCAAAGCTTACAAAAGCCGATGGGATAAAAGGACTGTCTTAAGCAGCAATCTAACAGTCGTCTTGGATGAGATTAATAACCTCTCTGCCTCCCATGGATTTCAGTATTACTGATGTAATTAAGGCTAAAAAGCATCAGTGTACGTTCATTATAACTATTTTATTACTTGAGAAGACAAGAGCTAGGTTTCTAAAGAGCACTTTAAAAAGGACACTGCTTAATCTGAAATTAAACTCTTATCCAGAATATTCAGTATATGCCAGTAAGGGAAAAAACTACCTCTTCCCCCATTAAATATACAGATGCCTCCATCTCTTCCATCATGGATTTTATTTCTTCTTAGTGTAGGATTACTGTCTGTTTTAATCCATACACCAGCCATTGCATTATCAAAAATTTCATTGTCTTCTATAAATCCAAGCCCTAAAATTGAAGGAAGGGTGGAAAAAAATAAAATCAAAAAGGATAATAAATAGGAAGAGATAATATTGCAGAATATAAACAATTCTGGATAAATGTGAAAAGCAAACCTACCAGAATTATAGACAAGAATACCACCATTCTGACCACCCCAGATCTTGTTGC
>JAVJGG010000055.1:16968900-16998756 GCA_035590195.1 Aviceda cuculoides
ACCACCATTCTGACCACACCAGATCTTGTTGCGTCTAATTTTGGGGTTACTTCCAGTTCTAGAGAGAAACGTAAGCAAAGAAGTAATTTAAAACATTTTACTATCTCCCAAGGCCAAATGCTTAAAACACCTCTGCAGAAGCGCCCCATAGATCTCACTGCTTAAGAATCTTACTAAATACAGTTATTTCCAAACATGCAAACATATTTTAGCTTTACAGACTTCTAGTCAATATCCAGGCTATATTGGTAATAACTTATTCTTGTAAGTTGAAGCAGAGGATATTCAGACATACTGGATTTCAAAACCAGTTATTTTTAGAAACAAATTTACAAGAGCAGTTAAAAAGACACAAGAGAGCACAAACCAAGCTACCTCTGTCTTGCCATAAAATGAGAATATGTTTTACCTTATTTGAACCCCTGAGTACATGTGATTATAGATGTCATTGTCTTCTAACACGCCATGTCCATTGTCATAAAAATAAACTCCAACCTAACACATCAAGAATTAAGTTATTAGTTCCAAAGTAATGAAGTGTAAAACCACAGAAGTTTCAACTCTATGGCCCCCTTGTAACCACAGAGCAAAACTCACCTGTTTCCCACTGTGTATTCTGTTTCTCCTCAAGACTGGAGTGCTCCCTGTTGTCACCCAGACTCCAGCCAAGGTATTGCTGTAAACTTCATTTTCCTCAATCACACCCTGTCCTTTTTCATGCTAAATGCAAGACAATTTAAGAGTTGAGAAAACCTGCTAACTGCCAGTACTGTTTTTCTGGCTGTAACCATCCCTCCCCTACATGGCTTCTTTACTGTAGCAAAGTAATTCTTTTCTATTTTAGTACATATTTTCACTTTTTTTTTTTTCCTCCAAATAACAGTACGTCATGATTTTGAACGTTTGCCAGGAAACAAAGAACACTCTGCATGCAAATCATTATATTTTAAGGCTCTGCAATAGTATTTGCAAATCTCTGCTAGCTGTAGATAGAAAAGGTACCTCCCCATTGCCATGCAATCAGATGAAAAGTGTGGTACCTGGCACTTAAACCTACACCCAGCCCTGTCCACCAGACTGACAAAAAATTGGCACGTCTCTTAAGGTAACTATCTTTACCAAGCGTTTGGGCTTGAAAGTAAAGCAACAGTATTCTTGGTCAAGGTAAGCTGTTCTGGTTGCATTTACAGAATGAATAGATGAAGCTGCACGCTTGCAGCATTAGCTGAACCTTAAGTAACTTCTGGTAGAAAAAAATACACAAATATTTCTCAAAATCTGGTATTGCTTAAGGGAACCTGACAGCTCTTTCAGTTCAATTAGCAGAGCCCTTGCATACGCTGGAAACTGCACTTTATTCCTCACTTTTACAATACACGACCGTACAGCAATTGCAATGTATATCATCCTGAAGGCAAAAAAAAAAAAAAAAAAAAAAAAATTTTCTGAGGTTAGTGGTAAACACATTACACTCAAAAAAAGCTGAACAGACGACTTTTTTTTTTTTAAATAATGACAAACTACTATGAAAACTAAGCCTTTAAAAAGCTTTTAACCAAGAAATGGTGAAATTCTGTCATCTATCCCATTTTAAATTTTTCACTCTGTAATAGAAATAATTTAGTGACATTCGTAACAGCCTTTATCTTTCAAATACCAGCACCAGGTTCAGTCTATTACAATTAACCTAGTTTATAACGTAAGAAATTCAGTCATTTTAAGTACAATCAAACATTTTGCAGAGTACCCTTTTCCAACGTTTATAAGAACAGAAAACAAGTCTGTACGCCTGTTTGTAGCTAATACTTACTACATAAATTCCACCATGTTGACCATCATGGATCTTGTTGTGTCGAACTATGGGACAGCTGTTTGTTCGAATCTGTATTCCCGCTAATGCGTTACCTGTTAACAAAAAGTGTTATTTAATACAACCTACATACTCATTTTTCTCAGAATTCAAGATGCAATAAGAAAATTAGCTTACCATAAATGTCATTTCCTTCAATAAGGCCTCTTCCATCACCAAAGATATAAACACCGCCTTGATTCCCATTAAAAATTGCATTGCCCCTAAGAAACAAAAGTATTCACATTATGAAATTATTATAATACACTGTACAATACTATACATGTATGTAATGTCTAGGACTGTACAATATTCAGATTTAAAATAGTAAACTCATGTTCTGTCACTTTGAGAAACACATACTTCCAAGTATACACGCAAGTTAAAAATGCAGTTTGACTGAACACAGACAGCAATTTCATTTTTACATATACCGGAGTATTTACAGTTCATCATAAATACATGAAATAAAATTGCACTTTTGCCATCCCCACCAAAACTCTTCTTCTAAGTAGTAAAACACCAATGAGGAAAACGATACCTTATTGTTGGGTCGCTGTTTGAGGTAATCCAAACACCTGCAAAATTGTTTGCATAGATTTTGTTCTCTATGAATTGTCCTCTTCCTTTTTCATGAACATAGATTCCTCCAGTCTGGCCGTGATGGATTTCACACCGAACTACTGTAGGATTGGCATATGCTTTCACTTCAAAACCTGCTATCCTGTTTCTATGTATGTTGCAGCTTTCAAAATAACCCTTAAGACACAAAACATGCAGTTTCCTGTAAGAGTCCTTTTTAAGATGAAGGCTATTCCCTACCCTCCCGCCCTTCTAAATACAATCCTTATTTAAATGGAAACAGTACCAAAATTGGCAATATGTAAGTACTTATACAGTTAATTAAAACAGCTACTGCCACTATATCTTTTTTTTTCCCCAAATAAAATACTGTTTCAAAGACACTGTGTTTGCATTGATAATTTATTACTGCCCATGAAATGCCAAGAAAAAATGGCAACTCTGGGTATAGCACCTCAAAGAGGACAGAAAATCAGGTTTCCTTAGCAGCTCCTAAGGCTCAGACTCCTTTCAAAGGCCACGAAGGTGACAGGTCTAATATAAAAAGGACAATGTTATGGAGAAGAGTACCTACTTATTTTGAGACCCAGAACCATACATATTTGGTAAGAATATGATTTATTTTGGAAGAAGTGTCCTCGATTTCTTTGAAATAACTGGGCAGAATGAATACGTATGTATGCTGGAGATGAGTAATTTTTCCATTCAGGGCTGGATTGGTCTGAGTGGCCAAGTGGTAAACTTCTTTCCCCCTCCCCTTTTTTAAACGGTGTACACTTCCATTCAGACATGGCAATAGTAGCAGTAGGCCTGCAACAAAACTGTATTTAAACAAATGCTTTAAAAGCAGCATAGCTATGGGAAAAAAAAAAAAAAAAAAAGAAAAAAGACACCAGACATTCCACAAAGCCATTCCAGGTATGCTCCTTCTGCTGTGCCAACAAGCACTCGTGTAGCAGCACAATGAACTGGTCCATCTGAAAATTCATCTGGCAAAATTGTTTTCGGCCCAATGACTTCTCTGATTCTAGTTCATACCAGGGCCATGCAAAGTAACTGTGTCAGTCCTTTCAGAGCATTTTTTAGAACATTGTGATACTAAAATTCAACCTATTCTTTGAGGTGAACTTTAATGGTATTATAAGCCCATTTTGCCCAACTAAAAGAACAGAAACAAAAGAACTGAAACAGGGAAAGCATCTCTTACTGGAGATGGTACGTAATCGCCCAGTGATTTGTTTTAGTCTGCGGATAGCTCGGATGAAGGCTCTTGAAAGCTCAAGACTATCTCCAGCAGACAGCTGTGGAGGGCAAGACTAAAACCAGCACACATGACGTTCAGAGCAGTACCCTGCTGCTGACAAACAACCCAAATTGCACTGTCCATTACATCCAAAAACACATGGTGGAAAGATAACGGGAACCAATCTTAGTTCTGTCTTTTTTCCTAGATGTCTGCGTCTCTGTGCTCTGCAAAGCCATCTATAGTATGAACAAAACTATATGACTCCAGCTACAGTTTTAGCAGTAGCAGTCCTCATCATGCAAATGTTTACCTCTTTAATGAACCAGTAACATGTATATAGGTAAAACATCTGACCCAAAAGGAAAGGGGCTGGACCTTTGCTGATCTTTGTCAACGTCACAGGCACCTCACCCAAATACTGTTTTTCCTGCAGCCATTTACGTCTCACTAATCGTGAGACTTGTCTGACTTGCGAACTACAAAAAAGCACAATTCCTCCCACTGCTCAGTGTAACTGGATTCCAGTGTCTGTACTCACATGACCTACTACCATGAGCACCTCAGTCCCAGAGTTTCTACCACCTACCACATGGAAATCACTCAAGTTACTGCCAACCTATGTAGAAAGCACTCTGTTTCACTGTTGTATCACTTGCGTGCTGTGAATTGCTAAGGGACTTAATCAAACATATTTTGATTACAAAAAAAGTAGAAATACATACAGTTCAACAAGGAACTCAAGACAGCATGCACTTCTCCCTAGTTTGACAACTGCAGCCAGGAAAGGCACTGCATTGATTAAACATCTCCAAAAAGGTACTATCAGTGTGCACACCTTGGCTCCCCAGGCCCCTCTGGGTGACAATTAAGTCAAATGGAAAAAGCCTACTTTCTGTCAATATTCAGAATATTTTTTTTTTCACGGATTTAGGATTGGATTTCTTCAGAGTGAGCCAAGATGTCTTCAGAGTTCTCAAGGAAGCTACACACTAACAGACAGGGGAATCTAAAGGAGGTCTCCTCGGAAATACACTTTCATGCCAACAGGCAGTCTTTGGGACTTCTTATCCCAAAAGGAACCACCTTTCCCCCTCATTTTCACTTAAAATGAAGCCCTCGGAGAAACTTAAATAGGATGACGATTTGGTATAAAGTAAAGCTTAATCCGCTTAATGGAATACATACTTTCAATTTAAATATTACTATACATGTTCTGGTACCTTATTTACTTCACACATTTTTTTCCCGTTGAGTGCCAAATATGTTGCGACTACAGCAAGATGAAGGAAAAGAGGTATTTCGGAGGCGCTTCATCACAGCCATTTCAGATGCCATGTAGAAGTTGCAAATAAGCAGAGCCTTTAGGTGGTCAGCAATATCTTTGCAAGCTTCAGCAAGCACGGTTATTTAATAGTAAGGCAATTCTGGTACAAATAGTTTTAATTCTTGAAAACAGTACCATATACTAGGTAACTTTTAAAGTTGCTTGGAAATGAAGAGAAGGCTCCTTCACTTCTGCTTGTGTCCCAGTGTATCTACATAATATGCAGCTTCAGAGAGGAACAGAAGAGGTACCTGTAGATCAATTGTACTGTGCCCACTATGTCCTAGAATACCGTAACATCACTTGACAGCAGAGTAGAAGTGTAATTTCTTCAAAAAGTAGAAAAAGGAGCCTTCAAAATGATTGCTCTTCTACCTTCTTGAAAAAAGTAGGACCACTGATTCAGAAGAAACTGTGATTTTGCTGTAAGCCGATGTGAAGGAAGTGCTCCCTCAAAAGGGGGAGAAGAAAAAAAAAATAATTATCTATATCTCAGATTCCTTTATAAGGATGACTGCTAGGTCAGAAAGTCAAGGCTTTCTGCTAGGCAAGATCCTCTAACGTCCAATATTCATAAAGAGAAACTGAATTAAAAAGGCCAGTCTACCTCAAGCAGAGTTAGCTTAAGCTGAACTGCTGACTTTGAGCTGATGCAGTTAAACCCGGAGTATTTCTGCACTTGTTGAGACCGTGTCTGAACACCACTTGTGTGCACAATTATTAAACTGAATTCAGTTAAATCAACGGAATTGCTGTTTGTCAGAAACACGTGTTCTTCCACAGTCCTGAGCAACCACCTCAGTCCCAAACTGCCTATTTCCTATGCTGTTCTCTGTTGAAACCAACAACTTCTTTGGCCCAAATTCACCCCCTAGGGAGAAGGGCTAAACTTATCTCAGTCTTTAAGATGGCCCCAGGCAATCCCTTCTATCTTTTCCAGCCACCACAGCCGCTCCCCTTCAAAAGGCATTGTTGTGCCTTTGAACTATATCCTCTCAAAGACATCTTTTTTTTTTTTTTTTTTTTTTCTTCAAGTGATGAACTTCTGGATCCCAAGAAATTACATATGGGATCAGACAATGTCTTCTTCTTGGGAAGTTAACTATTTTGTTAACAAGGAAACAGCATTTCTAAGTATGGAGTTAAATGACCTATTATCCATAGGGCCCACTAACGCTGTTTGCAAACCCAAAGCTTACTGCCAGCTCCATGCATAACCAGTAATACCATTAGAATCAGCCTCCTCCTTTCTTACCACTTCAGCCTAACAGCGCACACGGGCTGCCCAACCTGCAGCTCTTAAGCTCCGTCCAGCTGTCGGGCAGCTCAAGCCCAGATCCCTTACGGAGACTCTGCCAGGCGGCTATTAAGGTCAGGAAGGTCAATACTCCTCCTCCGCATAGAGGGATCGCAAGCATTATATTGCCTACGGCTCCTTCTAAGAATGATTTTCAAGTGTGCTGAGTATTTTACCTGTGTTTTGTGATCATTTCTGGTTGTAATTCATTGACTAGCAGTAGAAGAACCCGGAGGACGCAGCACCTGGCAGTGCCAGGATTGCTTAGTAAGAAAAAGAGGCCCCTGTGATTAGTAAGGAAGAAGGAATAAGGGATGCATGTGGAAAAAAATATTAAAATCTTACACAAAAATACACAGTGTAAGGAGGCTCAAAATACCTTAGCAGTAGCTTTCTGCTTGAAAAATCCTAAATATTAAAAAGTAGCTCTGTACACCAAATTCATTTAAAATACCACGCAAAACATTAGCTGTGGGCACAAGATGACAGCTACAGTGACAGAAAGCGTGGGCAAGAACGCACCGCTGCAGCCTGTTAAGATCTGAGCAGAGAAGGTTATCGCCAACAGACAGACACCACAGTAATGGTAACGTTGATGTTTCCACATGCTACTTAGAGTACAGAAAAAGTTGGTGGGGTGACAAAGAAGGGTTCCTGTGCAGCTGGACAAGCTCAGGTGACTTTTTACATCATGAATAACTCAGTAATTGAACTTGGATTTTTTTTGTTTTCTGCATTTTATCTAGTCTAACAAATACTGCTTTGAAATGCATTAGGGTTAAAACTTGTAACTGAGAGGATTTTGTTCACTGCTTTTCTTCTCAGAGGAATTTTTTTCCCCGGTATTTCAAAAACGGCCTTTTTTCTTTCTCTGTCTCAAAGATTACAATATTACAGAAACACAGAGGTATTTCATGTTATTGTTAAATTGTGCAAGCTTTAACACTTCCTAAATATTTACTGACACTTGTATTCCCAACAGGGTAAAAAAAACAAAACAAAACAAAACAAAACCCAAACAACCCAGGAGGCCAAGATAGAAAGAAATGAACCACTAAAGAGTATCTGACTCTATCAACTTAATTAAATAGCAATAGTAAGTGTGACTGACAGCATAAAAAATATGTTTATAAAAATCTGCCTCCCAAAGCCTGGAATGGTCTTTATTTGAGAGTTGGGAGATTTTATAAAAATCCAAATGCAGCATAAAGAAAACCACATTCAAGACACAAAACAAACCCTTTATTTTTAGTGCATAGGAAAAATTTGCTATTGCAGCAAAAGGCCAACTGAATTTTTATGTAGTCTGTATAGAAACTGGCATAAGTTTAATTTATATTTTTTTGGACTTTATATACACACTTCTTTAAAATTATCCAATTTGTAGTATTTAAAAGACTGAGCTGCCAACTAGTCACAATCACCCAAATTAGATACATGCTACTATGCTCTTCTTCAATCAAAAAGAAAAAAACAAGCAATATAGTGCTATGTTTCTCATTTGGGAGCAACGAAAATGAAGACTGTCATGCCTAGATCTCAGCTTTAAATGAAAAAATTATGCTTATTCTTACAGTAAATCAGAACTTCTCTGTTGTTTGCATACAACTACTAAATATAATTTATGACAAATGTCTGGTAATTCATCTCAGGCAACTGGCAAGAGAGGTCAGCGTAAGGCACTGAGGGCTGCCAATGCCATGCTGCATTTTTAATGCCTGCTTGTTAAACATTTGGCACAAGCACTAAGGCAAGCATCAGAATATTGCCAGTTTAGAAATAAGAGGTTAAGTTTCTACAAGTATCAAAATACAAAGAACAGTCTGAGAGCATGAAACTAAAAAACAAAGCACTCTTGAACCTTTCAGAGCCAGCACTGCAGCACAGAAACCCACGGGAAAAGAATGTGTAGGGTAGGAATTCAGGACTGGAATGTACTTATCCCACTTCAGTCACAAGCAGTTAAAAAAAAAAAAAAAAAAAAAAAAACCCACACACAAAAATAACATAAGGCAAGCAAGAGAAGTGAACACAGCAAATCCATTAATTTGTTTAGATATGTAGGATTTGTATCTGAAAGATACCATGTCACTTAAAGAATATGTATATATTGCCAATGCTGTCATTTCATCAACTCTATCACCAGCACGATACAGAAAAGAGGACTTTGAGATGGGGGGGGACACCTTTCAAAGGAGTTTATGACTAGGAAAGATTTCAGTAATATTTGCAGCTGAGATAAATACTATTCAAGTTCTCTTTAATGTGCTAGTGTTTCCTTTAAACAAACAAAAAAATTATTTCTATTCCATCTTGCTTGTGATACCACACTGATCACAGCATTGGAACAGGCATTCTGCTGGTAAGAAAATAGATCAAATACACTTTTATTTAACATGAGTCAAGTGAATTCAGTCTGGCTTCTTAATTTTTTAAATATTTCAATACTTATATATTTAATATGTATACTTCAGTACCTAACCAAAAAGCAGCTCCTAGCCAGACTTTCCAATTAACCCTCAAGCCTACATAGAGACATCTCCCCTCCAGGAGTTATTGAAGCACTCTCCTTTACCAGCTTTTCTATAGCTGAAATCACTTTATTACATGTTTCCAAGCCTGTTTAAGTCTTGAAGGGATATATGGATATATGTATTCACTGAGGTGGATTAGGAGTGCTTATACAACACGTTAATACAGCTTAAAGGAGGCAGTGGCAGCATCCAAACAATGAGATAATATAAAACAAAGACATAACATCTTAAGTTTGCCACCACTCTTTGCAAAATGGCCGAAGAGCTACATCTCTAGGGAATATAAAATGACCTAAAGAAATCTGTCAGAAGACTGCTAGAAGGGCATTCTTCTGGGCTGGTATAATCTTGCCCAACACAGAAAAAATATGCTCCTTAGGATGTAACTAAGAGTGGAGAAGAGGCACCGTACAGAGCAGAATCCCACCACGTTTGACCTTCCACTGGCAAGAGGATTTTATGCCAGCAGCAAAAATAAAAGCACTCTGTGACCTGTTTACCTTCCACTGAGACCAGGAAACTGCAAACCAAACAGCTACAACTAGTACTACACTGCTCCTTTACACCTACCTCCCCAGCAACTCGGGTGGAAAGGAGAAAGACCTCACTAATTTCTATCCACAGTGTATTTTCTGCTAAATACTACTTCCAGACTGCAAACACTCATCAAGAATCTGACCAGATTTGCGTTAGAACTAAAGCAATAAGTACTTACAAGGGAAGGAAGATATCCTAACAAAGGGAAAAGAGATCCACAATTCAGTGAGCCTAAAAACACCCACTCAGGGATCAAAATATCAATTTTCAAAAACCAGCTGCTTCTCTTCTTCCTCTTACCCATGATAAAACTACATGGGGTTTTTTTTTCTGAAAGCTTGCTATGTTATGTATTAGCTATAATTGCATTAATCATTCATCAAAATTATGGAAATTTATTTCCCCAAAGAAATGTCTTATTACAAGAGATTATTATTTTATTCAATAGACATCTGAGACCTAGCCAACAGTTCCCCAACACATAACACACAGTGTAGAAAATTCTCATGTAGAACTTCAGTAGCAAAGCTAAAGCAATTTAGTACCTGAATTGATAAACATTTTATTTAGGAATAAGATTATTTTTAAATGGTGGGCTACAGTTTCCTTCAAGCAAGGATCGAATGAGTCTAAGTTAAAAATGAATGTCTACTGTAGTTAGATCTCTGAACATACTCAATTGGGGAGGGCAGGGGGGGAAGGTGACAGCAAGGTGAAATACATGAGGGATACAGAAGGAAGAGTGGATCCGAAGGTCAGAAGATAAAGTGAGAAAATCAAAATGAAATAACAGCGGTCCAGTCTACACCCAAGCAATGTCTGCAAACGTGTGACTTGGGATGCATCCTTCTCAGCTAGTCAAAGCCATAAGTGTCTAATGCTTACATTTTTACAAGTCTTTTTTACAAGATTATTTGTCTTTCTCTGGGACTAAGTAAGATCTACCAGCAAAACTACTACTTAGGTAATAAAAGACATTTACTTATGAAGAACACCGTGGATATAACATACCAGGTCTAATTATGGTTTCTTGCCAAAGAACAGGGCTAGCATATATTTAGCCATAGGTGAGAAGTGTGTCAGGTAGTAAGGCTAGGAACAAAACGTATGGAGGGGAATATGCACTAGTATCCCAGAGTACGTGAAACACGCACTGGTTTGGCTGACCTCATTCTTCAGCAGCATTCTGAAATCAAGTCTGTTACAGTGAGGTTTTCATTACAGCAGCAGCACAGCACCACAGAAGAGGTTCCTATTTATCTACAGCACCTTTAAAAACGCAGCCCCCAAAGCAACCGACTATATAGTTTATTACTCCCTACCACCAAAGTTATAGGCAATCCATATGTCAGCGACCTCCATCTGGACATTGAGCCATTAACCACTATCCTCTGGACGCAAACATCCAGCCAATTCCTTATCCAACAAACAGTCCATCCATCAAATCCGTATCTCTTCAATTTAGAGAGAAGGATGTTGTGGGGAACCATGTCAAAGGCATTACAGAAGTCCAGACATATGCCATCTGTAGCTCTTCCCTTGTCCACTGATGTAGTCACTCCATCATAGAAGGCCACTAGGCTGGCCAGGCAGGACTTCCCGCTGGTGAAGCCATGCTGGCTGTCTCGAACCACCTCCCTGTCCTCCATAGGCCTTAGCAGAGCTTCTAGGAGGATCCGTTCCATGTTCTTCCCAGGCACAGAGGTGAGGCTAACAAGTTGGTAGCTCCTAGGGTCCTCATTTCTACCTTTTTAAAAATGGGTGCAAATGTTTCCCTTCTTCCAGTCACCAGGGACTTCACCTGACTGCCATGACTTTTCAAGCATCATGGAGAGTGGCTTGGCAATTGCATCAGCCAATTTCCTCAGGGCTCTGGGATGCACCTTGTCAGGTCCCATAGACTTGTGTATATTCAGGTTCCTCAGGTGGTCATGAACCTGATCTTCTCCTACAGTGGGAGGGACTTTGCTCTTCCAGTCCCTGTCTTGCCATCCATCTGCTCGAGAGGTGTGGGAAGAGAGACTGACTGCCAGTGAAGACTGAGGCAAAAAACTTGTTGAGTACCTCAGCCTTTTCCTCATCTGCCGTTACCAGTTTGCCAATCTTGCACATCGGGGGGGGTACGCTTTCCTTGACCTTCCGTTTCTGGCTGACATACATGTAGAAGCCCTTCTTATTATTCTTTGCATCGCTTGCCCAGTTCAGCTCCATCTGTGCCTTGGCCTTCCTGGCCCCATCCCTACAGAACTGGGCAGTGTCCCCATACTCTTCCCAGGATACCTGTCCCTCCTTCCACTGCCTGTGTGTTTCCTTCTTGCCCTTTAGTTTGACCAGCAGGTCTCAACTCAGCCATGCCGGTCTCTTGCCTTCCTTTCCTGAATTCTTACACCTGGGGATCGAGAGCTCCTGCACTCTGCGGAAAGCGTCCTTAAAGACCTGACATTTTAAAAGTGACTAGAAGAAAAGTGCTCATTTTGCCAGCTGGGTGGGGGGAATTGGGACTTTGCCATTCAAGCAGGAAAAACAATAATTTGGAACTGTTTGGAAGACATGCAGAATATTTTTGCTAAAACAAATCAGCAAATAATCATCTTTTATTTCAATGGCAGAAATCCATTCTGTTTATTTCAAGGGCTATGCAAGCTCATTACTTGCTACTTTACATGTACATGGAAGTTAGCACCTTCATCCACAGAAACAAACATTTTTATGAAAGAAGGCCCGAATTCTGAAATGAAATTCTGTGTTAAAATTCCACAACTAACTCCATGCTAGAAAAGTCCTCTTCCCGAGAAGCTGGACATACCCTGGTCAGAGATCTAACATTAAAATAAGACTGATTAGGTCTCCACAGAGCATTTTATTTCATTTTTACACCTTCCAGCACCTTTTTTTTTTGTTCTGTTTCAAAAGAAAGAGAACGAAGTGATAGTGTAAATGTAAGCCTACCGTTTACATCCTATTTCAAGAGGTATTTTGTCACTGCAACATAATTCAATGTAACAGGCTGCCAATCAACTGTAAAAAGCTTGCTTAAACCTCTTTCAGATAAAATAGTCTCTAATGTGAAGTTGCCCACAGAAGGGCAAGAGAAGAACAGTAAGCATATTTTAAGATACCTGTTCACATGTAAAAGCATGGGTTTTTTTAAACATTTCTTCAATGATAGGCAAAATTTGAAGACCTCAGCTTTGCAACATCTATTTTTCTGTCTTCAAAAGAAAACATATACGTTACCATGCCATGGTCAAAAGTGAAAACGCCAACATCACGTCCATGGTGAATGTGATTCCGTCTGATAATGGGATTTCCATGGTTTTTAACCCAAATCCCTGCTAATGCATTATTGGAGATCTCATTGTCCTCATATATTCCCTTGTAAATAAAAATGTAAATTAAGACAGGAATCAAGAACAGTAAACAATTTTATCAAAGTAAAGAAACTGATATCGAAAAATACCTGTGCATGGTCTGTAATATAAAGTCCAACATTTTCACAGTCGCTGATGTTACAGTGTTTAATAGTAGGACAAGCTCCCTGGCCACTAACACATACTGCAGAGCCAACTGGAAGAAAACAGTACAGTTACCATAGCTTCAAAGCAGAGAGTATTTATAAATAGTCTGGCTGTGCTTTTGCAAGAAAAGTTAGCATGAACTGATATTTAAAAAAGATTTGGCGTGCATAGTGCCAAAGCACTGCAAGGCACAGGCAGAAAAACACTAATGTCATCATTTTGCAGATGCAAAAAAACCGAGGTAGGAGTTGCTTTAAAAATCACTCTGCCAAGGTTACGCAGCTGCATATGATTGCCAGAATAGACAATAGTTTACATAATAATTCAAGCTTATGAAAGTTCTCACTCACTTATTTTCCTATGTTAGGCCAACTGTATACTGACTGTTCAGAACAAAGGACAACAGATATATAATAAAATTCAATGTTAATTACTGCTTTATTTTACTTCCCTTTAAACTTTCATAACCCAGTACTTCAAAGAGCCCAAACAAATAATAATTCTGTAGCATACCAAGACACATGTCTAACTAAAGATGAGCAGGAGACAAATAGCACAATTTTAAGTACAGAACTACACATCAGAAACCAACAGGTCTCTTCCCAGCTGAATTACAAAGCTCCTTGCCACAGCTCCTTGGATGATTTCAGCTACCATACCATTACCCAAACCCCAAACTCTTCTCAGGCAACTAGAACTCAAACTGCTCAGGACTTTGTCAGATCAGCTCAATTCCCTGAACTCCATGAAGTAAGAAAACATGAAATTCTGTGGCCACTAAAAATCAATGGCAGATTCACAGTGATTTCAGAAAGGTAAGACCTCATCTCAGGGTGTCTGGCCTACATAATGCACACCTTCCCTGCAATCAAACATCACTAAATAAACAAGCCAGTACATGCTCTGTAAGTACTCACATTAGCTTCTAGCAGAGTACCACAAAGACTATACTTTAATAATTCACAGACTCATTTACAGAGCTTTTTTTTTTTTTAAATCCTAAAGAAATTATTTTGATTGTCTAGTCTGACCTTATGAATAATACAGGCTGTAATAATCCCCTGAATTAATTCCTGCTTCAATTCTAGTAGCAGGAACTTCAGCACATATCTTTCAGAAACACATTTAATTTTTATTTGAATATTTCCAACAACTGAGAAACCACAGGCAGCTTGTTAGCTGGTTACAGAGTTGTTACCCTGTTAATTTACACTTTAATTGCTCATCTGAATTCCTCCAGCTTTAGCACCCAGTTACTGGTTCTCTTTATACCAGTGCATGCCATACCCAACACATGCACATATTCAGTGCAAGCAATTGACTCCTTCAGCCTTCTCCTTGATAAAGCAACAAATTGCAGTCAGTATGTTTTCCACCACAACTGAATTTTTCTGCTTTATCTTTTAGGACTTTTCATTGAACCGTTTCTAAATTTTCAACATGTTGCTATGGACACCAGGAAAGAGCACTTTATTCTGAAGCAGGACTAAGCAGAGGCATAATACAGTCTGCCTACTTCTGCTCAATATTCCCACAGGTGTAACGAAGGATCACATCAGTTCTTTTGGCCACTCCACTACATGAGGGCTCATATTTATCTGTTTACCCACAATGACTCTTTAAGCTTTTCCCAGCAATCAAGCTTCCCAGAAGAGAGGTTTAATCACTTCAAACTAGGAACAAAAACAAGTTGTGTGGATAAATTCATACTTGTCCACCCTATGTGAATATTGTTCAAGACCCTACATTCCAAAAAGGACAGAGCAACCCATCCTCCTGGCTATTTATAACACCTTAAGTCTTTGTCATCTACAAGTCTCATCTACATGCATTTAATTTCTTCTCTGCAAGTCACTGATAAAGTGGCTTAAAGTCAAGAAGTCATCTTTGAAATAGCCACAAAAAAGCCATTTATAATTACCCTGAAAGTTATTTTTCATGTATGTAATGTATGCACTGGCGATTCTGTACAATTCTAATCTTTTAAGGCACTATATGTTGAAGTCAAATATTTTTCAAGGATCTGTGTAATTACACTGGGACTGCTACCTTCTTTTTGTCAAATAAAGTAATAAAAAATGCTACCAGTGTGAAGCAACCATTATAACTTTCTGTAAATACACATTAATTTGTTTCAATCATAAATTTTAAATTCTTGATTGACCAAACCCCTGCATTTACTATCTCATCATTCTACCCAGGATCAATAGGCTACTTGCTATACTTCATCCTGTTTAGTCCCCCCATGCTCCCCCCCCAGGGACATATACCATCTCACCCAGGTTTCAAGTTACTGTTGATACATAATAGGAACCCAGAAGATTTCTTGGCCTGTTCTTTTTAAACTCCTACATGATTTTAGAATGTCTATTTTTACAGCTGTTTAACCTCATCCACGGTTACTGTCAAGAGTGGAACTTATTTCATTATCCCTTTAGGGTATGAGCACATTTATCATTCCTGCCTATTCTCATTAAATATGGAACAAAAATTACACAACATTTTGCTTTTCAAATTCTTCCATTCTATGATGGATCAGCATCACTGCTAAAACTCCCTTTGCTCCCCAAGCTAAGACACAAGCACTGTCTCTTCTAGACAGATGTTATATCTCATCCTGTTTATCAAGTTCTTTTGGGGAGGCAGGGGGTATTTTCTTGGGGTGTTTGTATTTTGGGAGGGGGTCCCCACAGTTTTCTGCAATTCCTAGTCTCCTATTTATATTAATTGCTAATAACTTTTCAGTTCTTGTATTTCATAATTGCTTTCACTACTCCCCTTTCCTCTACCTCTTTTGGTGACACTGAGGAACTGTGGATTTTTGGGAACCCAGTGTGATGTTCTAAAAGCATACCTCTATCACATTTTGCTTATTTAAATGAAAGCAGTCTTTATTCTGAATCACTTCACCGGATTTCATTATTGATTGTGTGAAATTGGTCCTTTTAGAGTACCAAGCCCATGTATTACTGGTTTAGGCTTTATTTTGTTTATTCAGAATATAATGATTACACACACTTAAGCAATACTTAAAAAAAGGCACATTGCCATCCACTACTTTTATCTATCAAAGTGAGGACTAATACAGATTTCCTCTACAATGAATGCAGTAGAACCTCTAGACTCAGGATCTTGCCACTCATTTAAGCTTTATTTAAAAATTTTTCAAAGATGCTTTGGACTGGCAGCAAAAGACCTCCAGCTTAAATCATTTGCACTTACATAGCTCCCATCTTTACATATTACATACATTAAGAACTTTACATATGACATAATGTAGAAATATGCTTTAATGCAATTAGGAGACCTACAGAAAGGGTATCAGGCATGTTCTAGGAAAGGTTTTGAATGCTTATGGATCAATATTTCAGAGATGTCACTGACTTGGAAACACTAAATGCCTTTTCTGGCAGACAGCCATTCTTCCTCCCTTTTTACACACACTCAGTACTTCCTGAGTTGGTTATAGCAAGGCTTGATAGGATCAAAAAAGTGAATAAAAAAAATTAATAATCGGTAAGTGATGATAGTACAGCCTACACACAGCCTCCAAAATTCACCAGAAATTTTAACTTGAGAAGAGGAGCAACAATTCAATGCAGCAAACATTCAGAAATCCAGATTACTGAAGAGGACAAAAGTCCAAAATTCTCAGAAATAGTCTTCCATAATGAAAACTGGTCATGAAAAAAATTAACAAAGCTTAATTTTAATACACAAATTTTCACAACAACATCAAGACCTACTGGCTTATCTATAAGCACATGTTTCAACATGAAGCCATGCAGCTCTTCAAACCACTTTTATAACCAAGCTGAATGTGGTCCAAGAAACAAATCTAATTCTTCTGATTTGTTAAGAGGGTCCCCAATATTAGTATTTAGGAACTTCCAGAACAAATTTTCTTCATATACTTCAATTTCCCAGTATTTAGCATTAAACAAAGAAATCAAGATACTGAGAGCAGCTAGCTGTCCTTTGTTCCCCTTTTTTAATTTTTAACACTTCCACATATTAGCTGATATGTCTCCAATAAAACAGATGGTGATGCAAAGCATAGAGCTGCCTTGACCAAAAGTCAAGTAGTGTTTTACAGCCTGAAACCTCCAAGAAAGAGCATATCTTCCTCTACAAGGCACAGACAAGAAATCCTTCCACTGTTCTTATTACAGTTCCCTGCAGAATTCCCTCCTCCATAGTTCGTACCAGAAAAGTGTAGTTTTTATATCTAGTTGAAGATCTCCTTTGTTTCCTTGCCTTTATTTTGAGCTAGGCAACCTTTATGCACAGCCTGCTCTGTAGATCCATTCCATTTCACTAGCTGAGCTTAGGTATATAAAGTTCATATGGCCATTTCCATGCAGACTCTGTATCTCAATTCTCCTGTACCTCTTCTGACACTCTATTTCATCTGTGTTCAAACACATTAAACTTGCCATTTCTTGTGTCTAGTGATTGCAAACTGCCATGTCTTCCTGCCCATGACTGTGAACTGCCATCCCACCTCTCGCTTCCACTGCCTCTGACCCTTTCTTTCCTGAATCTAGACTACCAGTGTTTCCCAAATCAGGCAGTATAAATTTCTCATTAACTCTGATGGTGAAATGGTCTAACTTTCCACACTATGCGTTTCTTCTGCCTGTATAGCTAGGAACTCATACATTGAGTATGTCAAATCATTCCACTCTTGACAGGAAAGCGAACTTAGCTTAGCAGTTACAGCTCATGACTGGTTTAATGCCAATCCCTATACTGCATATTGCAATGAACCTGATGTAAAAATCCCATGTGTGCCCCCTTCAAATGCCATCTCCTGCCAGCTACAACTATATATACACCAAAACCAGGTAAGTTTATACAAAGTGCCACTTTTCAGGTTTTAAACTAACCGCCCAGATAATCCAAACGGAGGACCAAGTATACATTATCTCAAAGGTCTTGGACTCAAAGAAGTCACTGTAATAATGCCATTTCAAGGCAAATAAGGCTTGCAGACCTGTATTAAACACCTGCATCAGAAATTGAAATATGCCGATAGTGATCATAATCAATTTGTGTGCTGGCTGCTTCCATGTGCCCTGGTTAGTTTAGTAACTTTAAACACAGGTTTAATTTCAAACGATAAAAAGCCCACTAACCCGTACAAGTACTTCGAATAATACAGTGATCTATAATTGGACTGCAGTTCACGGTAATCTCTAAGCAGTGGTGTGCATTGTGGTGCTGAGCAGATTTGTCATCAGGGTTGAACTGAAAAAGGAAGACAACACAGAAATGTAGTATTTATTTAATTGCTCAGGCATTAAAATGAAATTATTAAAAGCTCTGCTGAAGTTTGAGATTCTTACCCTGATTGTCATATATCCAACATAGGCATCTTCAGAACCCTCCATAAAAACGAAGGTGGAATCTCTAGTGTTTTCTATTATAACTTTATCTGCTACTTTTCCAGGTGCTGTAAAGACAACATTTATTAAGTCTTAGTTTATGCTACTGAAAAAAAAAAAAAAAAAATCCTCAAAAGACTTACAGAATTCTGTTCAAAGCAACAAAGGAAAATGAACACCATTCTTAGCACATAAATAGTCTTCATGTCAGAAGAATCTTAAAACAGAAAGTTTCAAAGACAACAGAGAAACTGGTCTTTCACCAAGACAATCTTGCACCAATTTAATATTTAGTACCATAAGAAAAACCTTCTCTTGTACAGAGCTAGTTTTTGACTACTACTTACTACGAACTGAATTAACAGTTTAAACACGGATACCAGTCTAGAGGTACTGTAAATCTGTTACTAAGTACAATTTATTCTGGCATTCTAAACCCTTTTATTGAAGGTAAATACATACATTCCATCACTAATTTGAACAAATTTAAACGACTACTTAGTAATCTGCTCACAACCTATAAGTGACCTCCCCACATTTCTCAAATGTAAGATTCAGTTTTGAATTGCTACCTTCATCATTCCTTAGAAGAAAATTTTATAAAATTAGATTGAACTATACTTCTGAAGGTATGTACAGAAGGTTTCAAAATGGTTCATTTGCAAGTTCCCATAATCTGCAATTTGATTTCCTGTGTTAACAGCAAGGCTCTGCTCTACTCTTTATCCTTAATCCAAAGGAAGGAGATGTTTACATCGGTATGGCAACAGCCAGCAGAGGGAGCACAAGTTAACAACAGTCTTACATTGGTATAAATTCAATGATACTCATTCACAAGAAAAATAGTTTTGTCTGATTCAAAAATGCACATTAAATATGCAAGCCAAAAGAAGCCTTCCTCAATACATGAAATGTAAATGTGGAAGTTACACATATTATAGCAGATAACTTATCTGATAGCAATTTCAAACCATTCCCAACTCAAGATACACAAACATGACCAGATATTTGCCCTAACTTCTGTATTTTATTGAAGAGCCTACGCCCAGGATTTCTCATGAGTGGATCTTTTTCTGTTGTCTGTTGACACTAGTACAGACAAGTGGTACGTCTTGTTCTTTATCACTCAGGCAGAAAGGTGCCAGGCAGAATGAAGCAACATTTACATCATTATCCAGCTTGTTCTCACTATCTAAAAGCTAGATCTCTGCTTTCATTACTGCAGAGGTGCAAATATTTTAAGGTAGTCTAGCTTTTCTTCATACCACTATCCACTTGGTACTAGATAACAAGTAAGAGAGGCTTTGATGAGGATTTGTGTTGTCATACAAAATATTTTTCTGTGGCCTGGTAACATTTCTATATGTTCACCGTGGTGCAAATGCACTGGCATACACAGATCAGTATACTTCAGCATCTGCGAAAGAATGGCACCACAGTATTGCAGGTGAACCAAAACCAGAAAATAAATGGATCCCTCAAAAGGAAATAAGAGAGCCATAAATTATTATCAGAATTGTGTTCCCTCTTGGCAGGGGGGGGGGCAAGGAAAAATGGCACTTTACACTGGATGCTCTTAAACACTATCAGACAAAGCAGACAGATTTGTGGAACTGTACTTGGAGGTGTTTGCCATGCACCTGGATGATGTTCTCTACAGAGAAGTCCTTCCTCTCAGCACCAGTTACTTTACAGCTCTCTGAGTTTCAGAGGTCCCAGAACACCCATTATGGAACATGCCAATTAGTAAGACCACTACATTTAGATCCCCCCCAGGAAAAGGCTGAAGAGGGAAGGCAACTTGCTCAAGCACTGGCTTAATTCTAAATGCATCAAAGAAATTCTCTGCAACATCCTACTGAATCTTTGCAAAAGGATTATTCAGAGAAATATCTACATTGCAGCTTTTGGCTTAGACCACTTTAAAAGAGAGGAACCAGTACAAGAAAGGGAAGAGAAAGAAAAGGGCCACTAATTTCATAATGAAGCAAAACCTAACTCCCAAGAAGTCTATTTGCTGAAGTCTAAGGGAGTCATGTTCCAGGGGATCAGAATTCACGCTCAGTGTAAGGACCAAGATTAAACCATTTAGAAATAATTTAACAGAAAGCCTATGATAAGGGACTAACTAAAGAATTAAAAATTAACTGAATGTTGCCTCAGAACTCTTATATTCTTCAAAAGGAATAAAACAATTTCACTTTTCAGTGCATTATTAGAAAAATAACTAGATCCTGCAGGAAATAACAGTTACCCTGTTCAACTGTATCAGGCAAAAAAATGCAGAAGCCCTTTTAGATCTTGCAGTCTGTAAAATCTACAGCAAAGAACATAGCTGTAAACTAGTCTAAAATATAAATTTTCAATTCAAAGATGCAGAACAGGTATTTAAAGAAGAATTCGGGCATGTGAAGGTTCTCTTGCACTCAAAAGTAAAAAATACCTAATTATGACAGCCTTAACCATTTTAGATTTTTCTACTTATTGTTTTTACTAATTTTCTTCTTGATTGGAAAAATCCTTTGATAATCCTTTTTTCACTTACTTGCATATTATTTAAGTCAAATGGAAAATAAAGGGAAAAACCAAAAGCTGTATCTCCTAAAATACAGAAAACGCACATATTCAGTGAAGATTCTCAGGTCAGGACACATGTCTGTACAACCGCCAAATCTCCGCTATTAAGATGAGAAACTTCATGTCTTGAGTAAGATGAGCACTCCACGGAAGGCTTGTATTCCTGCAGTCATCTGACACCCCCACCCCAACCTTGGAAAGTAGAATTATTTTAAGAAATTTATAGGTATTTCTGTCCACTGAACCAGATGCATCAATCTCTTTACAGGACCTCTACTCTTACTTCTTACTCGGCAGCTCAGATAATCCATACTACTAGTAATACCTCCAAAAGCTTCCTTCTGAACCTGGCTCCTGTCCCTAGATTTAAGGAAATAAATAACCCCAAAATTAAACAGAACAACAAATCTAGAATACCAGGCATTATTCTGTAAGAACATTTTGCTTATATGAGAAAGCAGAAGCTTGAAAGCTCGAGGTATGTAAAACTGCCTTTCTAATAATGTTGTGCTTCTGAAGAAGTCAGCAGAAGAAACCATTAAAGAAATTTGAGTAGAACTGCAGAGAGATTTGGTGCTGCCTTAATCCTACCATTCTGAAAAGCATGCCAGACTGAACAGAGAAGAGGTAGGTCTCCAAGGCTTAGTGGTTCACTTTAATTTGTTTTCTTTTCCAGACAAATGAAAACTGACTCTCTCTACAATGTCACTCACCATTCAGTGGAGAAAGTCTGAGGAAGTGAAGAGTCAGCAGTGCCAGAAACTGAAATATAAATACATCCAGCATTTCTGGATTCCTCTTGGAGGTTTTGTTCCCCAAGACAGCTATTCTGTTACATAAATACACAATGCAGATCCCTTGCTTTTAAAGAACTGTAGTTAAGATAACTGTTTTTCTGAATAACTTGGGTTAATTCCAGTGGAAGAGAACGCAGAGGGCCTTTCAAAACTTAAAAGGAGCCAGAGAACATGCAGAAGTTTAACCAGATATCAAAGATGTTGTTTCAAGTTTCATGAAGTAATTGAGAAATTTCATATCTTAGGACAGTGCTGATCCAGTTTCTTCTGGATTTTAAACACTTCACAAATATGACTTGCCCTATTTGTATTGGCATCTATTACTGTCATCCCGTATCTGAAACAGAAGCCAGAGGTATTTTGTTATTTGTCTGAGGCCATGTCTGTATTAACAAGCACTGCAGCGTAACAGAGTGGCACTAGAGTGAAATAGTGCTGAGGATCAGACATCCATACCACAGGCGTTGCTGGACAGGGAGGGCAGAAGAGAAAGAGACTGTGACTTTGGACTAGTCCTAGTGTGGTCCCTCTGACTGAACATACACTAAACTACTAGAGTGCAGTAACAGTATTCCAGGAACATGTCTCTTAGATTAGTCTCATCCAAAAGGAATCTAGTTTGTGGTCCAAAACCTCTCCACAACAAACCAAAGCACTGTAAGAGGGGATGTTCAGGATGTTAGCTTCAGAAGTGTACTCATGAACTGACAAACTAACATACTAACACAGCTGCACCTCGCAGATCTGCAGGGACAAGTTTTAAGACTAACACTGGAACGATCTGACTGCATTGCTCAAAACCATTGCACTGCCAGGGCTGCAAAACCCAGGCAAGAAGTGCCAGAATAGGCTCACTCAAGAACAAAATGGTTGGTGTGCAGAACAGATAGATACCTGAAAAGAGGGACCTTTCAAAACAAACAAAACCCGAATAACAACAACCCCGCTCCCCTCAAACAAAACCATACAACAACAACAAACACCACCATAACAAACAAAAAACCCCAAACAAACACTACCACCACCACCCCCCAAATCCCCCCAAAACTACCCCAAAAACCCCAATGAACCAACAAAAAAACCAACCCAGACAGATGGAATCTCAGAAGAAGCAGGCAATTCACTTCTGGATCACCACAGGAGCAAGAGGTCCAAGACCTCTTAACCAAGATCTCTACCAGACATTAAGACGGTCTAAATTCTTACTATGCTATTATGTTGCTGGGGATTAGCATGCTCACAGTAGAGATAGGAAAAGCAAACAGCTCCACAAGCACCACAGTTTGCAGCTAGGTGTATTATATTAACTTCCTAAACTTTTCCTATTCTCTAAGTCTTATTGCCTTCGCCATAGAAGTTCTCCTTTAGAGGAACAGTTGGGAGACAAACAGAGAAAGACCCTCCAGTCTCGGAGTCTTTCTGCTGGATGCTCTCATTTCCTTCCTTGAGATGGAATTATGATGCTGAAGAAAATGGGACAGATACTAATTTGGGCTTGCTCCCACTGCTGAATTCTACTCTGGAGATAGGTTATATATAAACAAATTTCATAAGAACCACCTGAAAATTTCAACTACAGTAATGTAACTGAGTATACTTTCTGAAAGATTCAATTTTTTTATCCTAATGAAATAAAAAGATAAATAAGTTATTCCAAGAACTAACAAGCAGACAATGGTACTTCAGTCTGAAGCATCAGCTACTTTTTAGTTAGTGACACTTGTATAGAAAATACTTATTTACTAGGCTGATAAAGAAAGACATGCATTTATAGTGGATATTTAATACACCAGAATATCTTTGTAATTAAGGTGGTAATTAACACAAGTCATACTTTGAGACGAAGATGCTCTCAGTTTTAAATACCTGCACCGATCATGGTGATTGGAGATTCTATATATATCCATTCATCAGTATATATACCAGAGTGAACAAATATAAGTCCATCAAAATGAGCTTCTTGAACTCCACCAAGAGCATCCTCAATGGTATCATAATACTAGAAGAAAAGGGACAAGTTTAGAGAGAAATATCCATGCAAAGATATATAAATATTCTTAAGAACTGCTTTAGAAACATACCAACATATTTTCTCTTCCTTTGTATCTTGCAGGATTACTGTAGAAGTGTTCAGCAAAACCCGGCTTTACATGTGCTCCTTTGTACTAAAACAAGGAAAATAGCTTATGATAAGCTTGCAGATAGGCGGATACGAATGCACAGACAAGAGATCTACTAATCCCCTAATTAACAAGCCATTTGCTGATATCAGTTTGTTCTGGGAACTAAGGATCATATTTTGACCTCCCACATCAGGCACCCAATTTGAAATGGCAACCCAAAAAAAGTCTGAGCCTAAGAAAGTGACCAACTAAGCCAAGAAGCTAACCTACTTACACAGCCAGAAACCTCTAAAGTGACTGAAAATCTTTGTGTACCTTATCCACTCCACAACAGATGTTCTTATTTCCATCTTTTGATTTTTCTAGCAGCTTGCCACAAAACAAACAGCATTTGTATGGTGAGGAAAAAAGAATCCTATACCTTCACTTTTGATTGAGTACAGAACAAAGAAGCCAAGTGAAGTATTTGTCCTCAACAAGCTTTAGAGGTTCATTTACCAATTACACATAGCATTGTATAATACACTCACCTTGATACTTATTTCCCTTACTTATGTTTTTCAAATATCATGCCCAGCCATTCTGACAATACCTTTAACAGTCTGGATTAGAGGTTCAATCACATGCCTTAAAGGTTAACTTGTTTAGCTCCAGTCACGTCAGCTGTAAATCACTATTTAAGCCCAAGTGCTATTATCAATATACTGTTTGGTTTACTAGAGGAAGATGCGTACGAATCTGATAACCGGTGTACGAATCTGATAACCGGCATGCACATTGGTTTAACAATATATGACAACAACAATACACTTAAAGTTTATTGCGAGCCACAGACCATGAGAATCTCTTGCACAGAATTTCAGTGATACAAAACATGAGGAAAACCCAAGATAGCAGAGCCGGATGCTCAAGCACTCACTTCACTTTATCATGATGTGTCTCCCTAAAGTGTGCCTCAAAAGAGGAAATAACTTCAGATATCCCCCTATTGCATAACACAACACAAGGATCTCTCTCCACCTCCTCAGTCCCATCATCTTATTTAAAGTCTAAAACCAAAATAATTACTATTATCAGCCACGTTTAAGAAGTTGGGGTTTTTACTTTTATGAACCATCTTTAAATTGGAATATAAATGAATACTACTGTTACCAGTTGCTGAAAGCTTTCTTTCCAGGGATTTGGATGTTCATATTCTTCTGGATTAATCTGATAAAATTTACCAGGTTCAGGATGCATCATTGGACGAGTGTACTCAAATACTTCCATATACAATCTTTTCCTGAGCAGAATTGTCAAGCAGAAAAGGAAATTAATGTATTTCTGATTACTCTTCTATTTTAATATAACACAGCAAATGTTAAAACCTGGTTTTTTTCCAACAGCATTTGCCAGTCTGTGACAGTAAATTTGACCAAGATCAGTATCAACTCCTTTAAAAGGCTTCCAAAACAATTTTTCTGTTGGACTGACTTCTGTGTTTTTCTAAGAATTTTGACATGCATTTCATGATCCAAGCGAAACAGTTCTCAACATGTAATTTCCATGAAGAAACTTAAGCAGTTAGTTACACTGTTTGTGGAATCAGAGTCTAATTGTATATTAACTACACCATTGCTTTAACACTTATGAAAGCTAGTAGCACAAGAATAACAGAACTTCAGACAAAGTATGCCACCACCTCTTCCTCACCTTGCCAAAAAAAAGGTTGAAAAAAAATGCATTCACAGAGAACAAATGATGCACTGTATTTCAAAAAGAGTTCATCAGTAGACAGATTACAGTGGCTTAAGAAGAAGAAAATAGCACACAACAATTGGATTCTTTTGATTAGTGCCAGAATACAAATAATTGCAGTGTCTGAGCCTGCTGATATTAAGCCCAGACTTACAGGATAATACTGAATCTCAGAAATTGTAATTCATCTGACAAGACATCCCCAAAACAGTCTTTAGCACAGAAGAGGTGGGGAAAGGGAGGAAGAGAATTTTTGTAATGTTACACTCAAGTTTTATTACTTTTCTTTTAGTCTTAGGCTGTTTTTTTAATATAAAGATTAAGAAAAAAAATTTTGTTTTCATTATAAAACAACTACAAATCTAAATCCCATTTATCCAAGCTCTCAATAACCCAGGGGCAGGGTGGATTCATATGGGGGAAATCAGCCTGAGCATCCAACCACTGAACAAAAATCAAACCAAATTAAATAAAACCAAAAAACCTGAAGTAACACTAGACAAAACTTGCATCTAACATTAAGAAATGTGTTGTTTCTTTTGTGTCAAGTAACACAATCCCCACAGAAGCCTGAAAAAGATTAAAGAGGGGAAGAAGGAAAGGACTGGCTACTGAAAGAATACCTCACTGATTTTTTAAAACAGCCATTATTTAACTAGTATCTACACTACTAGCAAATCAAAAGTTTTACTGCTTAACACATATAATCAGATATTCGTAAGTAACAAACAATGCTTAAGTAAACCAGACATATTAAAATAAAATTAATTTTAATTCAACTCATTGCAACAAACATTGCAATTTTTCTATTGTACTGGCATCTCGTTCAGCACATCTAATATTTCTCAAGATAATGAGGAATAGCTTTTCACTTACCACAAAATTGGATCATTAGCCAGCTCACTGAAGCGTTTACACACACAAGCTGCTCTACAGAGATCCTGCTCCAGCAGGTAGGAGAAGATCTTTAGAACCACTTCATCAGGCAACTTCTCCTGAAGATACTGTTCTGCAGGTGCTGCTATTAAACAGTAATCTATATAAGATTATTGACATATTTAACCAGCGCAAATTTGACCAAAATAGATCACCAACTTGCCATGTGAAAGATTCCCATTTAAAATGCCAGTGATCTCAAAGCAGTTTGGGGTTTTTGGGGGGTTGGTTTTTTTTGTTTGTTTGTTTTTTAAAGTTCATTTCATCTAAAAATAAAGGCAAAAAAAAAAAAAGACGTAAATGGTTGGCTCTGGAGTCAGGTAGAAGTTACAGACTTCAAGACCTCTTTCAAAACTTTTTAGTTCACCTTTTCTATTGGAGGAATCAATCTGCATACAACTGCAGGCATTAAGTAGGCTACTGTGCATGTTCCAGATATACTGGCTCCTCACTGCTATTAGCTTCATTGAGGTTCAATTAACCCACATTATCTATATAATAATAATAATCTGGTCCCAAAGTCAAAATCTCTGCAAATGTTTTCAAATACAAAAGAATTTACTCAGAATTAGTCACTGCCTGGAAAAACTACTGGTAAAACTTCCATGTTCTCCCACAACAATCACATTAGGAAAAAGAACATCTGGGATGCAGGAAACCAGTAGCCACCAATAATTCCAAAGTCTCCTCCTTCCACTTACTCCCATATATGCTCTTTCTTTTAAAATGAAAAATCTAAGCCAGAAGAAGTGTTAGCCTTGCCAGATGTTGTATTTCTTGAGAGGTTTGAGGAAGTAGCATTCCCCTATCTTTGTGGAGATGTGAATGCACTTCGTTAAACCCCTGCTCTTGGGCACATGTGCACTCTACGTATGACAGTTCGTATAGGAAAGCCCCATCTGTAGTTTGCATTCTCACAAGAACCTTCTGTAGCAAGTATCCTCAGAGCAGGAGGGTTCTGTTTGCACAGGTCACTTGTTTGGTTATTGTCTTTGGGATCCTTTCTCAGGCAGAACCGTACAGAGCAGCTTCCAAGAGGATTTGTAGGCAAGGCATTGAAAGCTCCTGCTACATTCATAATGCAATTACATCCATGTAATGCCCCTTGCATTATTCATTTTCTTCTAGAGCATCTGAACCTAGGGAGTAATAGGATCGTGATTCTGGCTACTACAGGAAGACCACTAAAGTAACCCTCAGAAACACAACCTACTAAATTTGATGGAATAACAGTCTGAAAAATGGTTTCCATTTGAAATTACACACACACAAAAAAAAAAAAAAAAGAAAAAAAAAGGAAAGATAAGCCCCAAGTCTTCCCTGAGTAAAGCAGCACAAATAATTACATTATTTCCAGCTAGACGAGAGAGAAGACATGAACTGCAAGGACCAGAACTGTGCCTTTTACAAAGAAGCTAAACTGTGGTTCCCAGACCACATCACCAGAACCTGTGTACTGTGACAGAACTGATTAAAGCTGTTTTTCCAGGGTGTCATGCTTATACCTGTGGTCAGACCAGTTAGTAGAAATTATGAACTATTACTGACTTTGCAGTGACTTTCCCTGAACTTGTTCCTTGTTGCACCATTGTATTAACGTCACCTTGGTGATTCACAAATACCGATTTCCTCTAAGATGCTATGAGGGCATTTATCCAATCGACTGATGGCTGCTCTTAACAATAACACAACATACAGTCATAAGCTATAGGTACATGCCACTTTAATCCAACAAAAATCTATGCTGTACAAAAAGGATGAGTCTCACCATTCCACATGCCTATAGCTATTTGCTCTCAAAGTATCCTTTAGGTTGGTACCACTGATCATGGACAGAATAAAGCAGAATTTTTTTCCTCATCCTTACCCATCCTCCTCCAAACTAATTTTTTTATGGATCAGCTCCTTGTTGCAGTTCATTGCAAGCTACAGAAGTGCTAGCATGGCCACAAGGACAGAGACAGGAATGAATGTCCCGAAGCTGGCCAAGATGGTTCACTTCAGCAGCAGTATTATTAATGCCAGATTAAAAAGTTCTTTTTATTCAAAAAACCCAACCCAAAACAAAACAAAAAAACAACCACAAACAAACAAAAACCCCCAACTTAAGAGCCACACTGAAGCCAGTAAGTTAGCAAAAATAATAAAAAGCAAGTAGTCTGGAAAGGACTTATGCTCAAGAGGCACCTGGGGAGCCCAAAGTCTGGGGAGTATGTACCAGCAGTCCATAAGGCTGGGTATCACCAAAAAACATTACGTGCACAATCAATGTTTGTTTTTAAAAAGGTCTTTCTCCACTGGAGACATAAAGGTTCTTTCCTGTGTCAAACAGGCAGTAGCAATTCATTCTACGGTCCTAATTACCCTTGAAATTCATCACAGGATAATTGGACATTGCTTCTGAAATCATCTTTTTCTGGTAGCTTTCCACTTAGATGTGGAGATAGAGTCTTCTACTGTCTTAGAAGCTGAAATGCGACGTTGTGAATGCAAGGCAGTAAATCCTCACAAGCCTTGCACGACCTGTGTTCTCCTTTTAACACACAAATCCCCAAGGCATACAATTTAATCTTCTTCCCAAGACAATCAGCTACTTCCCTAAACAACGTGCAGAATTTTTTCTTCCTTTAAGTTTATGTATGTTAGGACCTTGATTCTTTACTGAACAGGGAAGTTCACTAGTGTAGTGCCTCCCATTACTGAACAGCTCACACTCCCATTTTCCTCCCTAGGTCCTATCTCAAAATGAAAATTGAAATCCAGATGTGTTTCCTTACTGCAAGGGGCAGGGACCAACTTCGAAAGTGTCAAAAAAGCTTCTTGCAATAAAAAAAAAAAATTTACAATAAAAAAGCCACACACACCCCCCCCCAGTTTCTCAAGTTCTATTTACTTGGAAACTTAGGCACTGCTTGCAAAATGAAGATGATGATTTTACCCACCTTCATCCAAAATCCTGTAGAAGTGAGAGATTTAGTTTAAATTGCCCTTCTGCTCAATTAAGAAGGGATTGATCTAAGATTTCTTCACTCAAATCACTGATATAGTGATTACTAGATGGAATTCTCCAGTGTAATTTGAAAAAAGCTAATTTCATTTACTTCTTGATGTGAAGACTTAAATATCCTCAGGGTCCAAAAGACAACTCCGTGCTTTTGTTTTATAAATCCATGCTTCACATTTTGGGGATCTTTCAGTAATCTTTCAAAGCAAGGATGCATTCAACATGTTCTTCCTCCCGGTTTACAAAAATAAGCCAAAACAATTTAAAGATTTGCCTGGCCACCCATGCTGCTACTCCTGACAGTTTTATGCCTATTTAAAAATTGAAGGTTAAAGTACAAAATGCATAATCTTAAAAAAAAAAAAAAAAAAAAAAAAAAAAAAATTGATAGTTTTCCAAGTAAGTGTT